>CM076581.1:330762244-331289645 GCA_034641835.2 Pinus albicaulis | reverse complement strand
AAGCTTGGTTTGATGTTACATCGTCATTTGGCTAGCCAATCGGCCAAATCACGGGACCCTAACAGGGCTGTCCCCAAAATGCCGTGAAGGAGAGTTATCTTCAAAATCTGGCTCAGAAGGGCTCACATCAATATCTTGCTGAGAATGGGATGGAGTATGTTCAATGTCTGATTGGGAATGAAATGAACCAGGTTCACTAACTGACTGAGATGGACTATGGTCAGCTGGGGACTGTTCAGATGTCTCCTCACCCAAATCAATGAAATGAGGACCCTTAATTTGTATTTTCTTCAATTTCCCCTTAAGTCTGCTGCTTCTCCTCACACGCTGTGGTACACTATCCTTTTGTTTTTGTTTTCCTTTATCTGTCTTCTTGGGCATGGATGACTTTTTTTGAAGATAAACTAATCTTTCAGATAATATTTGATGATCTTCTTCTTCAGAAGAAGGATTTTGATGTATGGCCTCAATAGTTTTTCTCTCTTTTGGTGTTATTGGCTTCTTACCCTTGCTTTCCTTCTTCTTCCTTTTTGCCATTCTCTCTTCTCTATCAGTTATTTCCATAGTAGTAGTAGGAGTATTTTGGATTTCATCAATTGTTCTTTTTCTCCTACTTCTTCTTGTTGTACTACCAGGAATTTCCTGAGTAGGAGTAATTTGGGTTTCATCATTTATTCTTTTTCTTCTACTCCTTCTTGCTGTGCTACCTTCAGGAATTTCCTGAGGTTCCTCAAAGAAATTTCTAACTAGAAATTGTTCCCATGTATCTTTCTTTTCCTTTAACTCATTTTCAATTAGAATTTTTACAAGGCCGTGGTGATATAGATGAGGTTCTACATCTCCCAAATGTTTCTGAACAGTCACGGACATTTTCTTCAAACTATTGAATAGAAAATATGGGAGATTGAGAGTTTGATTTTCTAGAAAATTCATCAATAGCCTGGTATGGTACATATACATGGACCCAAAACGGCCTTCACATGTAATGAATTTTTGAACAACTAGCAGTAAAGTAGCCCATTCCTCTTTCAATGCATGCACAGGAATTCCTCTTTTAAAAACAGTTATATCCATACCTTGATTTCGTAAGATTGTTCTCCATGCCTCATCACTGATGCTTTTATTCTTAAACCAACGCTCACCCTCTTGAAGAAGTTCCGTGGCTGTTGCTATAGATGCTTCGTTGACCGCAAACTTAAGGTCTCCAATCTCTGCTTCCAAGCCATTAAACGACCTTGCGAATGCCTTCGTCACTTCTTTATGATAACCTCTGAATTTCTGGATAAACCGCAACCAATTTGCTTTCTTCAATATCTCCTTTACTTGCGGATATCCCTCTATAAACTTAGGTCCTTCCGGCTCTGCTCTTAGCAATTTACCCATTTCTCTTTTCTGCTCTTCACAAATTTGCCTGCGTGAGGGTTCAAATGGAAATAGAACGATTGAATGCACAGGAACGAGCACAATGACTGTGGGAATGTATCATAAAATGGGAATGAGCACCATAAACGGAATGGAGTGAGACTGTGGGTAGATATCCGAGAGTGAGAATGAGCACAATGAACGAAATGGAGTGAGACAGAACAGAGTGGGGTTTCGTAAACATAGCAGAGACACGATATTCGGCAGCGTTTTGAATTTTGGTGGCTGCACAATAAATATGAGCACGTTTTAACAACGGTTATGGATTTATGCGGATGTAAGAGTCCTTGGTCAAATCAAATACGTCTCATTGTCTCCGGTGGAATATTGGAACATGAGTGAAAATCGGGAATTTAATGATGGAACCGTTTGTGAATGAATGCGAGAGGATAATATGGAGATCGTGAAGGGTTACGGCATTGTCAATATAATCATTGCACGTAATGCATAGATCTCATGGTTCAGAACTATATAAAAATGTGTTTTTCAATGCTATTTGAAATAAATTTTATTCATACCTTTGGAATCTTTGCCTTTTCCCTTGGTCTTCAACTAATTGATCTCCATTGGTGTTTTGAATGCTCCATGCCTTCATTTTTGATCCTCTCACCTGCATTTTATTTCATAATTATGGAAATAACATCTGACTGTACATTCTTTTTGAAAACAGAGTAGTAGCTGCGGAATCTGCTTCTGGCTGCGGAAACTGGAGTCAGCTGCGGAAACAGATGTCAGCTGCGGAAACTGACACATCTATTACTTGGATGAATGGAAATGAACAAATGACAAATGACCAGATGGAAATGGTCATGAAAAAGATTTTTATTGATGGAATGGAATGAAATGGATAAAATGAAGTGGAATGGGGTGAAATGAAATGAAATGAAATGAAATGAAATGGAATGAAGTGGATGGTGACAAAACTTGTGAAATGAAGGAGAGATTTTTTTTTTTTTTGGGAAAATATAGAGTGTCAGGTGTTCCTGATTTTCACCCTATATTTTCTGTATAAGACTGCCAATCAATGATTGGTTTTCAGGCTTATACCATTTTTTTTTTTTTTTTTTTTTAAACTGAAAAGAACAAAAGCTAGGCTGGTGGAGAAGAAGAATTCTTCTGTACCAGCCTGATTGCAGAACTTTCTTGAAACATTTTGACAAAATCCTCTTTTGAAAGTGGCTTATGATAAACTTTCAATCTATGGCCATTCACAATAAGAGGAGTTTGAAACTCATCAATGGTCTTGATTCTTACCACTCCATTGCTAAAGATCTTGTCAATCTCATATGGCCCAAGCCAATGAGTCTGAAATTTTCCTTGAAAATCTTTAAACTTGGAATCAAATAACAATGCCGAATCTCCTTCTTGAAACTTCTTCTCTTTGATATACTTGTCATGCCATTTAGCTCTTTGATATTGAACTAGATCAGTTCTTAGAATTGCTTCTTGTATGATCTCATCTAGCTCATTCAACCGCTCCATTCTATGCTTTTGGGCTTCTGATAAGTTCATCCCCAACTGAACTGCTATCTTGAAGGTCTTGACTTGGAACTCAATGGGGAGCAAGACTTCTTTCCCATAAACAAGTTCATAGGGAGAATGTCCTGTTGTATTCCTCCATGTAGTTCTGTAAGCCCACAAGGCTTCTGGAAGCCTTTCTGCCCAATCTCTTCTATGTAGATGAAAAGTTTTGGTGATGATACTTTCAATAACTTTGTTTGTGGACTCCACTTGACCATTTTCTTGTGGATGGTAAGGAGTAGATCTTCTGTGCTTGATTTTATATTCTTCCATCAACTTCTCCACCAAATTGGATGTGAATTGGCTCCCCTGATCTGTCACAATTTCTCTTGGAACACCAAAGCGAGTAAAAATATCCTCATAAAGAAAATGAACAATTGAATTTTCAGTAGCAGATACTAATGCTTTGGCTTCTACCCATTTAGTAACATAATCAGTACAAACCAATATATACTTCTTTTGCTTGGATGGTGGATTAATAGGTCCAATGAAATCTAAAGCCCATTTTTCAAAGGGTTCAATGAGTACCTGTGTTTGCAATGGCATTTCATTTGAAAGGGTAGGTTTCCCTACTCTTTAGCAGCTGTCACACCTTTTGACATATTG
Organism: Pinus albicaulis; assembly: GCA_034641835.2. Taxonomy (NCBI): domain Eukaryota; kingdom Viridiplantae; phylum Streptophyta; class Pinopsida; order Pinales; family Pinaceae; genus Pinus; species Pinus albicaulis. Next base: position 331,286,096 of record CM076581.1, on the reverse strand, counting down.
TTTTGCATCTTTGAAGAGGGAAGGCCAATAATATCCTAAAGAGAGGATTTTATAGGCCGTCCTTTTGTCTGTAAAGTGTCTGCTGCATGGTTCATCATGACATGCCTTAAGAATATCAGGCATTTCATCTTCCCTGACACATCTTCTGATCACAAGATCTGGCCCTGTTTTAAACAATTCGTTAGAAATCCATGAATATTTTGAACTCTCCTTAATAATCTTTCGTTTTTCTCTTGGAAATAAATGTGAAGGTAGTTTCCCTGTAACCAAATAGTTAGCAATATCTGCATACCAAGGGGTCTTAATAGTTACTGCAAACAAATATTCATCAGGAAACTTATCTTCTACAGAAGAATCTTCTTTAGTATTCTGAATCCTAGACAAGAAATCAGCTACTGTATTCTGTTTTCTTGGTCTATCCAACATAGTAATATTGAATTCTTGCAAAAGTAAAAGCCATCTTGTCACTCTGCCATTAGTAACAGGTTTGTTCATTAAATATCTAATTGCAGAATGGTCAGTATGAATAAAGTTTCATAGCCTGTTATGTAATGTCTAAACTTATTAATTGCATGAACAACAGCTAAGAATTCTTTTTCAGTCACAGTATAATTCAACTCTGTGGGAGTCAAATTTTTACTAGTGTAATAAATGGCATAAGGAATTAAATCTTTTTGACCCAACACAGCTCCAAGAGCTGTATCTGAAGCATCCGTAGAAATATGAAAAGGGAGTTTCCAATTTGGTCCTCTCAAGATAGGTGCTTCAGATATTCTTGTTTTCAAAGTTTCAAAAGCTGATTGACAATCGGGATCCCATTTAAATTCACAGTCTTTTGTAAGAAATTTGAAGAGTGGAGATGCTATTTTAGTGAAGTTTTCTATAAATCTTCTATAGTAACCAGTAAATCCTAGAAAACTTCTAACATCTCTTTGACAATTTGGAATAGGCAACTTGGAAATGACTTCAACTTTTGATGTATCAACCTTAATCCCATCTCCTAAAATATGATGTCCTAAAACAATCCCTTCAGTAAACATCATAAAGCATTTTTCATGGCTTAATGAAAGGTTTGTTTCTTTACATCTTATAAGAACTTTTTCCAAATTTTCTAATGCCTCTTCAAATGAATTAACATAAACTGTAAAATCATCCATATAAACCTCTACACAATCATGGATTAGATCAGAAAAAATTCCTAGTACTGCTCTTTGGAATGTTGCAGGTGCATTACATAACCCAAAAGGAAGCACTCGATAGGAAAAATTCCCCCATGGACAAGTAAATGTGGTCTTATCTTGATCTTCAGGTGCTACCTGAATTTGATTATAGCCACTAAAACCATCCAAAAATGAAAAGTACTTTTTGCCTGCTAATGTATCTAATACCTGATCAATAAAGGGCAAAGGAAAGTGATCCTTCAAAGTTGCTTTGTTCAATTCCATGTAATCAATGCATACCCTCCATTTACCATTCTTTTTAGGTACTATAACCAAAGGAGAAACCCATCGGCTATCTGAAATTGGATAAATGAAGTTTACATTGAGTAGTTTTTGGAGCTCTTCTTTCACTGTCTCCCTAAGATTTGGATTCATCCTTCTTTGAGGTTGTCTGATTGGTCTATTGTTTTCCTCAATATAGATATGATGGATGCAAGTCTTAGGATCAATACCTTTCATGTCAGTATACTCCCATGCAAATGCAGTAGAATGTTTTTGCAAGATTTTGATTAGTTCTTCTTGTTGTGACTTTTCCAAATGTTTGTTGATATTCAATGTTTTCCCTAGAAAAATCTCAATGGTAGAACTACCAAACTCTTCCATAGAGTAAAGAGACATTTGTCTTGATGATAAATATTCTATGTCAGATTCCAACTGAAATTGTGTGGGGTCATATTCTGAAGATGTCTCAAAATTTTCTAATGTGTTGAGAATTTGACTATCCTCGTTGATTTTAGAAATGGTAAAAACAGGTTGTATAATGTCCTCATCATTGACCCATTCATTTTCTCCTACTTCTATAATTGCTTTTGCTGGAGGATACAAATTGAATTTCTTTGTCGAATTACCATTAGAAATGTACATATCCCCAGATCTACAACTAATAAAAGCATCAGTTGTGGCTAGCCAAGGTCTTCCTAGGATAAGTGGGTGCCCTCCTAGATTGCTCTTGGGAGTCAAAATCATAAAATCTACTGGATATTCCCAAGAATCTAAGGAGACTGAAATATCTTCTAATACACCATCTGGTTTAATAATTGATCGATCTGCAAGTTGCAGTAAAGTAGGTGTAAAAAGAAGGTTAGGAAGTTTTAGCTGTTCCATGGTCTGTCTACTCATAATGTTGATAGCAGCCCCTAAGTCAATCAATGTGTTTGGAATTTCTATCCCATTTATATGTGTCTTGACAATTGGACTTCCTGGATCTACATACTTCTGCATGGTAATTTTTCCCATCATAATATCTGCAATCTTTCCTCCCAGGTGGATTCTTCTTGTGTCTTTTAGTTTCCTTCCTGGTCTTTTGAAACTCAACTCCTTTATGGTTTTTGCTAGAATAGGAATTTCTCGAATGGCTTGTAGCAATGGAATCTTGATACATACATTCTTCAATTCATCTAGAAATTCATAGTTAGGCAACAAGATTTGTTTTTCCACCCCCTTATCAATTTGTAGTCTTTCAGGAAAAGGAGGTGTAGATGAAGATGTTGGTTGCTCAACTATAGGAGTTGTGGGTGTTAACTTTTCTTTTTCTTTTTGCATGCTTGTATTTTGAAGAGATTCTTCCTCAGAACCCTTATTGACTTGAAGAGAGTCCTCCTCAGAGGTATCTTGCTCTTGAATATCTATAGAAGGTTTTTCTAAAACTCTACCAGATCTGAGTTGTACATCGTTGAGAGGAACAATCATATACGTAGGAAATTGTTGTCCTTCTACCATATAAGTAGTTTGAGGATTCTTATTGTTAGGATTTGGCAATGGCTGAGCTGGAAGTTGATTTGTCTTCTGTTGGTATGGGAGCATGAGTTGAGGATTTGTATTTTGTTGAGAAGGTTGTTGTTGTGGAAATAGCAATGAAAGTTGTGGATTTGGGCTTGGAAGTTGTGGAGCTTGTTGATTTTGAAAAGATGGAGGATATTGATAAAATTGAGCAAATCTCCCATAAGGATTTTGCATCCCTTGTACCCATGGCTGATATGAATTTTGATGTTGGGGCCAAGGTTGTTGCCAAGGATTCCAATTTTGTTGGGTTTGAAAATTCATGGGGTTGTTAAACCCTTGAGTTTGTTGTCCCTGCCAAGGTCTCCTTGCGACAAAACAGAGAGATTCTACTGAATTTGGGTCTTCTTGAAAAACAGCTTTGAGTCCAGGAATTGAAGGACAATCCTTGATCTCATGATTCTCTGAGCAAATAATACATGTTTCTACAAATTTTGCATCCAAGGGACATTCCCTTAAAGCATGTTTCTTCCTACATTTCGGACAAAAGATGGCTAAAGCATCTGTTTCTGCTTTCTGCTTGTTTTGGATTTTAAGGGTGTCTAGTTGTTCACTAAGGCTCCCCAAGATATCAGTTTTGAACTCATCAAGCATGTTCCCAATCTCTACCCTACTTATTGATCCAGTTGCAGATTTGTTAGCCCTAACAAGAGAAGGATCCCTAGGCCCTTTTCCTGTTTTAGATTTTCCTCTTGAGAGATGGACACATAGTTCTGTTATGTCATGAAGTGGGAGTTGAGAAATGTCTCCTTTCCCCATCATGTTTAAAATATCTATCCATTCATCTCTAATGGCTTTTAATATGAGGGCTTTCAAGGTTTCATCATCTAAGCTGCTCATCTTTGCTCTTTTCAAGTTGTATTGAAATCTTTCAAGTAAGTCTTCCAAATTTTCATCTTCTTTTTGCATCATTTTGAATACCTCATCCTTTTGATTGGTGGGCATACAATAGTCCAAGTATCTATCCAAAAATGTTTGTTTCATATCATTCCAAGTCCTAATAGATTGAGTGGCTAATCCCATGAACCATTTCAAAGCAGATCCCTTCAATGTTGAAGGAAACAGTTTGAGTTTTTGAGAGTCTTCCATATAGTCATAAGTTCGGCACACGACTTCAAACTCCAACAGAAATGTTTCAGGATCCTCACTTCGCAATCCATAAAAGTTAGGGAGAACAGATGGTGAGATATTTTTCATTGTTGCATGAGTTTCATCATCAACTATAGGGAAACCAAACAAATTGTCTCCTTCCCTATTTCTACCATTATTTCCTTCACCATTGTTGTCTCCATTGTTTCCTCCTCTTCTACCTCTACCCCTACCTCCATCTATTACTTCCTCTGCCATGATAGTTTCTTTAGAGTGCTTAAAGTCCTCTAGTTCTTCTACCAAGGGAGGATGAGAGAGAGTCTCTTTGTTTTCTAAATGGGTTTTAGTAGGTGGTATAGGAGAATCCTCTAATTCAGCTGTTCCTTGACTTCCCAAAATCTTAAGGCTAGGGGTAGATGGTGGTGAATCTGGTCTATGCCTTGAAGAAGATGGAGTTGTGAAAATCGAACTCTTGGCTTTAGCTATAAACCTTCCCCTAGAATCTCTTGCTCTATGCATGTCATTTTTTTTATTTTTAAAAAAAGTTGGGCTAATAATTCTCTTTCTGATCTTCCAGGTCACACTAGGTGCAAGAAGAGAGCATACTTAAGAAATTACTGAACCAATAACTCTCTTTTCTGATCCTCCAGATCACACTAGGTGCAAGAGGAGAGCATACTTCAAGAAATTATCAAGTTTTCCCTCCTTTTGTGATTTTGTGTTTTTTTTTTAAGAAATTGGCTACCTAGTTACACTTCCCCGGCAACGGCGCCAAAATGTTTGGTCAATTTAGTGTGTCCTAAATTGCTGCATTTAATTTGTCAATCCGGGAATCGTAAGCTGATGAAGTGCGGCGCACTATATGTGCAAGATAAGCTATTTCTTAACTTTTTGTCGTTTTTGGTTTTCTAAGGTGAAATGAAAATTCTAAGATGAAAACAAGTTTGGTTATGTTTGTTCAAGGAAATGATATCCCCTATAATGATTTACCAATCTTGAAACTTTTTTAAAAAGAAATTTGAAATTTACAATAACAAGACTTGAAAAGGGAATGAAAATGTGCTGCTGAAATGAAAATGTGCTGCTAATCTAATAAATCAAAACAGTGAACTAGTGAGCATGAAAACCAAATTATTCTTGCTGCTGACTAAACACAAAAGAAAACTATGCTTAAGGAAATTCAAAATTGCAACAAAATAAATCTAAATCAGATTACATCAATTTATCTTCTGATCCTTCATCATTAGTCCAGCTATGATTTTCGGAAGTAATCATAAACAACTTGAGTAACTGATATTTAACTTGCAAAAAGTAACTAATATCAAACCATACATTCATGATTCAATCCCTCACCATCAGTCCAGCTGTGGCTTTCGGAGGCAACTAAAGATGTCATGCACGATTTAATATATCTAAATTTGCGGAAAAGAAACTAATATTAAACTACACATTTCATGATACAATCCCTCACCATCAGTCCAGTTGTGGCTTTCGGAGGCAACTGAAGATGCTATGAGTAGCTTAATATATCTAGATTTGCAAAAAAGAAACTAATACTAAACTACACATTTCATAATACAATCCCTCACCATCAGTCCAGCTGTGGCTTTCGGAGGCAACTGAAGATGCTATGAGCAGCTTAATATATCTAAATTTAACTACTGAAGAAAATAAGCAAAACTGAAATGAACAAGGCAATACTGAAATTAAACAGAAACTATGAAAAGCAAATTAGCAGCAGAACAATGTTAGTTCCATGTCATTAGTCAAAAAGCTATGAAAATGCCCGGGCTGCCTATCTATAACCCGAAACAAGAACATTGATCAATGATTAACAACATAAAACATGAAAGACAGAAATGAAATGGAAATTATGGAAGTTTATAAACAGAAATGAAACAACTGCAATATATGAACATATGAATGGATTATGGCACAATGAATTTTAAGGAAACGAAATGAGAACTATACACTAATGCACAAAACCTTAGCTGAGCAGGGGCCCTCTACACCAGCCTTGGCAACGATCCTCAAATACGAATTAAGTTGGAAAACAGAGTCTTCTTATATTAAAAAGCAGTCATTACAGAAAGGTGATGTTACGGCACAAGTGCAGCGTAATCAAATTACAGAGCAGACTAATGAAAGATAACAGAGACTAACATCGACTAACTCTATATGCGTATGCAAACGCATTATATATAACAAAAGAAATATAATTGTCTCCTAAAGTTCATGCTGGTGAAGAGCACGTAGACCATTACGTCCACGGATCTAAGATCATGGCCGTGATGGAAAGTAAATCTACGAGAGGTGGATGCTTGAATTCGACTCAGGAGCCATGTACAGATGTCGATTTATCCTCCGTAGCTTAGAAACGACCGTATGAATCTTCATGTGACACGAAACAGAGTCCAGCCAACATGAGACTCTATGGTTGACTTCCATGTGGACGCCTTTGACCACGGCTTCTTTAGATGAGTTTGCTCGAACCAATAGGACACGAACCATGTCCACGTCATTCCTGACCTGCCCATGTGGCTCGTTTTCCTTGTAGACACCAGTAGCATAGATTTTCACAAAATAGCTACGGAAATTTGCAGCAGCTGCGGAAAGTGGCAAGATTCCGCAGCTGAATGAACAAAATCTAAATCAAATAGAAAATACAAAAATATAATTAAAAACCATGTTAGATGCTCTTTTGCACATGATATTGACAATTTGGGAGGTTTAGGTGAGTGAAAAAGGTATAGAAAAGTGTATGGAAAAGATGCAGATTTGAGACTCAACACTAACCCAGCAAAGGAAAACATAAAGACAATAGCAAACAGGAGGAATGAGGTGCCTCAAACAACATTTCTTAACCTATAATTTTCTAAGATATTGAAACATAGAAATATGGAAATATGATAAACAAGAAAACAATAAAAAATTAGAGACACATCACCATTAACCAAACTTAGGGATCATGCAAGCAAGCCTTCATCCTCAACAATCAAGGCAAATCATCCACAATCCCCACAACACCAAAATGCTATTTAACCTCAAAGAATCATGTATTGTTATCAAAAATCATCAAAAGCCAACATTTACAATGAATACTCATGCTCTATATAACAAGTAAGGAGGAGAAAAACCTAATAGAGTATCTAGAAGCCTATTGGCTAATTATAAATGTCACTATTTTCCTTGAGACCTTGCAAGGCCCAAGGCACAAAATATCTAACATAAAATATATTTTCGGGAATTCTTAGAAAAGAAATTGATGTTTGAGGTCTCAAAAGCCTCCTAAATCTCTCCAAGCATACATTGTTGACTTTCCCTCTGCCAAGGTTGCAACACTATGTTTATGATGAATTTCCATCTCAAGGGCGTAGCACAGGAGCATGGAAAATGGGTCTTCTTGCATCAGTGTTTTGAAGGCCTCCACGATGTTGAAAAAGGTTCTGTGTTGGCTCTTTGGAAAGCCCTTGAAGTCTACTTTCCAAATCTACCCTTATTGCTCTGATCAAACCTCTACAACATATTAAAAAACCAAAAATTCCAAGGCTAGTAAAGGCGCAACACATGTCCTGAAAAGCAGGCATAATGATGAAAAATTGATTGTTTTTTACCCTTTTGGAGGACCAAAACAACTCCAAATGATCTAAAACCTTGTGATAATTCTATATGAGTGATGAGGAACCCAAAAATTCAAGCTTTTCCTCCTGAATATGCTCTAAAAATGAGCGTAGAATCAAGTGTACTGCCCCCTTGGCCTCAAAATTTGCAAAAAATAAAAACTTTTCACAATTCTCCCAAATTTGGTGGAAGTATGCCTCATGGGTTTTGGGAGACCTGTAGAGATTCTTGTGCCAATATTACAAGCCTAGATTATCCTTTTTCTTCTTTTAGTGTAGGAGGCTTGGTTTGACACTTTTTCAATTTAGCCCTTACAATTTGGTTTCTTTGGGCATAATGCTTAGTCATTCATCTTTGTAACTCCAAGGCTTTATTTTCCTTCTCGAGCTTGGCTTCAAGGTGTATGTTAGCCCTTTCAAGCCATGATTCCATATCATGGTCAATTTCCATAGCAAGGAGTTCATTGAGAGAAAGTTACTCTCCTAAGGCTGATTCTTCTTTTCTTTGTTTTGCCAATGCTTTCCTCAACCCCATGACTCTAGGCCTTCTCCTAGATTTTCCTTCCTCCTCTTCAATATCCTCATAAGTGCCCAATAACTCTCCTAGTTTCACTTGTACCCTTTGGGCTTCTTTTTGGGATTTGAGTTCTCTAGCTTCATAGATAGCTTGTTGGGCGCTCATTTGCTTGTTTTCCACTTGATAGAAATGAATCACATACTTTGCTCTTTCCAATTCAACTTCTAAGTTTTTTATTTGTGCATTCTCGTCTTGGATGAGGGAGTTTGAAATTATTTCTTAATTCTCCTCATCACTGTATATTTGAATAAGTTCAAACTCCCTTTCTTCTTCATGATTTTCCTCTTCTTCTTTTACCTTTTGTTTACCCTTGTCAATCTTCTAAGATGAGGAGGATGGCATGGCCCCTTGCCCTTTGGACGCAGCAAACACATGCCTCTTTCCTCTTTGATATGTGACTGGAAAAGGCTTAACATATTTTATTTTAATATGTTCATCATGGGTAACCTTAAGAATACTGTTCTTCTCATCTATGATATCTGCATTTTCATCTTGTTCTTGACTATCTTCTTGAGAGGCATTTTCATTTTCACCCATGCTAGCATCATTGTCATGATCTTCATGATTGTCATCCCTATGTTTGCAACATTAGAGGTGTCTTCATCACTGTTTTTTGCATCTTTATCTTCATGGCTGGCCTCCTCTTCACGGTTTGTCCAACTGTCTTCATTGTTTGGCCCACTGTCTTCACTTTCAAAATCTACCTCTGTCTCTGTATTTTCATTGTTTTCTTCATCATTGCTATGCTTACTAACTTTTCCTTTAGAATTTTTTTCTTCAGTGTCACTACTTTCATCTGCCTTTCCTTCACTGTTTTCATGTTCCTCGCTGTCATTTCCTTGAAACTCTATCTCTTCTTCTTGACTGCTATTTCCACCTTTGTTACTGCTCCTTTGATTACTACTATTTGGCTCACTATTTCCTTCTTCACCTTCACTGTTTTTCTTATCAAAATCTTCCTCTATATCTTCATCATTGTTTGCATCTTGGTCACTGTCATGATCTTCTTCATCTTCTGCCATCTCATCTTCTTCTTCATCCTTATCCTTTTCATTATCTGCCTTGACGTTTTTGTCTTCATTATGACTGTCATTGTCTATTTCTTCTTGACTATCATTTTTTTCTTCATCACTTGTTTCTTCTTCCCCACTGTTTTTTGTCTCTGCTTCATCATCATTAATTTCTTCATTTCCATTTTCCTCTCCCTCATCACTTTTTTCTTCCTCTTGACTGTCATGTTCCTCTTTATCATTGTTTTCTTCATGTTGTTCAACACTTTCTTCTTGTTCTAAGGCTTTAGGAGAAGGTGAAAGAGGGAGGTTTGTTTGGGGAGAGGATTCATTCGGAGAGGATGAATCATGGTCAGTGGGGGGTGATGGAGGAGTGGAGGAAGGTGGATGAGATGATGAGGGTAAAATTTGCAGGGGAAGAGGCTGCGGATTTTTGAAAACATCACGGGTGATGAAAAATTCCCATGGGATACCTTGTTGTTCTAATTGATGCAACACAATAATTTTGATAAGAGAATTGTGGAAAAGACTTTGCATTTGCTAGGAAGGAGGTCTCTTTTGCAAAATGTATGACATCCTATCAATACTTGTATAAATATAGTAGGGAAAATGTAGCAGCTTGGCCTTAGTGAAGTGCATGAGTAATCTTATATGGTAGGAATAGAGCCTAGAAAACCTACCCTCACATGTGAAGTAATTCATGATGACTTTAATTAAGGGCGCATACCTCTCGAGTAGATGTGAAAATGGAAAAATGGTTTTGCAATCAGCATGGTATATTGGTTTCAAGAAGGGATGATAATGGCTTAGGTCCAAATTCACCTGTTTGAACCATTTTTATCCCATGCAATTTATTCCTGTGGCCATGGCAATTTTATTGGTGGACAACTCAAAAGTCACTCCAACTAGATGCACTCGATGTTCATGGAGGTTGAGGACAAAAATTCTGGTCAACCTAGGGTGACTTTGGACTCTTTGTGCCTTTTCACATAAATCAAGGCATCCTACCTCTTGGAAGTATGCAATTGTGGTATGGGAGGCTGTCAATTATTTAGTGCTTAAGGGCTCAAATATGTTTGCTCTCCCACCCTTTCTCTGTTGTTCTCTAGGCATTTTGCCTCCCTTGCCCCTGTCAACAATGCCTTCTCTAGGAATTTTGTCCTTTGCCCTTGCCTTCAAATTAAAAATTTGAAACTGCTTGTGTAATGATATGAAGAGGGTGAGTGGGATGGTGAGGAGATAGTGGTGTCAAGGCTTGGCAGTGTAAAGGCTAGTTGTGCAAATGGAGAGGGTATTTGGCAGAAGAGCTACTTCTTGGCATGGAGACCAAACATTTTCTTCCCCTAGGGTTTCTAGCGTTATTTCTAAATTTACCATTTTAAAACATCATGAGAGGGATAAATAGATCTAAATACCTCTTGTAAAATTCCCAGAGGTGCCAAGAAGATAAAAATAGGAATTTTGAGCAAATTGGAGGTCTTCACAGCTTTGGATAGTCTCCCAGCTAAACCCGCAACACAGGAGTGTAGCGCAGGGCTGAGTTGCATGAGGTGTCGAGTGGCCTCTGCACATCTAGGCACATAGCGCAGTGGAGCTGTTGGGGTTTCGGGCGGCCCTGAACGACCCACTGCGTAGTGCAGTGGAGCTGTCGGGGTGTCGGGCTACCTCTACACGAAAGTGTCAGGTTGGGCTTGAACTACCATATGCGTAGCACAATGGATCATCATGCAAATTATATACGTAGGTGTCGAGTCAGGCTTGAACGGCCTTGTGCATAGTGCAGTGGAGCGTCAGGCGGCTTCTGCACATGTGCCGAGTCGACCCTGCATGGCCCAGCGCATAGCAGAAACACACAGCTCCGTGATGTGTGGTCGGGTGGTTGTGCACGCGTTAAACGCATAGAGCACCATTATAGGCACACAAATCTCTATGGAAAAATGCACAAGGGTTATGCACAGGCAAGTAGCATTGTGATCCAGGAGCGTAGCACTGTGTCTTCTCCCTGAAATTTTTCCAGAAAACCCTGACTTTCTTTGAAGATTCTCTCGCTCTTTGTGAAAATGATAATGAGCAGGACGGACAATGAAAATTCTTGTATACCCTTGGATTTTAATAAATTGAAAATCAAAACCCACTTTTCTAATATCTATTTTTTGGGCTTTTCATCCTTTCAATGACATTTCTTTTTCTTTGTGCAGGAGGTGAAAAAATGATTCTTTGGTGGTTGGTTTTGAAAACATACCCTTTTTTCCTCTCATTGTTTTTTAACAATGATATATCTGTTTTTATAAAGGCTGTACATCATGCCTGTTGTGTTTTTCATTGACCACTTCTAATCTACTATAGGTGTCATAACACAGTGTTTTGATCTTCTTAAACTTCTTTTGGAGTTTGGCACCTTAATCACTCAACAGTAGAACTCGTGCTTAATTTGATTTCTCATTTGACACTTGGCCTCCTGCTTTCCCTCTTTTGACTATTTTGATGACATTGGACTATAATTCAAAGTTTTAGACTCCTTCATACTGATACTCTTTTCAATCTCTCTTTTTGGTGCATGAAACAATGTGCCTAGACAAACCATGCAAGTCACCTTCTGATATCATTTTTTAAACCTCTGCCTTGTGTCATCATGGAGATATTTTATATTCATTCCTTATTTCAACAAATCTTCAATTTTATGCTCAGTGGTGCTGATGTAATTCTGTCTTCATGATCCTCTGCATGGACTCTTTGCTGGGAAATACCTTAAAGCCAATCAGTCATAAAACCCTGATTTTATTTTTTCATAAGCCTATTGCCTATCTTTTGCTGTGAATGTCCTTTGTGATGATTTTGGCTTTTCACCTTGCCTTTCTTCTGTTGATAAACATCATAAACCATTCATGCAGAACTGTTTTAAGATAGGCAACTATCCTTTTGTAGACCTTATGCTTTGACATAGGAGGTCCTTTCTTGAAGGCTTTTGATATCCTTTGGATAATCATGAGCTCACCCTCCTTTTCAATTGATTTCATTTTTGGGCACATGTAAAACAGTGAGTTAGAAAACCAAAACAATGAAAAACCTATGAGATCCTATATGACCTATTGAGAGACCTTTTTGACTTGGTCTTTTGGCTGAAAACATGACTTAGGCTTTTTAGGTGTAAAACAAAGTTTTTACCAACCCTTATGCCTGAAAACTGATGACTTTGATTTATCTAAATAATCTAGAAAAGGTAGCTTAAAACCACCACTACTTGAGGCATTTGGTGAATAGGGTAAAAAGTTAGGCTACTTGGCAATTCCAAGGTGTGAGTAGAAAATTAGGCAAGTCAAAACAGAGTGGTAAGATTAAAGGTGGCAAACATAGTGAAAAGGAGTGGAAAAGGCTTGATGATTGGTCTTCTAGGAGTGATAGGCTGGCCATGCCTTGATAGAGTAGTAGAACAATGAAAAAATTATCCTAAGGACAATGAAGGTAGTGAGATCTCTAGAACTCACAAGATTCATGAACTTTGTTTCTAGAAATCTAAGATAAGTGTTTAGTAATCTATAAAGGAAAAAATTACCGATGACTAACATAAAGGACTGTAACTATTGGTTTATTATAATTTTTAAGGTGTAAGGTTCATAATAGTGGTGAATATTAAAGGTTGGTTAGTTTCCCAGATTAAATGATTCTAAGGTAAAATCACTATATGCTGTGTGAATCTTTATAATGTGTCTTTTTTTATTTTCTATTCTTTGAATTCTACCTTGTGAAATTAAAGGTTTATATTTATTGATATTTTATATTGGTTTACATGTATATTTGATTATATATTTGGAAATTGGTATATGAAGCATAAATTAGGTGCCTTAAGTCCAACATCTAGTATCGAAGCTCACATTTGGTTATAGAGGGATAGCTCTACTATCATAAATTGATGATTTTAAACCTAGATATATTCAATAAAGACATCATTGATTAGATATGAGATAATGTTATTCAAGTGGGAGACTTAAGATATAAATTAATTTAAGGAAGGATGGATAACATGCAATATTTGAGATTGAGGAGTTTAGTGGCCAATTGTTTTAACTTTCTAAGCTTAAAATGGAGGATATCCTCATAGTTCGAGATCAATGGATTGTTGTACATCCTATAACACCTCCAATTGCAATATTTATAGAGAATTTGGAGAAAATAGAAATAAAATGGAGGAATTTATGATTTGAATTTATCTTTCACATTTGGTGTTGTTAAATGTACAAGGAAAATACATTGCCAATAAATTGTAGGATAAGTTGGGAAACCTATACTAGTCAAAGTCACTCGTCAATATTTTTACCTTACAAAGAAAATATGTTTTCTGAGGATGAGAGAGGGTGATTCAACCATAGAACACATACATGCCTTAAATATTATGATCAATGATATATTATCTATCGATATATCTATTAGAAAACAAGAAAATTGTTTTGATATGTTGCATTGTTTTCCAGACATATGCGATAGTCTAGTTGTGGATATTGGAAGCAATAAAACCACATTAACTCTTGATGATGTTGTGGCATCTATATTTTCCAAGAATATGATGTGAAGGAACATCAAAGGACTGACCAATGATGTGTTTTTGGTAAGAAGTTTTCTGGTTGATAGAGGTAACAGTAAATTCTCTAAATGGAGATCTTGGTAAAAAGGAAGATATAAATGTCTTAAAAGGTCAATAATAAGGTTTATATTCTAAAATACAAGTAATTTTCATTCCTAAAATTAGAATAACCGCTACATTCTTTTAACTGGGGTTAAAAATTACATCCGATTAATAACATTTTCCATTTCGGCAAGTAGCGCAATTTTTTTCATTCTTGCAGTTAGAGTAGAAATTTATTTTTTATGAAATTTCCTTCCTTGAGATAGCTAAAAGAGTGGTCTATGTATGTCTTGATACAATCCATTACTGGAAGATAGAATGAGTATAAATTTACCTACTGTGCATACAACACTTCCACCTCTTAATTTTGTACGAACTCTAGATTGATAGTTAAAGTTGGTAGCCTTGGAAGTCTCAACAATATTGTTGTGATACTAGGGCTCATCACTTATTTGTGCCATTGATAGCGAGGTGTCAAAGAAGGTGTTTTTTCTACTTATAGGTTACCTTTCTTTATTTTTTTCATCATTTTTTCTCCATTAACATTGCTAATTTGAAAAGTATAAAAAAAAATAGAAGAAAACACACGAAAACAAAACTAGTTCCTTCATGCCTCGTATGAGTAGGGATAATGAAGGGAAATTTCTACCAAAAACCCCTGCCCCTATAAGTAGTCAACCATCCTTCTTATTTGGCGACTGTGAAATTCCCTATCAGACCATAGGGGAGTTGGAAAATCCTCTAGGTGAGCAACTTGAAGTTTTTGAAGAACCCATATTGGAGGAGCAGCCCATATAACCTATCCAAAACATGCATGAAAATAGGTAGAATGAGTTATTTCCCATCATATAAACCAATAGGGAGGCTAGGATGAAGAATATCAACTCCAATACCTTTCCAAAATTCCATGGTTTAGCCTCTGAGGACCCTGAAACATTTATTTTTGAGTTTTTTGTAGTTTGTAAGACCTATAACTATCACTTTGATGAACAAAAATTGAAGTTGTTTCCCTCCAAACCTAAACATGTAGCCTTGTGATGTTTTATGAGTTTACCTGGAGGCAACATTACTACCCGGGCATAGATGAAACAAGCCTTTAATGATAAGTATATGGATTAATGTAGGTTTAAGGAGACAAAATAAGAAATATTTAGGATGACCCTAGGGCTAGATGAGTCATTATATTATTATGAGGAGAAGTTCCAACTTGAATATAGGAGGGATAATTATTCCCTTGATCCCAAATCACATAAGTTGGTACTTCTTTGGGGAATGAGGGAGGCTGTAATGGAGACCCTCAAAATGTTTTTTGTAGAAGATATTTACCAGCTTACCTATGATGACATCAAGTTGATACTTAAGAACTATTCGACGGCTACTAGGAAAAGGGGAAGGTGCCATCAGAGCCTGGTTAACTCTTCTCCATCGGCCTCAACCATCAAACATGAGATAGGGAGTATGTTTGAATATTTCAAGAGTGAAATGTTGCATGCATTTTCCTTACATATGGGCACTATGAAAATTAAAAGGAAGTAAGAGGAAGCATAAAGGGAACTAGCTACATTTTTCCCTAAATTCTCTAAGAGGCATCCATGAAATGAGCACCCACTAAACACCATAGAGCTCTGTCTATAAGAAAAACCATGCAAAATATAAATGTGCCTCTCTTAGAGGCATAAAGTTTGTGTACCAAGGGGCTGAGAATGGACTACAATAGATTTTCTTCATCAACCAATGAAGGCCACAAGGCCCATGACCATATAAAAGGGGCATGCAAGGTGTATAATATCCTCCTTAAAATCCAAACCAGAACACCCATTTCCAGCCTTGGTACCTTTCAAATAATCCTCATGGCCAATGCCCTCTCTTTGGCCCTACATCCTCAATATGCTCCTCAGCCTATCAAACCACCTTTCCAACCATATTAGCCTCAACCTCCTCAATGGAAAAAATGCTCACAAGGATGGAGGCCTCATGTAGTCCAAACTCATGCCTTAATGGCTCTTACACGACCTCAACCACAAATACCTCACCACAACTCACTTAAGGAACCTCAAATTCCTACATAACCTAATCTAAACCCAAACAATAAGCATGAAAATTAGGTTTACAATGAGGAAACATCCTATCTTTCTTATGTTGTGGAAATCCAAGATATCAACCTTTGATATAGGAGGGTACTTCCAGATTCTCAACCCCTTCTACACCTTAATATCATAAAGAATAGAAGGACAATAGTACCCCTCAAGCCAATGCACTCCCCTATCCTGAAAGGTTGGTACAACCTACAAAACACACTCTAGAAGAGGCTAAAATTATGGGAGAATTGAAGAACTTGTGTGTTAAAATACCCCTTTCTCCAAGCAGTTAAATATGTCCCCACATATAAATATCTTATCAAGTAATAATGTTTCAAAAGGCTCGAGAGAAGAATAAGAGATTCCCCCACTATAAATTTTGTTGGGAAACTATCTGATCTAATGCTTGGGAGGGTGACCTCCCCAAAGTACTTGGATCCTGGTAGCCCAATAGTAGATTTACACATTAATAGTATTATGGTATCTAACATATTGATGGAACTTGGTGTTGCAATCAATGTTATGACTGAGGAAACCATGCTAAAGCTCAACGTCCAAGGGGTTTTTAGAAATACCACTACAATGTCGCACCTTTCAGATAGATCTACAATATCCCCCGAGAAATTTATTGAGGATGTGATGGTCACTATCAACTCCTTGGAGTATCCCACCGATTTCCTTATCCTCCACACCAAGACCAAGTTTAATGGTTATCTTATCATCCTAGGGAGACCTTGTTTTGTCAATGTTGATGCTTACATTAGTTGCAGGGCTTGAAACATGACGATCAATAATGGGCATATATTAAATAATATTATATTATATCTCCCTACTCAACCCTATGTTGAGCATGAATTATCCTTGTGGATAGAGGATGAGGGAGAAGAATACATTTATCATTCATCCATCTACTGATTTTGTACATTAGAAACTACTATGGGATGTAGGCAGCTAGATGAAGATGACCTAATTGACCACTTCTTATAGAACCAATCTCCTATTACCATGTCAATTCATGAACTGGTGGAGGAATGCTTAGAGAAATTTGAGAAAAATCCATCGACCCATCTATGATCTACCGATTTTGACCTAGACCATCGCAAGGTTGTGGAAATAAACCCATCTAGTACTCTAGAAACAAACCCCTTTCTCTTAGCCGACAAAGAATATCAATTATGCACTGCGCTAAGGAAACATATTATTTCTTTTTCTTGGGACTAGAAAGAAGTGAAATGTGTGCATCCATTCATTAGTACTCATCATATATACATCAAGAAAGGATGCAAGCATGTGCACCAACCTGAGAAGAGGATGAATCCTTAACTTAAGGGCATTGTAAGAGAATAATTTCAAAAGTTTCTAGATACATGGTTCATATACCTCATTTCAGATATGAAGTGAGTTTCCCCTCTTGTCATAGTCCCCAAAAGGAATGGGAAGTGGAGGCTAAGTTTTGATTATAGAGAAATTAACAAGGCTAAAAATAAGGATAATTTCCCTCTTCCTTTCATTGACCAAGTACTAGATGGAATTATAGGGAAGAGATTATTTTCCTTCCTAGATTGATTTATTGGGAATAACCCTATACATATCAACCCTGATTACCAAGACAAGACCACATTCACATGTCATTGGGGAACCTTTTCCTATAGAGTCCTTCCATTCATTTTTTGTAATGCCCCTTCTACCTTTCAGAGGGAATATTTTACTATCTTTGTTGACCCCTTATGGATGTGAATTCCAAGAAGCTATTTCTAATCTATGTAAAGTCTTAATGAAATGAATTGATATGAATATTTCATTAACTCTCGAGAAATGTGAGTTTTTGATGAATGTAGGGATTGCCTTAGGCCATTCCATATCCATGGAAGGGATACAGGTTGACCTAAGAAAAAATTCCATCATTGAAAGGATCTGTTACTTAGAAACAGAGGGATGTTAGAAGCTTCATTGGATTGGTTGGGTATTACATAAGGTTCATGAATGACATTAGTAAATTGGATTCACCCCTATTTGTATTATTATCTAATATTCATACTTTTTTTTGACATATATATGTGAAGAGACATTTGAATAACCGAGGGAGAAATTTACCAATGCAGACATCCTTATGGGCCCCAATTGGGAAATGCCTTTCCATATCCATAAAGATGCATTAGATAAAGTTGCAGGAGTAGCCTTAGGAAAATTGAAATTAAAAATTCGTTTTATATATATTTCAAAATTAAGAACCTCTCTAATACTGAAGTCAACTATGTGGTCACTAAAAAAGAACTCCTAGTTGTGGTGCACTCTTTGAATAAGTTTAGGCACTATATCACTTGATATCAAACCTTTGTTCACACTGACAATGGATCCATTAAGTATTTAGTGAATAAACTTGATGTAGATCCTAGAATCATTAGATGGTTGTTACTATTGTAGTCATTTGATTTAACTATTTTTGATAAACTAGGGAAAGAGAATTTGGTTGTAGATTTTTTGTCAATACCAACCTTTCTTAGAGATGAGGAGATGGTATAAAATAAAATTCCAAATGAACACCTCTTTTCCATCTCAATTCCATCTCCTTGGTTTATTGATATAGACAATAACTTGGTAGCTAGGAGATCCCCTCCTAATCTATATTCCAAGGAGAAGAGAAAGATTACCAGGAAGTGTGCCCCTTTCACGTGGACTGGGGGAAACATCTTCAAGTTGGGGCCCGATCATTTTTTAAGGATATTTCTAAGAGAGGATGAGGTATTTTCCATCCTCTCAACCTTCCATGATGGACCCTGTGGGGGCCATGTTTCTTCTAGGAGGACAACCTTCAAGGTTTTACAAGTTGGCCACTACTGGCCTACCCTACATGAAGATGCAAAGAGGTACACTATGGGATGTGATGAGTGCCAAAATATGGGAAAGCCTACACCCAAGGATTAAATGCCCCTACAACCTCAAGTGAGTCTAGATCCATTTTAGAATTGGGGCATGGACATCATTGGGCCTATTGATCCCCCATTCAGGAAAAAGAGGTACATCATTATGTGCACTGAATACTTGACCAAGTGGGTTCAAGAAAAGGAAGTGAAGGAAACAACTGAACAAAAAGTGGTTGAATTTCTGAGGGAGAACATCTTCTACAAGTTTGGTTTTCCAAGGGATTTGGTCACTGATCTAAGGGAAAAATTCACCTCAAATTGGATTAAATACATCTTGGAGCAGCACCATATCAAGCACAATAAATCCACTTCATATCATCCTCAGGAAAATGGGAAAGTGGAGGTCAGAAATAGAGCCTTGGAAAAAAATTTGACGGGGGTTTTCAACAACAATAAAAGGTATTGGTTAGACTTACCTGTAGAGGCCACTTGGGCCTAGAATACCACCTAGAAAAAAAGTACTAGATTCACCCCATTCGAGTTATTCTATGGAAAGAAATCCATGTTTTCCATTTAGTTCAAGTACAATACCTTGAGGATGGAAACAAAATTGAATTTATCCCTCACTATAACACAACATGAAAGGATACTTCATCTCAATGGCTTGGATGAGTTCAGATTGTAGGCTCTCATGCACACCGAGGTAGTCCAATTACATAGGAATATATAGCATGATAAACATACTAGGGGGAGATATTTCCGAGAGGGTGACTGGGCCCTTCTTTATGATTCAAGGTTTAAGGATTTGAAAAGGAAATTAATGACAAGGTGGTTGGGCCCCTATCTAGTGGAAAATGTTATGACAATGTATTTTTCCAAATAAGAACAATTGATGAGGAAGGAATTCCCTTTGTGGTTAATGGTTAATGTTTAAAGTTATAAAAAAGGCCTATATGAAAAGAGGAGTTTAATAGTTCAATAAGTAAGGAGTTGAATGTAATTGGGGGTCTCACGACCCTTAGTTCATCCAACATATGATCAAAAAAATAAGGAAAAAAAAAAGAGAAAAATTTAAAAATAAGCAAAAGGAAAATAAATGGCTTAGGTGAAAACCTCCATGAGGCATATAAGGCAAATTATAGGGTTGAAAAAATCCATGAGGTATCCCAAGAGTAGAAAAAAGAAAAATAAAATGAAAATATCCCAAGGTGAAACCCTCCTTTTAGGCAGCTAGGGTAGGCCCGCAGATTGAAAACCTCATGAGAGGCAGTCTACAGGTCCCAAAAAGAAAATAATAAAGGAGTAAGGACATAAAGGTAAAGGATCCCTTACATCAGTTCTTCTAAAAAATTTCTTTTATAGGTTTCTAGCCACATTGAAAAGGACAACAATTGAAGGAAAAGGGGTCCACATCCCATTTATCCATCTCCCAAACTGGCCTCCTTCATTTCCTCCATCATTCCACCCATCTCCTTAAACCCCTCCATCATGAAGAAATAAATTATGCTCAATCTTGCCTCAATCCTATAATGCTACTTGATTGTCCTGAACTACTACAAGATTGACCAAAATTCCTATAGGATTGAGATCAACCTAAGGAAAGGTGTCCAAACTCATGTTTTCCTTGGGGAAATGATGAGAGAGGCTCACCACACCTCCTTCACCACTCTCCCACTAAATTTAACCACTTTCCCTTCCAAAAGTCCCCCTATATTTATAAAAATACCATATTTTCACCCCTTCTTCACAAGTTCTCACCAACATGAGAGTTTCCAATCCCTGTCTATAAGCTCAACATGAATTATCCAAGTTACTAAGTGCATTTCATGAAGGAATTTGTGGTTTTGGAATGGGCTATGTGACTGTTACATGAAACAAACCAATCTTGTAACAACCTGCACAAACCCTACAAAAATATAAGAAAATAACTTTTGCAACTCCAAAATGAATATTTTCACCAAGAGGCCATCCTTGAGATTTGTGGATGCCACACCATCCTTTATAGGAAAATGAAGGGTAACTAAACCACTCCAACAATAGAAAATCAAACACTAGAAAAACCTGCATAAAAAAATACTTCATCTGCCAAAAACCAATAAGAGAATATTAGTAAAATGTTTTTCTCAAATAAGGACTAGTGCATGAAACAAGAGCATGGAAGATGACACCTCTAGAGGCCAGCATATCAATCACCAATTTAGAAGCAACATGCATTCATATACAACATCTCTACATCACAAGTTCTCTTAAGTGTTATATTCCTCAAATTTTCCCTTAAGCCAAAAAATGTTTTTAATAAACAAGGAATAAGTTTTTATGGGTTGGAGGTGGCTAGTAAAATTGGACACCCTAGAATAGTAAAAGTGCATTTCACTCACCCTTCCATGCAACGTGGAAAATTCATAGTGGGAGGGTGATAACTACGAGGAATGGGGCAACATTTTACAAAGTAAATAAGTGTAGGGGTTAGCTCACAAAGTTCCCTAAGCCCACTACCACAAAATGAAATGAAAGGACAAGCACCACTTCAGTTGTACCAAAGCTCATTTCCGAAACTATTAGATAGGCCCACTAAGACATCAAACGTTGAGCCAGATATGATTAGAGGTTCGCTACAGTGCTACAAAGGAGAGAAAAAATATATTTTTAGGTGTTATAGGATAGGGAGTAGATGCTACCGAATTAGACATAATTTCTACAAGATTACCAAAATCGCTACAGGATTGGAGAGGAGGTGCTAAAGGATCGGGCCAAGAGGTAAAAAAGGGTTCGAATAATTGATAATTTCCTCCAAATCCCCGCAATCATAAGTAAATCATCCAAAGAGGGGTAATTGGAATATTTTCTCCTCACCCTCCATGCAATTATTAGGTGAAATTATGTGTGTATATACATCATGTACCAAACCCTTGCATAATTATATTTCTTTTGAAAATTATTATTTTTTTACATGAGGAAAGCAAGGTGCTAACATATGTAGTCCTTTTGAAGCTTGGAATATAATTATTCTATCTTTGAATAGAAAGGAGGCACCAACATCATTACCCTACCTTGAAACCCTAGGTTATTGTTGAAGGTTTGAAATTTTATGCCTCAACATCAGGGAAAACCATGCAGTCGAGAACTTAAAGCAACTTCTTTTCTGTTTGGAATGGTGGCTCTAACTGGGATTATGGAGCCAATTTCCATCAATAATAACAATGAATTATGGATGGTATATATAAATTTAAGGCTAATGATGTAAATAGAACTAAGAAATAAAGAATAAATAAACTTAAAATATCTATCTCGGGAAATGTTTTCATGTATATGTGACTTTAGAAAGATATCATATTTAACATAACAATATAGATCATCAAATCATTTATGAGGTTAAAAAAAATAGTGATAAATAATTTAATTAAATAGTTAATTAACTTTATTTGATGAAATTCGTTGCACATATAAGATTTCATTGTGCATGCATATACTTATAAGATTTCAATCACACACATCAATAGTGATAAATGCATGATTTCTTGCAAAAAAATATATAATAAACACAATTAAGATTACCATTTAACTCTTAAGCACAATAATAATACACATATAGTAGTGCCCGATAAATCTTGACTCTTCCCATGAGAAAAGCAGTAATGGTTCAACTCTCTATTAAGATCATTTCAAGCTACAATAGTGTAAGCCAAAATATTTCTTGTGAAATTTCAGAACCCCTTCTTCATATCAATGGAGGGGATTTATAGTATCGAGTGAAATAAAAATATAGTAAAGCATCATAAAATACTGAAGTGGTGTTAACAAACCAAACTTAAAATGAAGTAACAAGACAATAATATATTTTTTTAGAACAACTTGGCTATGGCTGTGATGAAGGATGCCCTGCCATACGCTGCCGAAGTTCATAGTACATATCTATCATATTCTTTAATTCTGGTGGAGAGCTAGGTTGTATGTGCATCTTTCCAGTGAATATCGCATCGCTAAGTACTAGAAGCCTATGAGTGGTCGTGTTGGAGAGACACCTCAGCATTACCCATCGGCTATGAGGTTTAACTAAGAACTATCATTAGCATTCTAAGTCAAACTTTGACAGATTCTTCATATTCTCAACCTTCTTCTTTGATTTCATGTTTTAGTTAACAATTTAACATCAGGAAAACTCTCCGGGGGGGAATATGGAATCAGGTTGGCCTGTAGTAACCTGTCAATGGTATATTTAGTGATATTGTTTGGGATGTTCCTAGCACTAAATACCACCAATTTTGCATTTTTGAGTTTAATTTCCCACTCTCTAAGGACAATCTCTTTCTGTGATTCTTAAATTTTAGGGAGATCAGTTGATCTCGCTTGAGTACTATTTTTCCATAATATATAATCTAATATTTTCTCCTCAACCTCCTCATAGTATCTCCTCATATCAGACAAATGATTCACTAATGAATCACTTAATTGAAATAAATCATGATTCGTGGCTAATTTCTGATAGGAAATTACATTTTGTTGAGCAAGGAGAGTATTTAGTTCTCCTGTTTCCTTCTTAAATTTGGTTATTTTAGGATTCACCTTTAACTGCTCAATATTTTGTTGAAGTTCGTGGATTTGAGTATCTCAAATTTTCAAATCGAATTCATGTTTAAGATTTAAGTAATTAAAATTATTTTGATGTTCAACAAGTTATGCTTGCCACTTTTAAGCAATTATTTGTTTCTCATTCTCCAAACCTTGTTATAAATGCATAATTATTTCATCTTTCTCCTTTCTAAGTTTTTTACTTCAAAGGCTTTGTCAATAGTAGCACTAGCATATGCTCCTGCAAACTCTAAGAGCCTGCCAAGATCCTTTGTAGGATTTGATTGAGAATATTTCCTTATTACTTCAAAAGAAGTGTTACCAGGGACTAAGGGCTAGGTTTGTTCAATATTCCTTCTTTTTATTTGTATTCTAACCACACCTTTATGTTTTGGACTATAAAATAAATCAAGGGGAGGAATCCCTTCAATTTTCTAAGTGACCTAAGAGGCCAAGAATATTGGGATGTATTCTAAATCATCCGTGTCCAAAGTCTTATCATAAGACTAAGTAGTAAGGGAGGTATTCTCTATAACTTCAAGAGTATGTGAAACATTTTTTTGCAATGGTGTCTTCAGATATTAAAGCCCTGTTATTTGTATATCTTGGTTAAATTCCTCCCATATTTCATCAAGTTTGTTTCCTTACAGTGTTTCTTTAGTCTCTGAATAGGATGAAATGTGTGTCTCCTTTTACAGGGATGTATCAGTATCCTGTGCTGAAGTAGTCAAGGCTTTATCATGTTTTGCGTTTTTTTGAGGAAATCTCAACAAATCCATAGGAAAGTGACATATCCTTTTATCTCTGTATTGATTAAATTGAGTCAATTCATCATGAACTAACTGTGTTGTTGCTTTTTTTGAAACCTTTGAATAGATAGAAGATGATTCAAATAAATCTTAAAATTTATCTCGCTCATGCATAAATTTCCTAATTTTTTCTTGTGTAGTGACATTCTTGGTAGTTTCCTTAGGATCATATTGCCTATTGGGAATAGTTGGGAAGTTTAAAGATTGAAACTATTCAATATCAAGACCAACATGCTTGAAATTGTCTAGAGCATGGACACCACATTGAATAGGAAAGGTAGGCCACATTGTATTTTTAGCATCCTTCAGGACATTTGAAAGACCATTCCCTAAAGTTTGGTATGCTATCTCTAAGGAAAGGAGTTTATTAGGAACATACATGGGTAAAACATGAGGGTTTTCAAGGCTGCTGAAGATCCGAACATAAGTGAAACATTCTTCTCCAAACCATTTCCTAATTGATGAAAAATCATTGTTATCTCCAGGTGAAAGCCTAGGGGCCTTGTCAACAAAGACACTTTGGTGTATGGGAAACATAACTCCATGGAAAATTTTAGTGAAATGAGGGTGAAATTTTGATTCCCAGCATATGTCATGATAGATATGGATATGAAGAGGGTATTTTATGGTCCATTTCCATCCCATAAAAGTAAAAGCATAGGTGAAACAGAGGAAAGGGGGAATTATGTTATGATAAAAACTGCATTTTTTCCTATAATTAAGGATTTGGGTGCCTATAATATCAGAAAATATAGTTTCTAAATCCATAATATATTTATCATGGGCAACATCAATAAGTGGTACCCACTATTCTAAGAATTTGTTCGTATTAGGGTAACCATAGATTCTACACATCATAACGGATATTAAACATAATTTAACAACAAGGGAAGCAATGAAATACATACCCTTATCCTCATGCTTATGTTTTTTATGATCTATTCTCCATTCTCTGATGGGCTCCGACTAATCCTCATGCTCTCTTATGAACTTATGTACAAATTTCTTGTCATATTTATTCTGGAGCGGCGACAACTGATACATTTTTCTCAAATCATTGTTGGTGAATGACCCAAAAAAAATTTGGTTTTGAGTTAGGAAAAATGTTTCTAAAACAATCACATTATCAACGAACCATTTAACCATATATGTATACATAATTATCTTTGGAAGGGCTACAATTCTATGTAAGAAATAATTAGCAATATTACTCCAGGTAGATTCAAAGACCAAAGTAGAATCATTGGTCATAACTTTTCTTTCTATTACCCTAGGCTTTTAATATTCAAAAAGCTTATACATAGCTTCCCAGGAGGAGCTTCTGACATCTGGATTGTAGGATGTATCAGAGAATAATGTAAAATTTTTAGTAGTCTGAGGTGGAGGAGGAGCTGAATAACTTTAAATTGTGGGTGTCTTCTTTTCTTTAGTGGCCTTAGACATTTCTACTAAGGATTTCTTATCGGGACTGGCCTATAAATGGAAAATGTGAGAATGAGTAGAAATTTCTTAACAGGAGAATTCCTTAGAGAGAATAACTAATTTTATATCAATTCATTTCTTTATGGGAAAATCCTAGTGACACCAAGCTGCAATAATTAAATCTTTTAGAAATTTGAAATCAATAATTCGCTATATTTGGCCATTAAATGATAAAACGTGAAATCACTTGGAGCTTGTACACGTTAACATATCAGAGGATTTTATTGGAGAAATATTATGGTTGTACCTTTAAAACATGTGATATAATTACCCTTCGATAGGCTTTGTTTAAATATTTATCGACTATAAATATAAGCAGGAAGGGAAATCAAAGGCCTTTTATTGGAGATGTGATATTGAGGGTTTAGAAGAGTGACACCCAATATGGATTTTCTGATATGGACAGGAGGGGTTTATCGAGAGATAGAAGGATTGATGATATCGAAGGATTAAAGGTGAGGGATATCGGAGTATTAGAGATGAGTGATATGAGAGTATTAGAGGATTAAGGATATTCGAGTATTTAGAGTGGTGCTCATATAAAAAGTTTCGATCTTTGGAAGCTTTGAAATGCTACGTGGCAATCCTGTGGGGTCCGTATTTTCATTATTATATTCACAAAGTAGTGCTTATAAAATTTAGACTTAAATTATGAGAAAATTTGATCGGGGGAAAATTTTATCACAATTTTCGTATAGGGCATGTTACAACATTTATATGTTCAGATTAAGTTTTCTCGATAATATATAAAAGCATATATGGTCACTTATTTATGAATATTATGTTTTTTAGCCTAATATCTCATATGAAAACTTCTATAAGGGAATTTTCTCACTCAATTATGTTTTGGTAGCAAAACCTAAAATTATCTTATTTTATTAAAAATAAGGGATTTTTATCTGATTTAAAAGGGATCCCATTATTTATTAGTTCAACTATCAAAACTAATGGGGGGTTTTTGACCACTACAACAGCTACTTAGAACATAATTATTTGCAAAACAATTTATTTGGAAGCAATAGTAGGATCCATGGGGGAAGGTTTCAATAGAAGGGAACCCACAAACACCAACAAAATTGATCAACATCCTCATTTTAGAGATATATTTTTAAGTCACCAATGGATGGGATTCTTTGAAAAATTGAAAAGGTATGATGATGAGGTAACACATGAATTTTTCATGGCCCTTCACTCTCGAGGGGAATAAAATGTCACCACTATTGTAACGGGAATTTCCATCCATTTGAATACATAGCTCATTAGCAGACTGACCATCATTTCTCTAGAAGTTAAATGAGGCAAGGAAGATAGAAAGAAATCCATGACAACTAAGAAAAATTTCTTCCTCCTTAAAGATAATATTATTGAAGACACAAATGGAGTAAGAAGGGAGAGCCTCCCTTACCCTTGGGATGAAGTGGTCTATACCATCCTCAAGAAAATATATTGTGAAGGGAGGTTGATTGTTGTATATTCCTATAAATTTAGGCTACTCTATGAACTAAGGTTCCAAATCGAATTTCGTATTCCAAGAAGGCTCAATGTTGAAAATTCCTCCTTTAGTCCATGATTGAAATGAGATATATGATGAGGGAAGGAAAGAAACAATACATTTCCCATAATAACCTCATAAGGCTCATTGCTATGAATTACTTAAGCCACCTCTGGGGCCTTGTGTTGTGGACTGATTTTGTGGACATGGATAGGGAGGCATTCATTGGGACACAATACAAAAGCCTGACACAACATGAAGAGACCACAAAATCTAGTGTTGGAGGTAAGAAAAAAGAATAGGGAGAGGCTTAAGAAAAACAAGAATAAGTTGAAAAAAAAAGAAGAAGAACAAGAGGAAGAGGCTAAGTATAAGAAAGAAGAGGTCAAAGGAGAAGCTGGAAAAGAGAGGGGAGAAGGAGAGTTGGGCTCAGAAGGGATAGGTGATGGACCATGATATACACCAAGAAATGTGGAATCTTTATAGATTGTTGGAGAGACATTTGTGAGAGGCGAGACCGGTTGATTGGCGGTCATTGACAGGATGGTAGACTGGGGTGATGTATGAGACTTTGGATCGTAATATGTCAACTGATAAAAATTGGTGATATTTCCATTATGGGGAAATAAAATATTGTGGTGGAACAAAGATGAAAAAAATAGCATCGCATAGGTATAGCTACAACCAAAAATGATATTGTAATCCAAGGGGGCATCGATGACTTCAATGTCAATGCAAACAATCTTTCTAGCAAATGTGAGAGGAAAATTGTGATACATGTCAAGGGGATATGAAGGATGACCCTTCCAAGCATGTAAAGTGATGGTGGATGGGGAAATATTAGGTGGCCAGAGTTTTTCCCAAATAGTGGTGGACGTCACACATGTGGATGCACCTTCGTTTATGATACACCATTGAATAGTGACGTTTCTAATGATGACTGGTATTTGAAAAAAAATGGATGAGGGTAGAGGGGGATGCTATGAATTGTCAACATCAAATATGATTAAGAGATCATCTTAAGGGTCGACAATTTCCAGATCAGATAGTAGATCTTTCTGTTGGGATGCGTATGTCTAGAGAACATCTAGTGTTGACATGGTGAGATGAAACTATGCCAAGTCATCTATTATATTGTATGTGTGGGTAGGCCTTTCCTAGAAGTTGCATTACGGCGTAATGACCCTTTGGGGATCTTTGGTATGACCTCAGACTTAGGATGAGGGATATGTAAGTGACCATTTGGCTTCGGAATAGACTCAATGGACACTTTTGTTTTAGACTCGGTTGCAAATGTCGCGAGTTACTTGTCATACTAGTGCAACCATGTTTGTGTAATATTTCTAATTACATTTTAGCTAATTAGAATATTAATTTTTTCTTTATTCAACAAGATAAATGAATAAGAGGGTAGAGGGGCCCATAAATCCCTTTAGTAGGAATAAAACCACTTTTTTTTTTTTTCCACAGAAAAAAATCAAACCGTCTATTAATATATAGAGGTTACATAGCATATGCTGAGCATTTCCTTTCCCTTATTTTCAGAGAAAGCCAAAACCGTTGTTTGTAGAAATATCCCGAAATTCCCCCCAAACAACAATGTCACAAAACTGATCTTTAGGATAGCTAGATACCTGTATTTTCCCCAACTCCCGACTTCCTAGTAGGAAAACATCCGAAACAGAGTGGTGGGGAAACCATAGTGTCAAAATTTAAACCAGATAGTAGGCACTGTACTGGCAAGAATAAAACCACTTCTTAATGTGAATGTGGACCAATTCATCAAAATAGGGTCAAGAAGAATAAACCACTTCTTGGCGTGAATGTGGGTCAGTCCACGTGGATGGGGTCAATTTGACCAAATAAAAAACGCAATCATGTAGGTAGTGGAGACAATGGACGACAACGCAATCATAATGGAGGTTAGTGGCCATGTGTGTAGCATCATTATTATGTGGGGCCAAGAGGGTGAGTGCTCACAAGCATATAAGGAAGGGTATGGCAACCATAGAAAGAATTCTAAATATTTCTTATGAATTGTCTTTTATGAATTTTCGCACACTTCAGCTGCTTAGCTAAGTCTGTTGTGTTGTTTAGCACATGGGTGTTTCTGAGCAAAAATCCCACCCTTATCCTCAGGGACTTTGAGTGCCCAGTGAATAAAGGTTCTTGAGCTGCATTTCATCATCAGGCATCAGGCCAATCTTCAGCCCCTATCAGCAGCGCAGTTTCCTTCAGGAATTGTGCAATCCAGAAGGGAAGATCTATTGGAGGAGCAATAACCCATGTTTCTCAACTTGGCATCCAATGAGGGGAGCAACCCTTCATCCGGGAAGTTTACTGGGAGGAGTAACAAGATATTTCTCATTAGTTCAACCACCTCCCAATAGTCTCCTAGCTGTAATGCCTAAATTAACCCTAAGGCTACATTTTTAGTTATTGTCATTTCTCGAAACCCTTTCTGGGTTATCTTGGAAAAGTTCTAGAAAGCTCAGATCTCTGATCCCAACTATTTCTGAGCACCCAATCAGCATATATATATGCATTCCTATTTTCCAATAGTTTTTTTTTCCAGCAGGAGTGCGTAGTGGCAACATTCCAGCAGCTATTGCAACAACAACATATCATGTGCTGAGGTTTAGGGCCATATCAAGATTTTCTGTCTAACTTGAGTGTCTTTTCTTCAAGAACTTTGTACTTCACCTTTGTTATTGAATGTAATAAAATGACTCAGATAATATGCTCATATGTTTGATGCAATGATGTTTACTGTAATTTCCATTTTATTGTTCAATATTCCTATTTATTATATTTTGGGAAATTATAGTGCTATCAGAGCATAATCTTGGCTCAGACTATGGGGAATTTACATCTATAACATCTGAAGAAGAACCTCTTACAGACTGGGAGAAGCGGTATACTAATCGAGGTCAAAATTTTGATTAGAAAACCAACAAAGAAGATCTCATCTCAGAAGAAATATAACAGAAAGGGAAGTTTCGAATGTCGGGAGAAATGGATGAGAAAATTTTTCCAAAACTTCTTCTCCAATCTATGCAGGATCTCGCCAGAGAGATCAAGGATATGAGAGTGGAGAGACAAATCGAAACCCCAAGAGTGTTTCAAAATGGATAAAGTTCAAGTACTTCACATCATTGGTGTGAGAAAACGGTAGTGCAGCAAGCTTCAAAATGCTCCACTATGACTACCTTCCTAGAAGTAGGAAATGGGGTTGGAGGACAAGAGCAGGAGGCTCTCAATGGTTATTTTCTGGAATATGAATCTCAGTCTCAAAAATTCAAAGAACATATGAACTTCCAAAGTTCTACCAGATCAGAGATAATAGAAGACTCTGTAACAACAATAGAGGTGGAGGTTACATGCAGAAAAATGATCTACAACGTACTATGGGTAGATTCTTTCTTCCTTCTTTTGATGGTTCATCCAAGTGCACGAAAAAGGATTGGGTGGAATAACTAGACATTTATTTCCAGTTGAACCAAGTATCAGAGACTAAAGCTATTAAGGTAGCAGTGCTGCACCTTGAAGGTGAAGCACATGAATGGTGTCTCCACGGACTGCCTACATTGGGACATGTAGGTGTTACTACATATGCCAAGTTCACCCGAAGATCGGTAGAGAGATTTGATCGAAGAGACCCAGAGGTGCACTTTGTTGAGCTAGCTAAGCTCAAGCAGTCAGGAAACCTGGAGACTTATATCTTTGAGTTCCTAAAACTTTCCGTCATGGTGCCAGATATGTCCGCACTTAGGAGGGTATACATGTTCATTTATGGACTAGCGAAACCTTTGCATGGATTAGTAAATATCACTAGACCAGCCATGCTCCAATATGGCATTGAGTGGGCTAGGGACTTACAATATTCTTTTCCAAGGGCAAGAGCTACATTCTAGCAAAAACCCACATTCCAGTCAAAGGGTAAATATATGAAGGTTCCACCCCCAAAAGGGAACCAAGGAAAAGGACCTCTTAGTGATGATATCAGAAGAGATTTGAGGAGGAGGAAACTTTTCTTCACTTGCCAAGAACCATGGGCACCAGGGCATCGATGTGCTGCTAGAAAGGCACATTAAATTGATGTGTTCTCTGATATTGAAGAGTAAGAAGAGGGGGATATAGAAGGGGACACTAGCGTTGTGGAACTAGGAGAGAATCCACCACCTCCAAGAGTTGGAAATGGAGCATTTTCTCCAACTGGAGGGGCCCTTGCAGCTTTCCAAGGAGTTCCCAAGTATCTGACATTGAGAGTCCAAGGCACAGTTCAAGGGTAGTGGGTGTCATTATTGATAGATAGTGGGGCTCCCCACAATTTTATTGATACCCAACTAGTGTAGACGAGAGGCATACCCATAGATGATTTTTAAGGATTCTCAGTTTTGGTTCCAAGAGCTAGAACCATGAAGTGTGTGAAGTATTTTCTAGCATTGGCTGTAACTTTGGGGACAGACACATTGACAGATCACTTCTTTGTGATTGATATTCCTGAAACCAATGTTATATTAGGTGTACAGTGGTTGATCACATTGGGAAAGGTCATCACGGATTGGGAGACCTTAGATATGGAATGGATAGATAAGAAGAGCGGTAAGCACCAAATGATAAGGGGCATGCGCACCTATCCACATCAGGTAATGTCAACACATAGGATGGAGGATGATTTGTGCAGAGGAGACATATAATGGGTAGTAGAACTATGTATGTCGGAGGCAGGAGGCAAGGAAAAATTAGTCCACTCTGATGTGCACTCTATTCTAGACCGCTATTCTACAGTATTTAGGGACATTCCACCGGGAAGGCCATCGGACCTGGGGTTTGATCATACTATTGTTTTGGAGTAGGGAATCCAAGAAGTAATCACCACAACCTATAGGCACCCCAAATCATACGTGGATGAGATTAAGAGAGTTATTTAGGAGCTCCTAGCTTTAGGACATATCCGACAAAACACTATAACTTTTGCTTCTTTTGTGGTATTTTTGAAGAAGAAGGATGGTACCTTAAGGATGTGCATTGACTATAGAGCCTTGAATAAGAAGAAAATGAAGAATAGGTACCCAATTCCTAGGATCGATGATCTGATGGATGAGCTCAAGGAATTGAATTTCTTTTCAAAGATTGATTTGAGGTCATGGTACCATTAAATGAAGGTAAGGGATCAGGATATCCCCAAGACTGTATTTAGATGTCTTTATATAGGCTTTTAGTTCTTGGTGGTGCCCTTTGGGATGAAAAATGCTCCGGCTACTTTTAATTCTTGTATGAACCACATTTTTTGTGGTTAATTGAGGAAATTTGTGTTTGTTTTCTTTGATGACATTCTCATCTACAACCGCACATGGGAAAATCATATGCAACATATTGAGGCAGTATTACGCATTCTAGAAGAGAAGCATTTCTATGCCAAGCTCTCCAAATGTGATTTTGGGCTCATAGAGATGATTTATTTAGGCCACATCATTGGAGTGGATGGAGTAAGGGTCCATGAGGAGAAGATCCGTGTTATTCAGGATTGGCTAGAGCCAAAGAATGTAACCAAACTTCATGGGCTTGTAGGCATCTACACCTATTACTGAATGTTTGTCAAAGGGTTCTCCCAACTAGAAACACCACTCACAGATATGACCAAGAAGGGAACCTTTGGTTGGTAAAACACTACGCAGGGGGCCTTTGATAGGTTCAAGGAGGTGATAAGCGGTTGTTCAGTGTTAGCATTGCCAAATTTCGCCCAGCCATTTGTGCTGGAATGTGATGCTTCGGGGGAGGGTATTGGCAAAGTCTTCATGTAGGGGGGCCATCCCATAGCCTTTTAGAGTTGGTATTTTCTGCCACATGAGAGGTTATATCCCATATATGAAAAGGAGATCCTAGCCATTATGCATGCATTGGCCAAATTCAGGCAATATCTGGTAGGCAACAGATTCTGAGTAAAGACTGATCATAATAGTCTTTGGTATTTTCTCAAGCAGAAGCAACTGCAAGAGAGGTAGAAAAAATGGGTTAGAAAAATTCAAACATATGACTTTAACATTGAATATGTCAAAGGAAGAGAAATGTGGTAGTTTATGCCTTATCATGGAGACCAACAACGCTATCCTTGATGAGTGTGGATTCAAATTGGAAGGCCCGACTATTGGTGGAATATTCCAAAGAGTGCTTCACATGTGAGATACTAGATGGGCATGTGACCATTGAGAAATATAGAGTAATGGATGAGGTCATCTACTACCGGACCTAGATCTTCTTGACTATAGATGCTAAGCTCAAGGAGAATATTTTTCATGTAGCAGACGATTCAGCACTCTGAAGCCACCAAGGTTTCAGAAATACATACCGGGCCATCAAAGAGAGATTCTCATGGAAGGGTGTCAAGGAGGATGTGGTCTAGCATATCAAGGAGTGTGTAGTTTTCAAGAGGAATAAAGGAGAGAAAATCCATCCTGTAGGGTTGTTACAACAACTTCCTATTCCAGAGGGGAAATTGGAGAGCATTTCTATCGACTTCATTACCGGTTTTCCAAGGGAAATGACTGTATATTTGTGGTCGTTGATTGACTAATAAAGTATTCACATGTTTTTTCCATCTCCTCACGGTACCTTTCTTCACAAGTGGTTGAGCTCTTCTTTAGAGACGTTTTAGATTTCATGGTCTTCCTAAGACCATAGTTAGTGATAGAGATAGTCACTTCATGGGTGGCTTTTGGCAGGAGCTTTTCCATTTGGTGGGTACCGAATTGGCACCGAGTACTAGTTATCACCCCCAAACAGATGGGCATACAAAGATAGTAAAAAAGTGGATAGAAGGCTACTCACGAAACTATGTTTCATGGCAGCAAAGTGCATGGCTATGCTAGGTACACTTGGGAGAATATTGCTACAATACAAAATTTCATATGTTGATCGGTATGTCTCCATTTTGGGCTCTATATATTTAAGATGCTTTATCATTTGTTGATATGATTTTTGGAGAAAGCAAGGTTCCTAGTGCAAAATATTAGATCCAAGAGAGTCAGGATATACTTTTTGCTCTTAAGGACAACATTGATATAGCCCAAAATAAGCAGAAGTTATGTGTAGATTGAGGTCGGGTGGAGAGACAGTTTGAGGTGGATGATTTGGTCTATCTCCATCCTCAGCCTTACAAGAAGTCTATGCTGAAGGAGAAGGGAGCTAAGAAGCTTAAGCCCCGTTTCTATGGTCCATACAGGGTGATCCGCCATTTTGGGGAAGTATCATATGAGTTGGAGCTCCCCATTGGGAGTAAGATCAACAATATTTTTCATGTCTCACGCATCAAGAATGCCATTGGACATCATGCGGTTGCCGCTATGGAGCTCCCACCAATTGATGATGAGGGCCATCTCATTTTACAATAAGAATCTATCTTGGATACTCAGGGTAGGAAACTAAGAAACATGGTGATCAAAGAATATTTGGTTCAATGGAGGAACCTTCCAGATGAGGATACCACTTTTGAAGGAGAGAAGATTTTGCAGCATCCATCCTTGCAGTTGCTTGAGGACAAGCAACATTTGACAGGGGAGGACTGTAATATTACTAATTATATTTTAACTAATTAGAATATTAATTTTTGTTTTGTCAACAAGATATATGAATAAGAGGGTAGAGGGACCCATAAATCCCTTTAGTAGGAATAAAACCACTTCTTAATGTGAATGTGGATCAATGCATCTAGATAAGTTCAAGATGAATAAACCACTTCTTGGTGTGAATGTGGGTCATTGCATGTGGATGGGGTCAATTTGACGAAATAAAAAACACAGTCATGGAGGTAGTGGAGACAATGGAGGAAAACACAGTCATAATGGAGGTTAGTGGCCATGTGTGTAGCATCATTATTGTGTGGGGCCAAGAGGGTGAGGGATCAAAAGCATATAAGGAAGGGGATGACAGGCATAGAAAGAATTTTGAATATTGTTTATGAATTATCTTTTATGAATTTTTGCATGCTTCAGCTGCTTAACTAAGTCTATTGTGTTGTTTAGCACACAGGTGTTTCCGAGCATAAATCCCACCCTTATCCTTGGGGTACTTCAAGTGCCCACTCAGGAAAGTTTCTTGAGCTGCATTTCATCATCAGGCATTAGAACAATCTTTAGCCCATATCAGTAGCGTAGTCTCCTTCGGTAATTGAACAATCCAATAGGGAAATCTACTAGAGGAGCAATAACCCAAGTTTCTTAGCTTGAAATCCAGTGAGGGGAGTAGCCCTTCGTCCCGGAAGTTTATTGTGAGGGGTAACAACATATTTCTCATCAGTTCAGCCACCTCCAAACAGTCTCGTAGTTGCAGTACATAAATCAACCCTATGGATGCATTTTCAGTTATTGTCATTTCTGGAAACCCTTTCTGGGTTATCTTGGAAAAGTGATAGAAATATTAGATCTCTAATCCTGGCTATTTCTGAGCACTCAATAAACATATATACGCATTCCTGGTTTCTAGCAGCTATATTTTCCAGCAGGACTACGTAGTGGTAGCATTCTGGAAGCTGCGGGAACAACAACATATCATGTGTCGAGGTTTAGAGCCATTTCAGGCTTTTTTGTCTAGGTTGAGTGTCTTTTCTTCTAGAACTTTATACTTCATATATGATATTGAATGTAATAAAATGACTTAGATGATCTACTCATATTTTTGATGTAATGATGTTTACTGCAATTTCCAGTTTATTGTTCAATATTCCTGTTTATTATATTTTTGGATATTACAGTCTGAAGTTTGACATCAGCAGTATTGACCTCGTCAGAGTTCATCATGAGAATCTAGTAATTAATTATAGTAGACTACTGAGGTGGGGGGTGGGGGGTTTGGCTGTACTTTTGGATGTTGGGCAGTGAGATATCCTTGCTAAGGGAAAAGGTTAGTGAGTAGAGTTGGTTGAGCTAGAGCAGTGTTCGGAGGAAGCGACCATGTGGGCTTCTCTTCTCGAGATGTCGCTTTGGCATCCCACATTTAACGCATCTAGGGTAAAAGGGGAAAATCATGTGTGTAATGGGCATATACACCATAACATGCATAAGGATTATTTGTATAAATCACATTTTTTTGCTTGGGTTTATCGCCCTATGGTAGGGTTGTGGTATTTAGCTGGTTCCCTTGCGGTACATTCAGTTGGGTACCTTGGTGACCCTGGCTACCCTGCGGTTTTTGGTTCTGTTTGTCTTTCCCATTATTATTTTTCTTGGAATTGGGAGGATTAGTCACACTCTACTAAGGATACACTTGACCGTGAGGAGGACATGGATGTTGTAGCAGAGGATGAAAAGGCATGGGAGGCAGGGGCGCTAATGCCTAAGGGGCTGGAGCATTGGGCGATGCATAAGGATAAAATGAGCTAGGGAAATAATCTGGTAAATAGGTTGAGAAAAATCTCACCTTAGTATCAGTTGATGCAGTTGTGAAAATGCATAAGATGTGCTTTGACCAGGATACAAGTTTCCTGGAGGGGAGATAAGTGTTGGAGGAATTGGTCTCCCCTTGAGGGTGACCATAACTCATCTGAGGAGGAGCATATGGAAATGGGTGTGAAAGGGATCCAACAATACCATCAGCGGTGTGAGATCCCCCTCTTTCAGTGGCACCACCAGGTCTAGGAAGGACTGGTAAAATGGTATAAACATAACCTGACTGGGTGTAAATCAAGTCATATTTTTAAGCAATCTGGAGAGATTATTCCTTGGTATGAGGAAAGTGAGATGCAAAATTTTTACCCATAGGGGCTAATAGCATTTTAAGAATGGAATCCACATATACACGATCATCGAATGTAGGATCTCTACACATGCTCCTCCTTCTACGCCATTCTTGTACATGGTCAAAAAGGAAGGTGGTAGAAGTTTGATGGAATGCGGTCAACAATTGTGTACCGATATCATAATAGAGGGTAACTAGAAATATGATAGAAATTCTTTAGCAAGAGTCACAAAAGTGCAATGATATGCGGGGGGCTGGTCAATGTACCACTTTTTAGCTTCTCCATTGAGCGTACGTTGTAATAACTGAAGACGAATGGAGTCATCGGTGATGGAGTTTGATGAACACCACATGTGGAAGTAGTGAACATGATTGGTGGGGTCCTCTCCATTGTTTCCTTCAAACTTAGGGATGTTATAAGGAAGCTTAGTTGGCATACCTGGCCAACCAGCATCATGAGAAATAAGATCGTTGATAAGGTGGCTAAAATCTGGGAGACTTAGACTAGCCATAAAGGGGAGAAATGGAGTGGCAACTACCATAGTTGTAATGGTTCCACTAGTGGAAGTGCGCAAATTGGGACCGGGAATACCACCTTGGGGTATTGAACCTGCATTGGTGCCATACATGGTGGCAATACAAGGATGAGAGGATGCAGAATAATAGGATGAAATCGATGAATTGGAAGAATCTGAGTCGTAAGAGGGACTCGGTGGAGGATTGGGAGGATTATTTATAACCCAAGAGGAAGGATAAATATGTCCTAACGAAAACTAAGGATGGAGACCACGGATTCTCTACGAGGGGGTGCAATGATGTGAAGGCACATATAACACTAAAGACCAAATAATTATAAAAACATAAGAGTAAGAAACAACAAGAAAACACCTGGTGTAGTGGTTCCAAGTATAAACTAACTATTCTATGAGCTACTCGAATGCAAGAAAGGACGTCCTATCAAAATAAAAATTATCTCTAGCATAAAGGTGATCTAAGTCCTCAAGAAATCACTAGATTCTATTTTTTTAGATGGCAGTTTAAGCAGAAAGGTAGGGTAGAGAACCAAATACTTCCCACATCCATTCCAATAAGGTTTTTTCGTAATATTGGCCACTAAGGTTACCTTCGTCACACAGGGGTGGTTGAGTCATGAGATTCTTGGTAAATCAGATAATGCACAAAATTCCCTACCATTGTTTGGGTATCCATGAGTAGAAATGCTTGCATGATGGCCTAGCCTAATCCCCTCTAAAATGGGTTTCTTACGCACTCTAATTTTGACCGTGAGAAGTGAAGTATTTTAAGCTCCCTATTAAATCAAATTTCTATGACTCAATGTATGCAATCGATGGGTGTTATTAGAAGCTTGTCCCAATGATCCTATAGCTACCTACAAATATTTCTTGGCCCTGATGCCCAAGTTGGATTAATATATATGAGTTAGATTTATTAAGTGTCATGTTTAGTTCTTGGCTTGGCAGTATAAACCAAGCTCTCGTTTGCTTTAGGTGTGAGTGTGTGAAAATACGTTTGTATTTTGGATGAGTTAATTAAGAATGTTTTATGATGATTCCATGGTGCTCTTGAAATAAAATGCTGAAAACTGTAAATGAAAATGAAATAATGATAGTATTATAAGCAGTAAATCAAGCATAACCCCCACTCAAAAAAGGCTCTCAAATAGAATAAACAAGAGAGGAAAACAAGAAACTAAAAGGACACAGAAAGGGTCACAAGATCTAATTTCTATGGGAGTGGGATAAAATGAATCTAGTCTACTACAAATGGTGTAGAAAAAAATAAAAAACTAGAAGGGAAACGAGTTGCAGAAGATAAGGTATAAGCATTGAAACCTAGGTAAAACAATGGAACCCTAAGGGGGAAGGCCAAAAGGATCTTGATAGGGAGCTTTGGATGTAAAAAAACCTATCATAAGGGTCTGCAAAAATAATGGATCAAACCCTAAAATAATGGTTGAAAGAACTAAAAAATATCATACTACCTACTAAGTCAGTTGAACTCCTCCTAAAAAGGTGGAAGTGTAATGAAATTCTAGGGAGATTGTTTATATTTCAAGGAGACAAAATGAGCATATATAGGCCTATGATGGGTTGAAATAGAGGTAGGAAAACCCTAAACATTGCTCTTGGAAAACCATGAAAAAATCAGAAAAAATCACGAAAAAGTTCGGAATTGTAGGTTCTTACCTATTTCAAGAGGATAGCACAGTGTTTAGGCAAAAAAGTGTGATATGAAGGAGGAGAATTCAGGTTTGGGGCTGAAAAGTGTGAGGTTCTCTCCTTAACTCTCAGGCAACAAGTTCTGTCATATTTTTCGTCTCCTGAGCTGTTAGTACCTGTCACCCAGGAATCTGAATTACACCGACCAAGTCGCCATTTGTTAGTGTAAAATATTTCAGCAAGTGTACCAAAAAGAAATTACTTAATCCATGAGTGATTGATGGCCCTAAAAACATATATGGGCGTCTAAATATTTAGATATGCATCATAATATTAGAATAAACCTGTAAAATAATAAATATGTGGCAGCAAAAGAGATTAAACAAAAAATATTTAACTAATTTAAAACCCCATAGCATAGACAAAGAGATATCAAAGAATGAATGGTATATTATAAATGTGTTACACCTGGTGAAGGAGATTCATATGATGGCTATAGGTCCCCCTCAAATGGGATGGGTCCTTTTTCTATCCTCTACGCTTCAGTATACTGAATCTTTCTCTCTATATGATGTGTGAAACCCAAAATGTGTGTTAAACTCAGATGGGAGCTAGAATGCAAAAATAAGTTAAGAATGAAGGTGATAGTGATCATGATGAAGAATAGATGGAAAACCCTCTTATTTATAACAAAATATTGGTTTATTCTCGAATAATGAGAAATAATAAAATATTACTAACCATAATCTAGATATAACCGTTTGGAATATTTTATTATATGTTTTGAAGGGAAAAGATATTTAAGTTGGTTAAATATAGTTTTTAGAAATAATAAACAAATAAACTATTTATTTATTATTTCAAGGAAGTGGTTAAGGAATAATAAACAAATAATTTTTTTTAATCATTCCTAAGTGATTTATTCAAATTTGACATGGAATATTTAACTAAATAATGATTTAATTAATTATTCCTAGAGAAAAATCAAATAAACAATGATTTATTTAACTATTTCTCATGATTGGGTCAAATGTGACAAGGAATAATAACTATATAATGATTTAATTAATTATTCCTAGAGGAAACTCAAATAAATAATGATTTATTTAATTATTCCTTATGGGGTTTGATGTTTTTATTAGAAAAAACTTAATAAAATATGGTCTATCAAGTTGTTTCCTGTAGTGAAATCAATTTACTATGGTAAAATTGGCCTTACATGGTGTATTTTGATCCACTTAGTTATATATGGTTAAGTGATAATTTTTTTCATAACACCCTCCCTTACCGTTGGGCCTACAAGGAGGAAGAAAGTAAGCAAAGGAACAAAAAAAATGGACATTCATAGAGGCAAATGTAGGTTTCGATCCATATGAAGGCACACCATATGAAGTGTGTTGGGATGTCATGGAGGACACCTCAGCCATGAATGAGCTTCATATCAGTGACTGAGTTTCTCATAGGGTGATAACCACCTGCAACAGGCGGGTGATGATAAGTGCCATCAATAGGTATATTTTTAAGTTCATCGTGCTATCTTCCAACCCTTAAAACTCTCATTTTAGCACATTCATTTTCGTTTTTAACCATAATATGCTTAGTGGGAAGAATAAATGGTGTTTTTCATATTGTATGGCCTAATGTGACTAATATACAAGACAAATAATCATTTTTGGAGATATTTACCTTGGAGACACCTAGAGAGAATAAAAGGAGCTGATCCACCTCACTAACTCCCTAACTTGGCTTGATATTACAAGACCCTCTCTAACAACCCATATTCACTAGAAGTCGAGGAAATCCAAGAGCATGACAAGGACAAAGGGAACGAGATCCACAAATCTTGAGATTTCGGAGGGGAGATTTCCTCCTTTCAAGGAAGCTTCCCCTAAATCATTTTTTTTATAAATAAACCAGCTGAAAGGCTCATTAGGATTAGATTTTTTTTGCAACAAGGAGTAGCAATTGAAAGCCTAATGCTTGACATTGTCATTATTATTTTTCATGATGTATGTGACTATCATTTTCTGTTAATGAGAATTTTACTATTGGTCTGCATCCAAGTTGATTTTGGAGGGATGAAACCCTTGCGTTTGGACCCAGCCCATAGGCTTTAGTCCCACTCCTATATTTCTTTCTTGTTATTTTTTCAAAGGATTGCAATTCTTTCCTTGTTTCAGTATAATGTGTATCAAGGAAACTTGTGATTTCAATATTTCCTATCATCTCTCTTGTGGAAATAGTGATTGGAAAGATCCACAATAACAACCAAATAATATTTGTTTATGATTTCTTTGAAATTGATAAATTTCAGTTGTAATCCCTTTGCATGTCTAGTTTCTGCAACTTACAAGTTGGTATCATTAGTTTAGAAATTAGGGTAGTGTTGTAGGATAGAATATATCATAATAAAATTCCTCTCATATTTTCCATGATAATCTATCTCATTCCATTATTGGTCATTTGATGCATGTACTTGGATAGCTATAGGAACTATGTTGGTTTGCAGGAGTGGGAACACCTTTCCACATCCACCTACACCCTTTCATATTGCTCCTAGGTACCACACCTTGCTTCCAATTTATGTCTTTGAATTCACTTTGTTAAGGTAAAAGAAGGGCACCATGGGCATCAATTTTGGTGCAATATAGGCCTCCAAGAGGTACTAGGCTTGGAAAAGAGGCTCCCAGACCCTTTCATTCACCTCCTCCTACCTCCATCCACCTTCCTATACCATCAAGACACCATTTGAGTCATTAAGGATCTCTCGGACTTCGTCCTATAGCAAAATAGGGCCTCCTGTAGCAATACATGACCTCTTGTAGCACCTCCTATAACAACCCTGTAGCATTGATATCCTCAACTAATTTTTCTCCATACTTTAACTCTAGCATAGTTAAGTTGAATAATGACCCCCAGTCTATGATTTTATAACCAAGCAACATTCTAGGACCACTCCAACCTCATCCTTTCATCATCGCAACCATCATATAGCAAAACAGAGTTAGAATTAGTATTTTTCTTCATAGACATGTTAAATATTGGATTCCTCATTTGCAAGAAAGTATGAGTAGATAAATGATACATAAAAAGTAGGTTATTAATTTAAATTAAGTGTGCAAGTAGAGTAACAAAATTTATTTATGCAACTAAATTAGCTCTTATTTTTTCCTCTTGCACTTTCAATTAGCATTTACATTTGATGAATTACATTTTCACTTTTGTAGTTAGAATCATGTTCATTTATTCTTTCATACGAATTTTTCACTGTGATTAGTTGGAGGAGTGGTCTCTAAAAACCTTTCTCTGATTTCATGAATAAATGTGACATCAATAGAACCTAATATGAAGTGCATATAGCATTGTCACCTGTAATTTTCTATGAACACCGTGTTGATAATTGAAGTTTAGAATACCTTGGGATTTACAACATCCTTGATGCAATACCAGGGCTCATCCCTTATCATGCACACGATGCCCTTGGATCACTTCACTCTCATAGTTTTCCCATCTTGTCATCAATTTTGTTGACTACCGTGCACACCCCAATTTCACATGGGCACCGAGACACCCTGCCTTCGTATGGTCACACCCAAGGTGCTCAACTCCATGTGGTGCACGTGAAACCCCCGTGGTTGCACTTCGGTTCATACTTCATGTTTACACCACTTTGAGTGTGCATGGGAAACCATGGTCTAAACTTCTTTTATGTAGGCGACCCTTACCATGTTTTTATGACCCATAAAATCATCACAGAGGTTCCTTGATGTGCCCCATGGGCGTCTAAGCACCTTGATTCTGTGAAAACATGCTTATTGTGCGAGCATTCAAACTGTTTTGAAAATTATTCAAAACAAATCATTAGATCATCAATGACAACAAAATACTATCATTTTTTAGTACCATGCTACATAATCAATAAATTATAATTTGAATTTTAAACACAAAACATTGATTTATTTAATTTTCAAAAAATCATTATGACACACCCTGGTGGGAACACTTTCCATGGGAATTGATGGGATAACCTTACTTATCTTTTACGGGCATCCCTTGCCAAGTTGGGTCGACCCACCACCTCATCGCACAGGCGCCCTTGTTGGGCGAGCACCTTGTCATGCCTAGCACATGACAACCCATGTGCGCTTGGGTGCCCCACCTTCGTGTGGGCACACCCAGGGTGCAGGATTTTTCCTTGAAGTACAAATAATTCAACACAAATCATTATCTTATAAATGAAAATACAATATTATCATTTGTTAGCACCATGCTACAACATAATAAATAAATTATAAATCCAATTTTAGTGCCTAAAAATTAATTTATTCATGAATTTTCCAAAAATCATTATGAGACCCCATGTTGGGAACTCATTTCATGGGTAGTCATGGTTTGAACTTACTTTTCTTATCTTCTCGACCACCGTGTCACCTATTTCACTTGATTCCCAACACGCCCTGAACGTCTTCTTGACGAACCAAAGTCAAAATTGTAAATGATGGTATAAATGTGAATGAGATTCTATTTGTTTCAAGAATAATATATTTTTTATTGAACAAGGCCAACCATGTGAAGGTGAAAGATCATATATCCTCTTCCCCCCGCCCCTCACATCAATCTCAATTCCTTGATACCTGATCTATCCACTATAATATATTTGAAAGAAACATAGTAACATTAAAACATAAAAACTAGGAAATTAAAAATTTAAGCTGAACAAAAGAGCAAAAAGAACTGAAAACATAGAAATACATACCTAGCACTTTTCAACATTTTGATATCATTAATAATATTCCTCATCCAACTCATAATTTGTATCATCTATTTCAAAGTTCATGTTCAAAGGATTTTCCATATTAACATCATTATCATCATCTATATCATCATCTGGAACATGCCATTCTACACTTGGTTCAATTTATTCAAGTTCTGCATATGAAACAACATCAATATCATCTAGTTCATCCAAATTAACATTTTCTCGATTAAAATATATTCCTTAAACTTTTTTAACATCTTAATTTCAAAATACATGAACCCCTTGCTCCTTTACATCATCTTCTTCTTCAATTTCATCTTCTTCCGCTACATTATACTTTATGGGCCTTCTATATCATCATATGAAACATGCTCTTCTAAATATAATATAAACCATTTACAAATATAATATATAACAAAAAAAAATAAAACAAAGAGAAAGAGAAATACAACTTAGGTGAGACCAAGAAGCAAAGTCAAAAAATCAATGATGATGCTCGTGCAATTTATCAAGATATTTAAGAATATGTTGAGAAAGTCGAAGAAAG
Source organism: Pinus albicaulis (assembly GCA_034641835.2). Lineage (NCBI taxonomy): Eukaryota > Viridiplantae > Streptophyta > Pinopsida > Pinales > Pinaceae > Pinus > Pinus albicaulis. The sequence goes on along the minus strand of CM076581.1, from coordinate 331,241,665 downwards.
ATGTTACTTTTCTTGACATGTAGGAAATGAGACACTTTATGAGATATATAGTCACAACAATAATAAAAAACGTATTTATGTTATTTTTCATTCATAATTATAATTTCATATTCTTTCTTAAGTTTACTTAGAGATCAAAATTTTTAAGAGGATTGGTGAGAAACCATGAGATTTGGAGAGAGCAAGAAACAAATACAAAAAATGAATGTTATCTTGAATCTTGTGAAATTTAGCAATACATTTAAGATTATGTTGAAAAAATTTAGGAACAATGAACATGTGTGATTATTAGGAATGTATTGGACACATATTTTAATGATATGTGTGAGCATTTAATGTAGATAAGTGCATCAGAACTAAATCTAGTGATGTGCAAAGGTGCAACACATATAGGGGTGAACATACCTAAAAGTGCCTCTTGTTACTGTAAGAATACATGAAAATGACACTTGCACATGTGAAAGACCTTTAAAGAGACATATGTCAGAGCGAAGATAACATGAAAATGCCACCTATTAAAGTGCAAGCAATACAAAATGACATATGTGAATGTGAAATTGACACTTGTGAAAGCTAAAGTGTGCAAAACATGAGAGTTGAGAAAAATCACCAAAATATAAGTGAAAACACAACCAAAATGAGGAATATTATCAAGAAAATTGCACACTGATTGTCGACATGAGATGAACATTGGACAAGAACTATCTTTATGGACATTTCTAAGCTTGTTTCAGGTTTCATAAATGAAGTTCACTTTTTTCTTTATGAAAGTGGTTGGGAACCCACTAAATAAAATTTTTATAGGAAACCTCATTTACTAAGCAACGATGTCAAATATCTCTCCTTATACAAAAATTGGGGTATTAGTTCTTTTTGACTAATTTTATTTGAGCAAAATGTCAAAAACACACTCCTTTGTACTTAGTGGTAAGTGAAAATTCTAGAATAAAAAAATTTCTCCTACTTCAAAGGACATTAAAAATGGAATGTTCTACCTTGCATGAGTGATAATAAGTAAGATAAATATGGAAAAAATAAAAAATTGATGACTTATCAAACATTTCATTAATATATCCTTTTCCTAAAACTATTATATCTTTGATTTTACTTCAATTATTTTTCTCTCAATTGACAACAAATGAGACCATTTAATTATCATGAAAAGAGACTTTATATACATAAATTTTCACTCCATATCACTTGAGCCTAAAAATTTCATTATCACCTAAACCGGTTTCAAACACCAAGTGCAAGGATTTTGTCACATGCTTTTATCCTTAAAATATGGGAAACCGTCTCTTTTCTGAGTGAAATAGATTGTGGTTAGGAACATAACATTCTAATAAATTTTGGTTTATAAATTTAAACTTTTTAATAAATTTTTAACACCCTCATTCCACATCTACCCAAGTAACTAGCCAATTAGGGTAAATATGTGATGAGAGGCTACTATGATCAAATTCAACCTCCTAGGTGACCTTAAGTAAGTGTAATTGAAGAAAACACATCACATAAACCTTTCACATCAACAACAGGATTCCCAGAAGCCATTAACCCAACCACTGAGCCATTTAGACCGTGGTTCCCACTGAATTTTTAAGCTTCAAACCCCCAAATGCTACCATAATATAGGCATGGGTGCATCTAGGAGGCTTTGAATGCTCCCACAACATATGAAAGCATGTGTCCAAGGACTTTTTCCTGCATAGCTATGTTAGAATCGCTAGATTTTGAGTCACTTTTTCAAGCCTAGAGCACATGTCATTGCTCAAAATTCAATGACAAGGTTAGAAATGAAATATAACATCGAAACAATGGAGCAAAATAAAATACTAGAATAAGGACTTGAATAGACCCGTACTAGCCATGATAGGCATTTCGTCAAACATGTTGCAAATATGTAATATACATGTTTAAATAACAGATTTGAACATAGGGGTCTCATACTTATCTGAGAAACTCTAAGAAGAATTGTTCCCTTACATCATTAGCTACAGTATCATCTATTAAGTCATAGATACATTGTTTATTCATTTAAAAATAAAAACATGAGGAGAGCCATACATCATCACTGCTAGAATACATGCTCATATCCAAAAAAATAACAATAGAAATATCAGGGATACATCAGCCAAAGGATCAACATATAAACCAATACATTTACACATCAAATCCCAAGAAATTAACTTCTCATTAATGAATGTAAAAACCAATCGGGGATGGGACTACCACATTCCACCAAACCATAGATTGGTTGAGTTAAATCTCTCTTCAGAAAATCACCCATGTGCCATATACCAAGCATGAATGTGGGACTCATAAACAACCAAAAGAACCAAACCAACATGGATCCTACCAGATTTCTCCATCTACACCCTGAGGAATTTTACTTCCTCCTAGTCTCTCATGCTTTACCATAATCCACAGTCTGATCCACGGATCAATATGCCCTAAACTGAGTTCCAATGTCCAGGCTTTACCATATACCCCATCTCAGGACTAACAGGAAAAATTGAGATAAAACCACCTCTTATCTTTACTGTATATCTGTCTATTCACTAACAATGATTCCTGGGCCCACTGATGAACACAATCCTAGTTTTACCGCAACCCACACTAGGGTTCAGGGGTCACTAGGCCAGTGGATTTACCATAATCCACTGTTGGGTTCATGGATCACTATGCCATGATTTTTTCATTTCCGAGATCTACCTCACTTAACTTCAAATCTATCCAGAAATCTAGCTCAACCAAATCATGAAAACCCATCTCATAAAATGTATTTGAAAATGGCAAGGTTAGGCTGAAAATAATGTCACACCAGGAAAAACCCATGCCATGACGGAAAACAACCACATGAAATACCATGCATTCCAGATCTAGTAAGGAAATCACACATGAAAAATAATACCTGCAAAGAATCATGTTTTAACTGTTTGATCATGTTCTTCCTTGCTTTCTCTTTCGTTCCTCTTGCCTTCTTTTCCTTTCTTGATCCAATGCCAAAGTGCTCCAAGAAAAATCTAAATGTCTAAGAGTGAGAGAGAGATATAGATAGAGTAGAAAGAGAGCGATAAATGTGAGAAAGAACTTTCTAACTAATCCTCAAAAGCCTTTTTATCAATGAGGAGTCTATTTTATTCATTTTCCATTAGTTTCCTTCATTTTCCTCCTCACATGCAACATGTGACCTTTCACCTCCCTTTTCTCCTATTTTCCGTTATTTTCATAAATAAATGTGACAAAAATGCCATTTTTCTTTCAAAAGCTTTTTCCATTTCCTTTGCCAGTTTTCTTAGACATATTAACTGAAATGAACACTCGCTAGGTTATTTTTCCCAACATTTTGCTTGGAATAAGTGTCCCTTAAACCATGGCCTTATATATTTTTACATGGAATTTTCACCAAGGCTGTTACAGAACCTTCCCCCTTGGGGGAACACTGTTGTGGGTGTTCAATGACACCGATAACCAAGAAGACTATAGAAATAAAAAAATACTGCCCATGGATCTTTATAGCATAGTTAATTGCAGTATTTACAGTGACCATTGCTGAAACATGAAAAACATATCGTTTAGTAGAGATTTATGACAAAGCTCGTTATGGTATTTACAATAGAAACTACATATATACGTACAAATTTTCTCAACCAGAAAATAAAAGGATACTATGCTCGCATCCACAACAAGGGAATCTAGAGGCTCACAACTCCACCCTCAAAGTAATATCAGGATTCACCTCCTTCCCAGGAAGTGAAAAATCCAATGCCAAAGTCAAAATTTGCATCCAATGTCCAGTGCTTTAATCCTGCACTATTGTACCCTCAGTGAAAAATTATCAGCTAGTTATTGTAGGGAACATCCCCAATGTTCATCTAATTCCATCTGGAAATTCTAATAACTAGAAAAAATCCATCCTCGAACTTCCCTTCTCTGCTACAAAGTCCCTTGAAAAATCTGGTCACCCCTTCTATGCAGTCACTCGCCTTCCAAGTTCACCGAGATCCCCTATCCTTGGAGATCCATCCCCTGACAAGGATTCCTCGCCTCGAAATTGCAAAAAACTAAGGCATACACTTGCCCCAAAAACATCATACTGGTAATAGCATGCTCATGGAAATGAATGGACACTTGGGTGCCAATGTCCCCAAATGGCCCTGCTCTTAAGTGATTTACCAACATATTGTTGCCTGTTAAATTCATTTTTTTGTTGCTACTAATGCTTGCAATCAATTTCAAACACCTAATCGGAAATTTTTGTGCTTCCTATAGAAGCATATAACTACCATTAGATTAAAATAAATTGAAATAAATTCATATCATACCTCATTCGTAGCTCATCAAGAAGGTACACTTGAAATTCTATTCACGTCCTGTCACAACAAGTCAAACTAGTTGTTTGAGAAATCATCATACATAAACATATCTCATCCAGTTAGCTCAAAATGAAAATATCATAAATTAAAATTATGAAACATATGGAATCATCATAAACCATAATCGTAAATCACATGAATAATTAAAACTAGAATAAAATATTGATACTTATCCTTTGGTCGATCTCTTGCTTCTACCTTTGTCCTTTCTGTATGCACATCAGATCATTTGCCACACCCGGAAAGCACCCAATGTATTTGTTTCTATTAAATCATATACACATACAAATAATGTACATCAGAACACATATATCCATACACAAAATACAACACCACATAATACATACACCCACACTGGCATACAACACATACACCTACACCTGGTGTACAATACAACATAATACATACGCATACACTGACCTACAACACATACACCTACACCCGGGGTATAATACAACACAACATATAAAACCACATCCATTTTATAACACAACACAATACATATACATATATAGAGCATAAAAAATGAATACACATGTCCCGATACAACGACTACAACATGCACATACATATTACCGCATGCTCGCAACACAACACGTACGACATGCACACAATACCCCATGTATACCAGTACCATATACATAACATGTGCACAACATTACCTACACAACGTGTGCACACCATCAAATGTACATGCCACCACCTGCACACTGTGTACACAATGCCAAGTGCACACTGCACCACCTGTAAATGTGTACACAATACCACATGTACACAACACGACATCCATGACATGTACACCAAACCACATGTACACAATGCCACATGCACGAAATGTACACATGACACCACATGTACAACATCTACACATCACCACATGCACACAACACCACATGTACAATCATGCACGCAACACCATATGTACATAACACCATATGTACAGCATGCACACAACACCATATGTATATAGCACTACATATACAATATGTACATAATACCATACGTACACATCATTCCATATAATACATGCAAACAACACTACACATCCAACATGTGCATAGTACGATATATACACAACCCCGCATATCCAACATGTACATAACACCATCTATACCTAGCACTGCATATGAAATATACACACAACACGATAGATATAACCAACATAAAACATCATTTGTACAGAATACTACATATGTTACATGTACATATCACCATAGGTACAATCACTGAATATACAAAATTCACCAAAAATACACTACAATAGTACCGCACATCCATTTACCACACACTGACCTTGTTAGAAAATTATATATTACAAATCAATCGAACACATTAAAATATTTCGAAATACAAGCAAAGAAAACAAGAGAGACACATATATATGTGGTTCACCCAACTTGGGCTATGTCCACGGAGAAAAAGCCAGTCCTTCCTTTATATTATCTAACAAAATGAAGAGACACAACCTAAAATAGATCCGTTGTAATATCATCTACTCTCTCACATAGTCACCCTTTATCTTTCTTTCTTAGAATAAACACCACCCATAGCCACAATACAATACCCTCATATGAACCGAGAGGTTTCCTGCTAGGGAAAAAAAAACCCTAAATTAAACATAACTTGTACCGTCAGATCATCTGCCTAATGAATGGCGTAGTTTGACAACGAAATTAAAATATTTTACAAGCCAATTTTATATCTATTTTTAGCTTCGGGGGCACTACCCCAAAACCCCTGCTGGCCCCCGGACCACCCATTTGGGGGGATCGACCTTCCCCCCTTGAACCTCCATGGGGGGGAAACTCCCACCCACATGGAGGGGTGTATAGTCTTCCTGGGTATACATTTAGCTGAAAAAAAGTCCTCTAAATCAGGATGATAATGACGATCCACACCCAGCAATCTCTGACTTGGAGACTACTTCTAGCAACTCCACTGCAACTTAATTTGCTGGAAAATGACTCCACTTTGGACCTAGTTGTCATTAATTTTAACTGTCGTACATGAATACTAATTGAAGCTGAGTAAAATCTTAGTTTCTCCCTAGTTACAACTTTTGTTAACATTTATGTAGGATTCTAGCTAGTGTGTATCTTTTCTAGCTTCAACTATCCATATTCTAGTACCGACCGTATGAAATGATAATTGAGATGTATATGTTTAGCATTCGAATAAAATTTTGAGTTATTTGTAAGATGAATGGCACTATGGTTGTCATAGTATAACCTTCCCATCTTCTGATTTTTACCCAATTCATCCATAAACCTTTTGTAACCAAATGATTTCTTTACTAGCCTTTGTAACAACAACATATTATGCTTCCGTTGTTGAAATTGAAACAAAAATTTTCATTTTCGAAACCCAACTGACAGTTATTCCACCTATAGTAAATACATACTCTGTAGTTCTCCTCCTATTATCTTTATCACCTACCATATATGCATCAACATATCCTTGTAGAGCAACGTTTGAACCACCAAAGCATAATGCTTGATTTGTGGTACCTCTCAAATACTTGATAATCCATTTCACTACCATCCAATGTTATTTTCTTGGATTTTTCATGTACCTGCTTATAGCTCCCACTACATGTATGATATGAGGCCTTGTGCAGACCATTTCATACATTAAGCTTCCAATTTTTGATGCATATGGAAGTTTAGACATATAATTAATTAATTCTTGGGTCTTGGGGCACATATCCTTACTAATTTTGAAATGGCTAACCAAAGGTGTATGATTTTTTTTTTCATTCTGAATATTAAATATTTCCAACACCTTTTATATGTACTCACCCTAAGCCAATGTTAATTTGTGATTTTTACTGTCTCTAGTTATTCTCATACCAAGGATTTGTTTTGTAGCTCCCTAATCCTTCATTGCAAATGAATTTTCCAATTTTCCTTTCAGCACATTTATTTCTTTCATCTTAGAACTGCAACAAGCATGTCATCTACATACAATAAAAATATAATATAGCTTTCATCGATTTTATTTTTTAGATAAACACAATTATGAGAGTGACATTTAGTATAACCTTGTTTACACGTAGAACTATCAAATTTTTTATACCACTATCAGAGAGCCTATTTTAATTTGCACAAGCTCTTCTTCAACCTACACACTAATTTTTTTTTCCATTTGACCTCATATCTTTGTGGTTGCTTCATATAGAACTCTTCCTCCAGATCTCCACGGAGAAAGGTTGTCTTTACATATAAATTTTCAAGATGCAAATCTTCTGCTGCTACAAGACTTAAAATAGTTCTGATTGAAGTCATTTTAACAACATGAGAAAATATTTCATCAAAGCCAATACCTTTCTTTTTTGCAAACCCCTTCACCATAAGTCTAGCTTTGTACATCTATTTTCCTCCATCTTCTTCCTTCAACCTGTAAACCCATTTATTATGCAATGTTGTTTTACCCATAGGAAACTTGACTAAGTACCAAGTCTGGTTATGTACCAACGATTCCATCTCCTTTTTCATGGCTAGCTCCCACTTCTTCCTCGTTTCTACTTGCATTACTTCTTCATAACATTCTAGTTCACCAAATTTAGCCAACAACACATAATATAATGAAGGAGAGTGTCATTCATGGGGCCTACTTATCTTGGTATATCTTCTGACACCAATTTCAGGTGTTTGAGGTACCTGTTGCTATTGTGGTGGTGTTTTATGTTGTGGTTGTTGATTATTGTTATTTTCAAGAACCTTTAATTATTCTGTGATCTCATTAAGAACCGTGTATTCTCTGTTTTATTTATCTTATTTATTTTCCTGCATCTGATCTTTATACAAGATATTTGGATTGAATATGACATATCTGCTCCAAATTATTTTGTTACTCTCATAATAATATAAGCGATAGCCAAAATCTTTAACACCATATCCAATAAAGGTAAATTTCTTTGATTTTTCCTCAAGATTTGTTCTATTTTCTTTATTAATATGGATAAAGGCCTCACAACCAAAAGGCTTTAAAAACGAGTAGTTTACCTTTTTACCTATCCATGCCTCCTCTGAAATACCACCATCCAAAGGAACATAAAGGCCCCCTATTTATTACATAAAAAACAATATCTGCATCAGGTTGCCACAATTGTAAAGGAAATCCTGCATGGAATCTCATGCACCTTGCATGCTCCATGGTTATCCTCTTCATCCTTTCTGACACACCATTTTCCTATGGTTTTCCTATAACTGTCTTCTCTCTGTGAATTCCACACTTGAAAAATACCTATTAAACTCTTTGATGAAATATTCACCTCCATTGTATGATCTGAGACACTTCAACTTATTTCCTATCTCAATCTCAACCAAAGCTTTCCATTTCTTGAAAGTGTAAAATACATCAGATTTATTCAGAATACAATAAATCTAGGTTTTTCTAATTGTATAATCAATAAAATTAACATAATAAAAATAGCCATTGAGAGATGATACTTGAGCAATTCCCTATTAGGTTCCTATATTACTTGTTTAGTCCATTATTTTTATTAGTATAGCCCCCTTATTTTTATTTTTGTACCCCTGTAACGCCAATATTGTTATTATTGTGCCCTTAGATTATTATTGTTAGGTCGGCCAGGATTATATTGTGGTTGCATGGACTCCTATATATAGAAGGAGGTTTTAGTCATTTGTATCATCCAAGAATTTTTCATTTATGTAATGTATTGGAGGTTTCTCCCTCAAAGTCACTAATTTCTGAGGTGCTGATCTCTCTTATATTCTATTTTTGGAGCTGGTTTCATAACATTTGGTATTAAACCTTTGAATTCTAGGGTTTCACTTCTCCAAACAGGTCATCGTGGAATTTTTACGATATTTTTTTTGCTACGAAGGTTCAGAAGCTCAAATTTTTACATAGTGCAGCCGAAATCCTGAGGAATGTCGTGGAAAATTTTCAGATCTCAGTTCACAATATTTTAGGAGATATGATCTGTGCAAGTTAGGGATTTTCGTAGGCTCCTGAATTTAACCTAAACAGGTCATTGTGGTATTTTCGCTATAATTTTTTTTCTATGAGGATTTAGACACTGAAATTTTTACAAAACGAAGCCACAATCTTGAGGAACGTTGTGGAAATAATTCAGAGCTTGATTTGCAATAATTTCAGAGATAAGGTCTGTGGAAGTTATGGATTTTTCAAGCTCCCGAATTTCATCTCAAAGAGGTGACCGTGGGAAAATCGTCATACCTCTCCCTTTGAGCATTGTATCGGAATTCTGTAACAAGTGACCATAAGTACATGGACTATAGTTTCCTCTTTATCAATTTCAGAGCCGAAGGAGGAAACAATGACATGTGGCACACCATACAAGGTTGCTCTACTGAACAAGTCCATAATTAGTTCATTGTGGGAGACTGGGAATAAATTTTCCTTGAAGAATCCAAATCATGTGAAACCTATGGAAGTTTAAATAAGCTTCAGAGAGATACTACAGGGCTGAATTTCAGATATTGAAGATCCAAAATAATAGAGACAACTTAGTTTCAATATCGAGCTCCTAAAAATTAATAAAAAGGCGTGTATTTTTTTTTGAATTGCATAAGTCTTGTGTGAAAAATTAGTTTGAATTAATTTCGAGGGAATATTGTAGAATAGATATCAGTATTCGGTTATAAAATATCCCCCTAAAAGGAATTCAAAACCCATTAAGCTTTTAGAAGGATCTACTATGACTCAAGAATACGAAGAACTGCAACATGACATATCAAAATTACAAGATCAACTGCACGAAATTTTTCTCTCGCAAAGACCAACAAAAAATGAAATGGAAGCTTTGAAGAAAGGCATGGAAGCTAAGATGGATAGTTTGAAGAAAGGCATGGAAGATAAGATGGAAGACATGGAAGCTAGCATGGAAGCTAAGATGGATGACATGAAAGACAACATGGAAAACATTAAAGAAAACATGGAAAACATGAAGAATGATCTAAATGCACACATGGAAGGTTTGAAAAAGTTGATACAATAATTTTTTCTTAATTTTGAAAAGATAGTAGAGGAAACTAATGATGAGAAAAAAATAAATGTTAATCATGATTTCATAAACTCTAATGTTGGATGGAAGAACCACCATATTCCAAAGATGGATATGAGGAATTTTTATGGCAAGAATCTCGTAAAATGTATACTACAGATGGAGCAATATTTTGATCTCAATATTGTGAAAAACACATAAAAGGTACGCATTGCAACTTTAAATTTAGAAAAAAATACATTTGTATGGTATAGATGGCTTTTCTCCCATAAAAAACTTGTCACTTGGTCAATTTTTATGGAGGTAATGATAGCACAATATGAGGATCGAAAAAGCAGCACCTTCTTTAGCCAATTCATAAATCTCAAACAAAAGGGTTCAGTGGTGAGGACTTCCAAAAATTGAATATAATGGTAACTCATATTCCAAAGGAACACCGAATTGATGTCTTCATAGGGACTTTAAAGGATAACATCCAACATGAATTTCGCATTTGGGAACCTGATTCATTGGAAAAGGCATTCAGGTTGGCAAGAAAAATTGAATGTAAAATTATGGCGACAAGGAAGCCTACCACTCACATTTATAAATATGGAAGTGTTGCTACTCCTAGATTTCCACAACCTACAAGGTTAACACCACAAAAATTCGAAGAAAAAAGAGAAAAAGGGATTTTCTACAGTTGTGATAGAAAATACACTAAAGGTCATAAGTGTGCTGAGAAGAAATTATTTTACATAGATTGTGAAGAGGAAGAAGAAAATGAAAAATAATCTTCAAAAGAATAGGAAATACACCAGGAACCAACCCTAGAAGAGGAAGAAATGATTCTGACCATATCGTGTAATTCATTGGCAGTAATTACCACTCCTCAAACTCTCATGATAGAAGGACATATCAAGAAGAAAAAGGTAATAGTGTTGATTGATTTCAGTAGTACACATAATTTCATTCATTTTAAGGTAGCCAAGGAATTGAATTGTTTCCTATACCCACCACCAGAATGTCAAGTGATGGTTGCAAATGAAGGAACTATAAATTGCTCTAGAAAATGCCATAATATCAAGCTAACCATGGGGTAATATGTATTGAATATTCCAATGCTTTCCATTCCAATGGGAGGTGCTGATGTTGTACTAGGAATACAATTATTATAATCTTTGGGGATGGTAGCCTTTAATTTTCAAGAACTTTTCTTGAATTTTTTTCAGAATGAAAGGAAGTCGAATTACGGGGTATCGCAGGGAAGATGAGAAAGATAATAAGTTCTAATTTCATGACAAAGCTTCTGAAGAAATAACAACAAGGCGTAATTTCACAATTATGCTCACTAGAAGTTCCAACACCAAAATCATCTATTTCTGCAGATCTCAAAAAAGTATTGGAAAATTATGCCAAGGTGTTTGAAACTCCTGAAGGACTCCCACCTATTTTTTATCATGATCATGCTATTCATCTGATTCCAGGAAGTGTTCCTCCAAACATCAGGCCTTATAGATATCCTTATGTCTAAAAGAGCGAAATTGAACGCATGATTGCAGAAATCTTAGAGGCTGGTATAATTCAACCTAGCCAAAGTTCTTTCTCTACTCCAGTAGTATTGGTGCACAAGAAGAATGGATCATGGCACATGTGTCTAGATTATAGGGAGCTCAATAAGCTCACAATTAAAGATAAATTTCCCATTCCTTTGATTAATGAATTATTGGATGAATTACATGGAGTGATTCATTTTACCAAGTTGTATCTTCATTCAAGATATCATCAAATTAGACTGAAGACTGAAGATATTTCAAAAGAAAAAATTTTAACTCATGAGGGTCATTATGAATTTTAGGTCATGCCATTTGGCCTTACCAATGCACCTTCTACATTTCAAGGGTTGATGAATTCCATTTTCAAACCCTTCCTTATAAAATTTGTGCTAGTATTTTTTGATGATATACTAATCTATAGTAGGTCTTGGAAGGATCATGTTCAACATGTTGACAGGGTGATCAAACTATTGGAGGATAAACAATAAAATTCAAAAACATTCAAATGTTTCTTCGGAGTACAAGACGTGGAATATCTGGGCCATATTGTATCTTACGAGGGTGTTAAGGTAGACCCTAACAAAATTAAATCCATTAAGGAATGGAAAGTCCCAACAACCATAAAGAAGTTGCAAGGATTTCTCGGGTTAAAAATGTATTATCGCAAGTTTTTTAATAGTTATGGGAGAATAGCATCACATCTAACAACATTATTGAAGAAAGATGCATTTTCATGGACTCCTGAAGAAACTAAGGCCTCTGAACATCTTAAAGAGGAAATGTTCCTAGCATCGGTCTTAGCTACACCAGACTTCACAAAAACCTTTATTGTGGAATGTAATGCCTCAGGAAATGGAATTGGTGTTGTTTTAATGCAAGAAGGAAGACCCATTGCTTTTGAAGGTTGTCCAATCACAGCAAAGTATTTACAGAAATATATTTATGAGAAGGAAATGTTAGCAATACTACATGCACTAAAGAAATGGCGACCTTACCTAATGGGAAGGAACTTCAAGGTAAAAACTGATCATGATAGTATTAAACACTTTTTGGAACAAAGAATATGTTTAGAAGAGAAGCAAAAATGGGTCACAAAGATGTTGGGTTATGACTTTGAAATAGTCTACAAAAAAGGGAAGCTAAATGTTGTTGCAAATGCACTCTCAAGAAAGAATGAAGAGGTGGAAGCATTGCTTTGTGAAATTTCTATTATCGAACCAGATTGGATAACCAAAGCAAGGGATGAATGGAAGAAGGACGAAGAAGTGTGGACACTCATTCAAAATTTGCAGCAATATCCTAGTACATCTGATAGATTTTGTTGGAAAAATTATTCCTTATGGTACAAAGATCGCTTATATCTTTGTAAGAATTCCCAACCAAAACAAAATATTCTTTTGGAATTGCACACTTCTTTAGGAGGACACTCAGGATTTTTAAAAACTTACCACGGGGTGAAGAAATAATTTTTTTGGGATGGCCTTAAATCTGATATTCAAAATTTTTTGTGGAATGTTTGGTTTTCTAGCAAAATAAAGTTGAGATAATTAAGACCCTGGGTCTTCTACAACCTTTATCCATTCCAAGTCAACATTGGAAGGAGATTTCAATGGATTTTATCATATATTTACCTAAGTCTGAAGGAAAGAGTGTCATCATGGTGGTAGTTGAAAGGCTTACCAAGTATGCACACTTTTGTGCATTATCTCATCCATTTAAAGAAAGTACAGTTTCTACTACATTTATGGACACAATTCAAAAGCTACATGAAAACCAAAAGATTATTGTGGGCGACATAGATCCCATGTTTACTGGAAATTTTTGGACGAAGTTATTTTATTGTTTGGGTACTCAATTAGTTCATTGCTCATCTTATCATCCTCAATCCGATTGTCAAACTATGATAGTGAATAAATGTTTCGAAGGAAATCTTCGTTGTTTTTTATCTGATAAACAAACACAATGGGCCAAGTGGTTACCTCTCGCTGAATGGTGGGATAAAACTTCCTTCCATACTACAGCAAAAATGACCCCATTTATGGCACTTTATGGATATCATCCACCATCCATCACATCATCTTTAAGAGAAAATTCTAAGGTTCAAGAAGCGGAATATCACATCGAGCATCAACAAGAAGTTCTCCAACTCTTAAAGGATAACCTAAATTTGGCACAAAATCTAATGAAACAACAGACAGATCAACATCACAGCGAGAGAAGTTTTGATGTAGGAGACTGGGCATTTTTACGACTACAACCATACAAACAAATTTCCCTCAAGCAAGCTAAGAAAGATAATAAATTATCAGAAAATTAATATGGTCCTTACAAGGTGTTGCTAAGGATTGGTAATATGGCATACAAATTGGAGCTTCCTGCTTCTTCGCGAGTGCATCCATGTTTCCATGTTTCATGCTTAAAGAAGTTTATAGGTGAAAATCTTCCAGTTCAAACAATATTTCCAGAACTTGATGAGGAAGGAAAAATCATATTGGAACCTGAAGCTGTCATGGAAATAACTACTCTGAAATTTATCGACCTTAAACCTACCATATTTTTCCATTGCTCCCACTCAAACCAAGAACCCTTCTTTCCTGCAAGTTTATCAACCAAATAGACCTTCAACTCTGATATGAGTTTTTATCAAATTATATATTACAGAGCAATGGAACACATAAAATTATGCCGAAATACAAACACATAAAACATATAAAATAAGAGAGACACAGATATATGTGGTTCACCCAACTTGGGCTACGTCCACGGAGAAACAACATTTCCTTCCTTTAAATTATCTAGAAAAATGAAGAGACACAACCTACAACAAATATCTTGTAATATCCTCTACTCTCTCAGACAACCCCCCTTTCTCTTTCTCTCTTAGAATACACACCAACAATAGCCGCAATACAATACCATCATATGAATCGAGGAGTTTCCTTCTAAGGTGAAAAAAAAGACTAAATTAAACATAACTTGTACCATTAGATAATTCTCCTAATGATCGACCTACATTGATTACAAAATTACAATATTTTACAAGTAAATTTTACATCTATTTTTTTCTTCGGGGAGCGCTACCCACGAATTCTCATTGGGGGACCACTGGCCCTCAGACCACCCATTTGGGGGGGATCAACCCCCCTGAACCGCCATGGGGGGGGGGAGGAAGTCCCCCCCACGTGGAGGGGTGTACAACCTTCCTGGGGTATACGTCTAGCTGAAACAAAGACCTATAAATACGTATGATAATCAAGCTTCACACTCAACAAACCGCACAACCAACCTTGCTTCTAGTGTGTTTCCACTATCCATGCCTATCTTATCATGCCGCAGATCACACTACTTTTACTTCATTGATGTACCCCTCAACATTACCTGTCCATAACTAAACATAGCCATAGTACATGCCTATAATATAAATTCATGTCCACATGATACTGACTGCATAGATATGTGAGACTTACCATTCCCACTTGATTCCTCATAAGACCAAGAACCTCTTCATGCCATTCACCTACATAAGAAATAATTCCTCCATAAGAATGATCCTTGAAAACCATGTCACACACTGACATATATACATACATACATACATAAATACACACATATAATGATTATCATTAAACAATCATGATCCATGCCGACCTTGTTAGAAATGACATACATACATACATACATACATGTATACATATATAGACATCAAGATAATCATGATCACAACATAATTTCTAGATATCATAAGGGATGGTTAAGAGAAATCCATTTATTCATGCACAACATGCACAACATTGATATCAACAGTCCCCAACATAGCCAATGCATCTAACAACTCATATCCATTCACTTTACCTTTTGTGTTACATTTCTCGTGTTTGTAATGCCACCATCAATTTATCACAATTAACCTAACCAATCCAACTGAATGTAAAATTCTTAACTTGTACTGTGCTTACTAATGCACCAAGATTCATTCCTATCTTACATTACCTATTGGGTACAACACAACTCTCCTTGAGATCCATTAAATTTCCTCTTTCCCAAACCAATTCCCAAGGCTCTCGATACATAAAATTCAAGCACAAGAATCAAAAGCAAAAAAACCATGGAAAACCAATATAAATACAAAACTGCAAAAAAAGTGGCATGGCCATGCACTAGACATAATCAAGACTTCAAACCAAGTGCAAAAAATCACAAGAGACCAAAATCACAAGACCATTAATAAATTCCATGACTCAATCACCATGGTTCCCAGTGCTTCCCAGGGAAACCTCAACTCGAGATTTTTCAAAGATTTCATGGAAGTCTCTTTTTCCATGCAACCCCCTACATCATACTACCATAAAAATGAAATTGTCAGCACATAAATAAACATAACAACAATATAGTTACCTTACTTGTTGTGCCAATCATGTTGCCTTGTAACTAAACACACACATGTCATTCACATGTTCCAAATATCAAGACAACATATCTATTAATTTGGAATCAACATTTACCAAGTCTAAAATTCATGTCATAATCAACAATCAAATAACAGTCATCAATCATAATACATGACGCTACAATTATCACCTATTTACATTCAAGTACATATCAAGTGTCTCAATGCATACATGTTATTACAACAATCTTAAAACAAACTCATTACTTCATGCAATCTTATAGACACATGATCATATTATGTAATTAAAAAAACATTCAAGAAAACTATAACGTACCATGTTAGACCAATCAACTATAAGACATAATAGACACCAAACACTCAACGCTCGATAGATGACAAAATCAAAAAATCAAGCACCAAGCAGATGACATAAGCAAACTCATACCTTGATGTATCTTAGTGGATGATATCTTGTCTTCACAATCAATGTAATTAGCATGATACAACTTCACAACATAGCAACTCAAACATAATTAAGGTCATGATATCCATATCAATAACTACCTAACATGTTCACGTCATAAACTCATAAACAATTGCGATTCATGCATAACAATCACATATACACAGTCAATCTAGAGTAGTACAACACACTATCACGATAGGTCGACTGACACCTGACTGTCATAACCATAATAATTTTCATAGGCCAATCCAAATTAGCATGATTCATATAACATAAATATATCAATATAATAACCCTAATCATCAAGCTAACTAACCTACAACAACAACAAGCTGGCATATAACACACTTATCAACAACATATAAAATAATCATCAAGTTAAATATCATATAACAATCAATAAGTTAACATATACATACTTATCAACAGCATATAACATAATCATCCAGTTAATACCATGCATGAATAACCAATCCATGTACATATGATCACACTATTTAACTAAAACCTATCATATATGTGACCCTAACATCAATATCATGGAAGGCATATAGATAGCCATAATGCATATATCTAAACTGATCAACTAGCATTTATCATACATGTAACCACAACAACAAAAATATGGCAAACATGTACATAAAACTAATGATTATAACAACCATTAACCAACATACATGTGCGACGATATTTTCTTACCCCAAATTCTAGTGCTGCAACTTCACTTTGATGATCTACATCTCCTACTTTATCTCAGCCAACATATTAGCATAATAGCATACCAAAAACATCATGATGACCCAATTGCATACAACAACCTCATGGAAAACAATCGTAACCATGACAATGCATGCATAGCAACATATATACACACTAAATGCATAACAAATGCATAACCGACATGATGATCACATCCAACAATAAACACCATCAATTTCCACATGGCGACACAACTGCAGCAATGACGACCACCATAAATACACAACAAGAACATAGTACACCAACATACATAACACATATGAAAATTTCATGTATGCATGAAAAAGACATCACAATGCATAACCAATGATACACTCATGGTGAAACACTTCACAACAAAAACAACCTCTTTCACATGGCAACATCACTAAAACCATGACCGATACCATGCATATGCAATGAGAATATAGACCACAAGGATGATAAACACATGTGTCACCTACATGAATGCATGGCCAACACACCACCCATCTTGTCTAAGGGGTGAAAGATCCTCCGATACAACTCTATAACACCCTCATCCCACATCTACCCAAGTAATCGGCCAACCAGGGTAAATATATGAGGAGAGGTTACTATGATCATACTCAACCTCCTAGGTGACCTTAAGGAAGTGGAATCCATGGAATCACATCACACAGACCTTCCACATCAACAAAAAGACTCCCAAAATCCAACCCAACCACTCAAGAATACACACAGTAGGTCCCACTGAAGTTTTAGCCCTTCAAACCCTCAGAAGCTCCCATAGTGTAGGCATGGGTGTGTCTGGGAGGCTTTAGATTCTCCCACAACATATGCAAGAATGTGTCCAGGGACGTTTTCCCACAAAAATTTTCCAGCATCGCTGGAGTTTGAGCCACTTTTTCAGGCCTAAAGCCTAGGTCACTGCCCAAAATTCATTGGCAAGCTTGGACATGAAATATAACAACAAAATAGTGGTTCAAAATAAAATAATGGAATAAGGACTTGACTATACCCCTGCTAGCCATGACAGGTGTTTCGTCAATCATGTCGCGAATATGTAATCTACAAGTTTAAATAACATATCTAAACATAAGGATCTCATACTTATCTTAGAATCACTAAGAAGCATTGTTCCCTTACATCATTAGCTTTAATATCATCTATTAGGTTATATATACATTGTTTATTCATTTACAAAGGAAAACCTGAGTTCAACCATACATCATCACTGTCAGAATAGATGCTCATAACTAGAAAAATAACAACATAAATATCAGGGATACATAAGCCATATGATCCACATATAAACTATTACACCTACAAAAAAATTCTTAAAAAAAATAAATAAACAATGACAAGAACACAAATATGAAACATATATACACTTATACTTTCCCTAGATCCAGAAAATGGGACTACCAGATTGATTTTTCATTCTATTCCATTCAATGTTACAATAAGTACATATACATGTTGAAGCATCCATAAAACCCAATCCATTAACCCTAAAGTATGATATAACTGTAGTTACCTTGAGCGTATCTACAAAATACCATGGAAAAAAAACCATCATGCCCAAAACCATGTGCAAAATTCATGCACAAAACCATAGATAGGTCTGCCCACCTAATATAGGGTCGAAAAACATTTTCTCGTTGCGTTGTCTCAGACCCCGTGTAGGGGGGCTCCCGCCCCCATAAAAACCCCCCAATAGGAGGGGTTTCACACCCCCCTTTACCCCTCTTCTATGCTCGGCACAATGAAGTGGGAGATTCCGCCCTACTCTTTCCCCCCACTTCACGCGTGACGCTAGTCGTGGAAAGAATATAACACACACCCAACATTCTCCCACTTTTTGTTTTCTTTCCACAACGAACCATAGGAGAGATTATTCATTGGTCCAACCCTTCAAAGTCAAATTTTCTTCTACACCAGGAGATCTTCTAAGTGCTCACATACTTCGTCAATGCATCTGCAAGATATTGAAAGTGTCCACCTTTACTAACAACACCATTTTTTCCTTTGTAGAAATTTGAATAACTGATATCTTATTCACCGAGATTCTCCTGATCACACACTATTTTAGCTTCATGCATAATACATAATCTCTTCTACCATTGATCATTAATTGCGGAAATAAAATCAATTGCATGCACACATTAAAAACACAAACAATCACACATATGAACACAGTATTTAATGGGAAAGCTTAAAGCTGAAAACCCCAACTATCTGTATATTATATGTCATGGAGATCATGTAACAATCATAGTACAAAGCTCCTCGCAAGCTCTCAACACCACCTCGAATTGCTACACACTATCAAGCTAGATCTAGCAAAACACATGCTCCAATATTTTGCCACTTGATAGCTAGCCTCTATTGCGTAATCGATGCTATGGAATGGCTCATTAAATAAAATAAACCACCTGGATTGTACGACGCAATCCTTGTGGGCTTATCCAATCACTGTGTGTTGCAAATAGTAACAGTATAGTCACAACTGATAGTTAACCTGCTCTATCACCTATTTTTGCACTGGTCTCCACTGAAACTGTCCATGCACTGAAGTTAACTGATGCATTCTTTAGTTGATTAATGAGTTTATAATTAGTGAATTAATTAATAATTAATTCACACCACTCTCACTAATTGTATCAATTAGTTAAACTGAAGACAAATAGCTCAACTATGTTTAGATTAGTTAAAATGAATACAACTCCACTAACTTCCTCAATCAACTCCACCAAACTCTGTCACATGAGTTCTAACTGAAGTATCCATGCAATAGCTCCACATAACCCTCAAGAATAGCGTAATTCCTTCTGTCAGCTCCTGTGCCACATCTGTGCACTTAACTGAAGTGCTCCAAGAGAATAAGATAATGTTTAGAGTCCAAATATTATTAAGAGCTAATAATATTCGACATATCTATTTTTAGGCTGGCAATCTAAAAATAGATTCTGCCCAATATGTCTAAAAATAGAAGTCCATCTATTTTTTCCAACTTGACCAACCATCCACAAATAGCATCCTGCAACTCATAGAACATGATCCATATGTCTAAAAATAGACATAGTCTAAAAATAGACTTTGCGCCAAAAATAACCTGCGGGCCCACTTAGTGAAGGCGACTTCTTTCCACTAAGCTCATCATCTTGTTGCAATCTCAACACTCCCTCTCAACAAGATAAGGATTATCTGCCACCCCTATCCTGCCCCTGTGGTATTCGAATTTTCTCCTGGTGAGCACCTTCGTCAAGATATTAGCATCCTGATCCTTCGTGGGAATGTATGAAAGTAATGTGATCTTTTGCTGCACACAATCTCTGATATGATAGTACCGGTCCGTGAAGCCATGTCGCCTCAACTCATCCTCCTGTCTGTACCATGATCCATATCCCAATGTGCCTCTGAGATATCTCAATACATGCTTGCCTGCCTTCCAGTAGAGCTTGGTAGGCTTAACCATAGCTTGTGAAAGCTGGTTAACAGCATAGCATATGTCAGGCCGTGTATTGACCAGATACATAAGCGACCCCACCAACTGTCGATAAACAGTGGCATCCACTACCTCCGCCGAAGTAGCATCCTCCTTCCTCCATCCACTAGGAAGAGGAGTATCAACAGGCTTGCAGCCATGCATGTTGAACTTCTCCAGTATCTCCCGGGCATACTTACCCTAAGAAACAAATAGTCCATCACTGCGCTGCCAAATTTCCAATCCCAAGAAATAATGAAGGAGGCCCAAGTCCTTCATCTCAAACTCTTTTGCAAGATCATCCTTGCATGAGAGTATCAACAGCTCTTCACTTGTCAAAATCAAATCATCTACATAAAGTACAATGATCAACAACTTACCCCCCACTACTATCTGGTATAGGTTTAGATCCGCCACACTCTTGGAGAATCCAAGTCCGGTGAAATAACTGTCTATCCGTGTGTACCAAGCACGAGGTGCTTGTTTCAACCCATACAACGCTCTCTTGAGCCTGCACACATGTGACTCGCTGCTGAAGATCTCGAAACCTTCGGGCTGCTCTATGTACACCTCCTCCTCAATGACTCTGTTGAGGAACATAGTCTTCACATCCATCTGATGAATGTGCCACACCATCTGCGCTGAGAGAGCAAGAATTGTCTGTATGGAAGAATACCTTGCGACAGGTGCAAAGGTCTCCTCATATCGATCCCCTCAATCTGTGAAAAGCCTCGGGAAAAAAATATTGCCTTATACTTCTCCACACTCTCGTCAGCTGCCTGCTTCACTTTGTAGATCCATCTCGAACCCACCACTGATTTCCCCTCCAGTCTTGGGACAATCTCCCATGCACTATTTCTGACAATCGAATCATACTCTTCCACCATGGCATCTACCCATGCGGGGTCATCCATAGATTCCTCGAAAGAGGATGGCTCTGTCATGATACAATTTCTCATAAGAGCCATGTATCCAGTATACCGGTCAGGTGACTGTCTCTATCTACACTGTGATGTAGGTGCTCCTACAACCTTCTCTGCATCTTGAGCTAGTCGCTCAGCTTCTGTAGTGCGCTTCCACCCTCTGATGGTTGGTGCTGCTTGAGTGGTTTCTTCCACTCCATGAACCTCATCTTGTGGTTGATCCACATCATGAGACTCGTCCTTAGGAACTAATAGCTCCTCATCTGCATGCAAGTGTGGCTCCCTCTCAAGCGAACACTTTATGGCTTTCTCCTCATGAAATTTGATATCCCATCGCACAACAGTCTTGTGACTGTCTGGAAAATACACACGATAGTTGTGGGGCATATCAGTGTACCCCACAAATATCCCAACCTCTGCAGTCAGCTCCAGATTCTTCCTGGCATCCTTCATCACATGAATGTAGACAGGTGAACCAAAAATCCTCAAATGGGAAATATCAGGCCTCTTACCAAAAAACACCTCCTCGGGTGTACTCATGCCAAGTATCCTGTGAGGACAACAGTTTTTCACATATACTATAGTATTGCATGCCTCCGCCCACAAGTGAATGGGTAGGCCCTGATCATGCAACATTTCCTGTGCAACACCCACGATCGTTCTGTTCTTCCGCTCAGCAACCTCGTTCTGCTGTGGGTTATGAGGTGCTATGAGCTCTCTTCGAATTCCTTCTGCGCTGCAAAAGTCCTTGAATTCGCCAGAGATGAATTCACCACCATTGTCGCTCCTAAGAGCCTTCACCTGCTTCCCCGATTCTTTCTCAACTAGTGCCTTGAACTCACAGAACTTTGAGTATGTCTCGCTCTTCTTCTGCAGGAAGAAGATCCAGCACTTACGAGAAAATTCATCAACAAATATCACATAATACCTGTGCTTTGTTGTCGAAGCTATTGAGAAAGGTCCACACATGTCTGTGTGAATTCTCTCAAGGATTGTCATGGCGCGAATATCCTTCTCATGAAAGGTGGCTTTCACAAATTTTCCCAAGGTACATCCCTTGCACTGATCTGACTGCGCGAGAGTACCCTTAGGAAGCCTAGTAGAAATTTGCTACAGTATCTTCAAAGCTCCATGGTGAAGGTGGCCCAATCTCTGGTGCCACAACTCGCCATCATCCTGGCTCACCACTCCTTTTGCCTTGCCTACCATTACTGTGCAGCCATCTACCTATAATTGATAAAGGTCCTTAACTCGAACCCCTATCCTCTGGGTCTCACCAGTTGCCTTACTGCGGAGGAAAGCCTTTCCTTTGCTAAAGACAACATCATATCGCTTGTCTTCTAACATCGCCACGGAGATAATATTCTTCTTCAATCCTGGAACATGCATCACTTCCTTCAATACGAAGGGTTTACCAGAATCCCTCTCAAAGGAAATGGTACCGATACTGGTCACACTGTATCTACCATCATCGCCCATCTGGATGTGCACTCCAAGATCTTTCTCATCCATATCAGTAAACAAATCTTGATCTCCTGTCATGTGAAAAGACGCACCACTGTCAAGAAACCACACTGAACCTATCACACTTGAGAGCAAGCATGAAATCAACGAAAAATCCAGCTCAAAATACGAGGCTAAGGCCTCTTCAGCTGCAGTCCTAGCACCCTGCTGATTTTTCTTCTTCTGTGGACAACTAGTGGCGTAATGTCTGTGTTGGTGACAGTGAAAGCACTTCACCTTGGACATGTCCTGCTTCTTGCCTTTCGCAACGGATTGAGAAGCTTTCTTTCTCTTCCCCTTCTTTGCTTTGGTAGCCAAAGCACAATTCTCTTCATCAGAGTTCTTTGATGAAGATCCGTCCCTGGTACTTCGCCTTATCTCCTCTTGAACAAGATCTGACCAAAGTCGCTCCCATCCTGGAAATTTCTCTTGACCATTGACCGAGTCCTGATAGGAGTGCCAACTCTTCGGAAGCCCAAGGAGAGACAAGCTCACCAAGTCCTCATCATCAACAGTCACCCCCACACTTCCCAGCTCATCCCTACATTGGATGAACTTTGTGTGGTACTTGGGTATACTGTCACCTTTCTCCATTTTTATGTTCCTGAGTTTGTCCTTGAGCGCCAACTTCCTCTAGTCACTCTTGCTTTGGAAAAAATCTGTCAAATATTTCCACATCAAGAATGGAGAAATTTTACCATGAAGGCTGGATACTATGTGATCCTTCACACCTTCCAACAGAATCCTTCGACACCTTGCTGTCTTCTTTTGCCATGCGTCAAGTACGACAGCATCACTAGAAGTAGGCTTTGGAATTTCTGCATCTATGAACTCCTTCAACCCATTGTCATCTAGCACCGCCTCCATCCTGTCCTTCCATGCAATATAATTCGAGCTGCCCTCAAGGGCATACTCCAATCGCAATCCGTTGAAAGACATCTCAACTTCGACACCAAGTAAAAACTGCTGCAAATTCGAATTCCACCAGCACAGAACTCAACCGCTTCAATGTTTTCCAATTGCTCCAATGATCAATATCACTCTGATACCATGTATAAATTTGAATAACTGATATATTATTCACTTAGATTCTCCTGATCACACACTATTTTAGCTTCATGCATAATACAAAATCTCTTCTACCATTGATCATTAATTGCGGAAATAAAATCAATTGCATGCACACATTAAAAACACAAACAATCACACATATGAGCACAATATTTAATGGGAAAGCTTAAAGATGAAAACCCCAACTATCTGTATATTATATTTCATGGAGATCATGTAACAATCATAGTACAAAGCTCCTCACAAGCTCTCAGCACCACCTCGAATTGCTACACACTATCAAGCTAGATCTAGCAAAACACATGCTCCAATCTTTTGCCACTTGATAGCCAGCCTCTATTTCGTAATCAATGCTATGGGATGGCTCATTAAATAACATAAACCACCTGGCTAGTACTGCGCAATCCTCATGGGATTCTCCAATTATCTGTGTGTTGCAAATAGCAACTAAATAGTCACAATTGATAGTTAACCTGCTCTTTCACCTATCTCTGCATTGGTCTCCATTGAAACTGTCCATGCACTGAAGTTAACTGATGCATTCTTTAGTTGATTAATGATTTTATAATTAGTGAATTAATTAATAATTAATTCACACCACTCTCACTAATTGTATCAATTAGTTAAACTAGATACAAATAGCTCAATTATGTTTAGATTAGTTAAACTGAATACAACTCCACTAACTTCCTCAATCAACTCCACCAAACTCTGTCACATGAGTTCTAACTGAAGTCTTCATGAAATAGCTCCACATAACCCTTAGGAATAGCGTAATTCCTTCTGTCAGCTCCTATGCCACATATGTGCACTTAACTAAAGTGCTCCAAGAGAATAAGATAATGTTTAGAGTCCAAATATTATTAAGAGCTAATAATATTCGACATATCTCTTTTTAGACTGGCAATCTAAAAATAGATTCCGCCCAATATGTCTAAAAATAGAAGTCCATCTATTTTTTCCAACTTGACCAACCATCCACAAATAGCATCCTGCAACTCATAGAACATGATCCATATGTCTAAAAATAGACATAGTCTAAAAATAGAATTTGCGCCAAAAATAGCCTGCGGGCCCACTTAGTGAAGGCGACTTCTTTCCACTAAGCTCATCATCTTGTTGCAATCTCAACATCCTCAACCATATCTCTTACAAAGTGGTACTAAACATTAATGTGCTTTGTATTTGACTGATAAGCATTAGGGGAATTTTGAGGTCTAGAATGGGCCTCCTAAGGAAATTATAAAATAATAGTGGAAAAAATCAAATAAGATTTGATGACATCATCAAATTTTAGAGCGAAAAATGAAAAAGCTACTTTTTCAACTCATATTTTCAACTTATCTCCCAAATTTTTTACTCAAATTTCGAGCGAGAGTACTCATTGGATGCAAAATTTAATTCCTCATCCAAGGAGTACCCATGTTGCATACTTTTGATGGGTCCTACTACACAAAAAATGAGAATGACATGAAAAACATCATTGTAATCACGTTTTTTTGTGTGTTTCTCATTTTTCATTTAGCAGGGTCCACCGAAAGTATGCAACATGGGTACTCCTTGGATGAGGAATTAAATTTTGCATCCAACGAGTACTCCCACTCGAAATTTGAGAAAAAACATTGGGAGATAAATTTAAAATACGAGCTGAAAAAGTAGTTTTATTATTTTATTATTTTTTAATATTTTTACCCTTTTACTTAAAAAATGGTGAATTATCCCCCATGGTTGACATCATCATCTTGAATCCTATTGGTTCTTATAAAGTGTAATTTTGTTGTACATTTTTCTTAGGAGGCCCATTTTAGACCTCAAGATTCTAAAGGGCTCTTAGCCAATAAAATTTCACTTTGTCTACCACATTATATTCTTATAGCT
Source organism: Pinus albicaulis (assembly GCA_034641835.2). Lineage (NCBI taxonomy): Eukaryota > Viridiplantae > Streptophyta > Pinopsida > Pinales > Pinaceae > Pinus > Pinus albicaulis. Next base: position 331,215,321 of record CM076581.1, on the reverse strand, counting down.
TGTTGCACCAACCCCATACCTAAACACAATATCTACAAGAAAACCACTTTCGTGCTTGCATGAGTGGTTGCCATGTATTCTGCCTCTGTAGTTGAAAGAGCCACTACAGACTATATTTTTCTCATCCAAATGAATGCACCTCCAAATAGGCTAAACACATACCCACATGTTGATCTTCTTTGATCCAGGTTTCCGACCGAGTATGGATCAACAAAGCCATGAATGTCCAAAGATATGTCCAATTATGGTCTTCCTTGGTAGCATAAAACATAGTCACTAGAGCCACACAAATACCTGAAAACTCTCTTCACTGTTATCTAATGCACCTTCCCTGATTTTGACATAAGCCTACTCAGTATTCCCACTGCATATAAAATGGATGGTCTAGTTCAAAACATTGCATAAATCATGCTACCCACTGCACTTGCATATATAACATGAGACATGTCCTCTTCATCTTCTTATGTATTGGGAAACTATTTAACAGATAAATTTACTCCTACAGGAATAGGAACATTCATAGGTTTACTATCCTGCATATTAAACCTCTACAACATTGTCTCAACATACTTACTTTGGTTTAACCACAACTTCCTCTTTACCTGATATCATTTAATATCCATAACCAAAATATACTTTTTAGCACCAAGATCCTTCATGTAGTATTTGGAGGACAACTTGGTATTCAAATCATGTATAATTTCTTTATCATTTCCAATCAGAAACATATCATGCACATAAAAGACCAAATTAATAACACGGTCACCAATTAATTGAAAAGACACACAATGATTCGCTTTGCTTCTCGTGAAGCCAAGTTCTCATATATATGTATTGAATTTCTAATACCACATCCTTGGTGACTATTTTAACCCATACAAATACCTTTTTAACTTGCATACTAGTCATTTATTACCCTTCATTGCAAATATTTCATGTTGCTTCATGTAAATCTCTTATTATATATTATTGTGAAGAAATTTTGTCTTCACATCCATTTGTTCTACATCAAAATCAAATGCAACAACAACAGATAAAAGTAATCTAATAGAAGCTACCTTGGCAATAGGAGAAAAAATATCACCGAAATTGATTCTCGGAACTTTCGAATAACCTTTTGCTACCAACTGAAATTCGTATTTCTCCACCTTTCCTTATGCATTCATATTATTCTTAAACACCCATTTGTTGTGAATGGGTATCCTTCCGGCCGACAACTCCACCAGATCCCAAGCCTCATTTTTATACAAGGATTCCATTTCATTAACCATGGTCTCTTTCCATAGTTTTCCATCGTCTGAATCCACTACCTCCTTGACAGTTATGGGATCATCATCAGTGATATATAAAGAAAAATTTGAATAGAAGGCATATGAACTATACCTTTCTAGTTTCCTTATTTCTCAAAAAATCTTCTCAAAGCTAGAGTTTGTGGCTCTCCCTCTTTTGAATCTTGTTCTATTGTAGAGTTTGATTTTTCCTCCTTTAGCTAAAATCTATCTTCTCAAGTTCCTTTGGTAGGAATTCATGTTTAAAAACATCTTTCATCTCTCTAAACACCACATCTCGGTTGTACACAACCTTCTTTGTTTCTGGGTTCCAAATATTATAACCTTTTAAACCCTCTTTATACCCAATAAAAATGCACCTTTAAGATTCACTATCCAACTTGGTTCTATTCTCCTTTGGAACATGTACGTATGTATCTAGCCAAATACTCTAAGATTTCAAAGAGATGGTTTCTTCCCAGTACATACCTCATGTGGAGTCTTATCCTCCAACATTGATGAAGGTGATCTATTAACCATGTAACATGTAGTCGCTACTACATCTACCCAAAATTTCTATCCTAACTCGACACCACTGAGCATGCTTCTATCCTTTTCCATTAGTGTCTATTCATTCTTTATACAACTTCGTTCTGCTAGGGTTTTTATGGAGTATTATTCTACCGTGTTATACCACACTTATTATTGAACTCTTCAAATCCTTTCTTCGATAACTATCCACAATTATCTATCCTCGAGACTTTTATCTTCATCTATGTTTGGTTTTCCAACGGAGCCTTAAATTCTTTAAATATGTCAAAGACTTCATATTTCTTCCAAATATATCCATGTATTCCTTGAGAATTCATCTATAAATGACACATAGTAGACATAATTACCCACTGATGGAACTGACATAGCTCCAAACAAATCACTATGCACAAGCTCTAGTATACATTTCTCTCTCTTAGAACTAAAGGGGAAACTCACTTGGTTCTAAATCCCATATACACAATGTTCACAAAAATTGAAATGCAGAGAGAAATTAGACATACCTTCTACCATACCATTATCATGAAGTGTTTGAAGGACCTTATCTCCAATATTTTTAAGCCTTGAATTCCATATCATGGTATTTTCTCCAGAGACCATAAGGTTTTCAGGAAGCATAGAACTCTTACACCAATCAATAACAATTTTACCAAGTATTTTGTACAAAGTTACAATATGAACTCCCCACATCAATACCAATGCTCCTCGAACCATCTTGTAGGTGTCCTTCTCAATTTTTTTTTACACCTGCATCATCTACCTTGCTTATAGAAATCAAATTTATGGATAATGCAAGAATATTCAGAACACGAGGAAATGTTATAATCCTTCCACATTTCAACTTCAACTTTACTTTTCAACATCCAAAGATTATGCCTTTCCTCTCACCCCCTAGGAATACATCACCACCATCATATCTTTCATACTCACAAAACCACTCCCTATGGGGAAGTGAAGTAAAAGGATGCACCTGAGTCAATCAATCACGCCTCATGATCTACATGTGTATTTGAAGAAGTCAAGTACAAATCCCCACCTTCATATGAGGTGGTTTTTTCCGCTATAGAAGGAGCATCATCAAATCCATTTTATTTCTCAAGAGATTTAGATCTAGAGTCATTTTTTAAGTTTCCTTCCTTTCTGCATTTCTAGCATGCCTTTATAGGTTTTCCTAGATATTTTGATCTTTGTGTATATTTAGATCTCCCAATCGAGGACTTAATTTTTTTCTCTTTAGGAACCGTCTTCGTATAGACAAGGAATATCCATTCTGGCCCTCCATATTTTTTCATCTCATTCCCTTCGACAACAAGGATGAGACAATTTCATCAAACTTCAAGGTAGTTGTATTTCTACCTATTGCAAAAACCATATTATCCCACGAATTTGGTAGAGAACAAAACATACTGATGCACTTATGTTCATCCAAAATTTTAATATCAATATATAACAACTGACTTACAAGAATATTAAAGGCATTCAGATGCTCTCTCACTGAGTCTCCATCCTTAATCCTCATGTTATATAGCTTTTTCAATAGAAACAGTTTGTTCACGAGAGACTTAGTTTGATACAAATTCCTTAACTTGTCCCAGAAAGCCTTGGCCATAGCTTCCCCAGATACATTCAACAATATTGAATCTTAGATACACAACCATATTTTTCTCATTCCTCTTTGATCCAGCTTCACCTAGTCTTCATCTGATATTTTCATTGCTTTAGTACTCAGATCTACCACGATACACTTATCTTTATCCACTAGCAGATCCTCCATCTTGAGCTTCCACAACTCAAAGCTCTAACCATTAAATTTATCGATCTCTATATTTCCACTACTCGCCATATACTTTCAATGCACGAATTGATCCCGCGGATCTCCCATTGAATAGGGTCTACCATAGGCTCAAGAAAAACCCCTCAGTGGAAAAGAAATCCCATTGAGGTTGAAACAACTCAGATACCAAACGTAGGATTTAACCCTATACAAAAATTACCTGAAAAAAATTCTTAAAAATAGAAAATAAACAATGGTGACAACATAACCTCGATCCCAAAACCAGAACTACCAGATTTATTTTTCACTATATTCCTTTCAATGTTACAATACATATATATACATGTTGAAGCATTCATAAACCCCAATCCGTTGACCATAGATTAGAACATAACTGTAATTCCCTTAACCAGATCTACAAAATACCATGAAAGAAAAACCATCATGCCCAAAACCATGTGAAAACCCCATGCACAAAACCATAGGCAGGTCTTCCCACCTAATATAGGGTCTAAAAAAAAAATCTCAGAGCACTACCTCGGACCCCGTGTTGGTGGGCTACTTCCCCTTAAAAACCCCCTAGAAGGGGGGCTTGTGGCCCCCCTGTGACCCCCCTACTACGACCTGTGCAACAAATGTTGAATTATCACCCCCTCTATTACCGCCCACTTCACACGTGACGTTATTTGTGGAAATAATATAACAAAAACCCAACATCTGGCAAAATGTTTTGCTGAAAACGATTATAGTATTTCCATTGAAAGAGTTGTGAGAGTGATTATAGGGTTCCATTCAGATGCATGTGTTGATATGGGCATGACTGGGGGTTTCATTCATTGAAATTCTAGGTTAAGTCATAGTTTGGGCACCTGGAGTGGTGTATTAGCTTCTAGGGATCCTGTAGCACCTAAGGGAGGTCTGTGAAGTGATGGTTCATCTGTTCCACTTCCTTAACTACACTTAGGGAGTTGAATCATATCATAGTAACTCTTCCTCACATGTTTACCATGGTGGATGGGTTAGCTTAGGTAAATATGGGAGGATGGTGTTACAATCCCCAATGAGTTCATGGTATAAGGAGTTAAGGCTTGAACTGGTTTAACCTTGACAAGACGAGCCTCACAAACCCTAACGACTTCCCATGGGGGAAGAAAATAAATATGAGGAGAAACATATCCTTTAAAAATATTGCTTGATGAAGCCTTTCAGAGATAGAGGTGTGTGACAATGGATAACTTTTACCAGATCCTTCGAGGGCTACCAACAAGTTACACATCTTCATCCATCATCCACCCTAGAAGCACCAATCCCTTTAAGGTCAAAGTCAACACTGAAATTCCCATATTTTAAGCAGAGATAAATGAAAACCTTGTAGATATATGGTTAAAAATGTTGGAAGGATATATTTCATTTCATGAATTTTCAAATCAAGAAAATATTCTTTTTTCAAACTTGAAAGTACCCCCTGATGTCAAGGACTGGTGGGAAAACTATTATGAAAAAAGGGATGAGAGATAACCCTCACTGTTTTCAACTGCACCCACTTGGAATTATTTTTGAGGTGTCATCAAGGAACAATATTACCCCATGGGGAGCTATGAGTACAAGTAAATTTCATGGACAACATTGCAGAAACAAAGGGATCAAGATGTACATGAGCTGATGAATCTTTTCCATACCCTTTGCACAAATTTCAGTATCAAATATTTAGAAAACAATATGGTGCTTAAGCATCGCAGTTTCTTGCACAAAAAAAATTAGGAGGAAATTGAGTTACTGGAAATGTCCTAGCTTGGTGCAGCATACCACTATGTTACCAATATTGAGCAAAAATTTGAGAAGAAAAAGTAAGACTTCGGATCTGTGATTCTGAAGTAAGGGAAAGATGCCCCCAAAACGGCAAGACAAAGGACAAAGCCAAGGTTGGGTGACCCATGACAACCAGCCAAAACCAAAAGAAAATAATAATACCATGAAGAAAAATAAGGGCACAGGGAAATGGTGTGAGTTCCCTAAGAGCTTCACTCACAACACAAGTGAGTGTCAAGCCAACTTGTAACTGGTGGACGAGATGAAGGATTTTGAATTTGATGCATGTTCTGACTTTGAGTCAAAATCGAACAAGGGGAATGGAAAAGAGAAGCATATTATTGATGGGGAGCCTAGTGCCATCATTTCCACCTCCAATATCCATAAAATTGATCTTGAAGATCAAGAGGAGGGGGAGGAGTTCTTCCACTCACAAATGTGGGTGAAGGACTCATCACTGTAGTTCATTGTGGACAAAAAAACCCTAGAGAATCTCATATAAGCAGAAATTGTGATCTGATTTGGCATGCCAACCACACCACACCCACAACCATACACCATCAGGTGGCTTCACCAAGGACGTGATATCCATGTTAGCAAGTAGTGTCACCTTCCTTACAACATAAAGCCCTTCACATATGAGGCACTGTGTGATTTTTCTACTTTTAAGGTTTGTAGCACATTATTAGGCCAACGATAGTTGTGGAAGCATCATGTTGTGTACAAGTCTAGGCCTTGCATTGTTTTATTACTTTGGGAAATAAATTATACAAGATATGTAGGTAGCACCACCTACCACCGTCTCTTTGATATCTATGAATAAATGTAGTAGGATAATTTCCTAGACAAGGAAAATTTTTTTCCTTATGATTTACCCCCAGGGTAATAATAAGAGTGTGGCCACATCCACAACCTCCAGAATGGGTTTCTCCTCATGGAAGAAACATATGGACAAGGTTGTGGAGGACTACAGGGACATATTCACCTCACTGAAAAGGGTACCCATGCACTATCAATTCAAGCACTCCATTGACCTAACCTTAGGCGCGCTGCTACCCAATGGGACGATCTACCAACGCATTTTTCTATAGAATTACAAAATTAAAAAGGTATATTGAGGAGTTGTTGCAGAAAGGTCACATCAGGCCAAGTTCATCACGTTGTGGGAGCTCGATCGTGTTAGTACAAAATAAAGACGATACCTCGAGACTCTATATTGACTATAGAGCACTGAATAAGGTCACCATCCTAAATAGATATCCAATCCCATAGATTGATGATCTCCTAGACAAACTATAGGGGCCAAATATTTCATAAATATTCATTTCAAGTCTGTTTATCGACAAATGACAATCGATCCCTATGATGTATGGAAGACTACCTTAAAATCCAAGGAGGGCCTTTTTGAATGGCTCGACATGCCTTTTGGGTTGATGAATTCCTCTGCAGCCTTCATGAGGATGATGGATGACATCTTGTGGCCCTTCACCAACTCATTCATGGTAGTGTATTTGGACGACATCCTTATCTTTAGGCAGAGTTGGGAAGATAACCTACACCATATTTAGCATGTCCTCCAAAGAGTTGGGAAGATAACCTACACCATATTCAGCATGTCCTCCAAACCCTATGACAACACAAGTTGTGTGCCAATTTGGAGAAACACACTTTGGCATGACCCAGGTTTAATATATTTGGTACATCATTGATGAGTGGGGTGTACATGTTGACCTACCCAAGATACAAGTTATTTGGGATTGACCAGCCCCAACCACTCTAACAGAGCTCTACAAATTTCGGGGTCTTGCCAAATTCTACCACAGGTTCGTGTTGGGTTTCTCCAATATCACTTGGCCTTTGAGTCAACTCACGAAAGGAGGAGAAAAAGAAATGTTATTTTAATATGAATCCCAACAGAAGGTGTTTTCCAAGTTGAAGCATCACCTCTACTCCGAAATTTTCCTCACATTACCAAACCTATAACAACCATTTTAGATTGAGACATATTTCTCTGACTATACTATTGGCACCGTTCTTACTCAACAGGGTCATGCAGTGGCATATCATAGTAATACAACTTCAAACAAATTCCAAAAATATCCCACCTATGTCAAAGAGATGTATTCTTTTGTGCAGGCATGCTGATAATGGAAGCATTACATTTCAAGGAAGGAAACGACCATCCACATAGACCACTAATCCTTCTAATTAATAGGGTCACAAGGAAAGTTGTAGAACGATCACCACAAAAAATGGTCCACATACGTGCAAGAGTTCCATTTGAAAATTAAGTACAAGAACGGAAACACTAATAATGTTTCATACTTCCTGAACTGACTGTCCATCATGGCGATGACCACGATGCTCTACCCTTGTGGACACGAGACTTCGGGATGGGTGCACCTTTACAAGAAGAATCCAAAATTTGGCAACAAATACCAGACACTCCTGAAAGGAAAGCAAGTTCCTGATTTTTACCTCTAAGCCACCCTATTAAGTCACTTGGTAAACCTTTATGTTCCTTCAAGGGAGCATGTCAAGAATATTTGCGAGGCACACTAAAGTCGGGACACTCGACTTTTTGGATTAGAGAAAATAATGGCGGTGCTACAGAAGTATTTTTATTTTCCAAACCTTCGATAGGATGTTGGGTAGTACATCAAATCATGGAATTCCCATGCCATTTCCAAACCGAAAAATCAATAATCAAGGCCTGTATACTCCTTTGGCTAATCCTACTTAACCCCGGGAATACATCTCCATGGATTACATGTTGGGCCTTCCTTCTATTAAGCAAGAAACGACTGCATTTTCATGGTCATTAACAGGTTCTCTGAGATCACCATTCTAGAAGCTTGGAAGAATATTATCACAAAAGCATCCACTACTAAGGTATTTTTTGAACGACTATTGGTACACTTTTTCATCACACAGTCCATTATCTCCAATAGGGATAGTAGTTTCCTGAGTAAATTTTGGTCAAACCTTTGGTTGATGTTAGATACCAAGCTCACTAAGTCCTTGACCTTCCAACCCCAAACTGATGGTCAAACAAAGGTCGTCAACAAGATGATCGTGCACATTCTTTCAATGTACAAATCAAAGCATCCACGAAAATGGGATGAAAGACTCCCCTACAATAGAGCTTTCCATAGCTCAACTAGCCATGGTCCCTTTCAAGTGGGGTTGGGATTCCAACCGCATTGTCCAATTTATGTGGCTATACCATTTGCTGCTACTCAGTAAGATTCGGCTCATGTCCAGTCCGAAGTTGATAGGGCTAATAACTTCATTGAGCACATTCAACACATCTACTATCAAGTCCATTACATATTGGAAATAACAAATACTAAGTACAAGGAGCGTCATGATCAACATTGGGTGCCACACAAGTTCCAGGTGGGAAAAAAATGTTTGATTACATTTGTATAAAGAGAGCCTCACTAGGCCCTACAACAAGATGCTCCCACTCCAATATGGGCCATGCAACATCACCAAGGCTATGGGGGAAAATTACTTCGAGCTCATCATTCCACCATTCCTTGGCTTTCACCCAGTACTTTCCTCCATTATTGGACACATTTTACATCACTGAGGAGCTGACACCATCAGATAAAAACCCAAGATACATCAAACATGCCATAAATGGAAAGATCATGGAAAGACAGATCAGGCACACTTTCTAGCAAAGGATCCAACTATATTAAGTTGTCAAAGCAGGACAACTCATTCACTAGGGCAAGTGTTTCACTAGGGATCAAGTTCAACAAAAATTTCCTCACCTCATGGAGGCTTTTCATTCAATGGGGACCATTGATTCCTAAGGAGGGAGGAATTATTTAGGTGGATATTGGTGTCTACCTACCTATTCCACCTAGACCAACAATAATTCTAATCATTTTCCTTTATTATAACAACATTTACTATTTTCAGTAGTTTTTCGGGTCTAGAACTTTTGAAGCTATTTTGACCCCCTTAATGGAGGCTTTTTTGGGTTTGCAGTAGGCCCACAATTGTATGTAGGGTCTTGTAGAAAATCCTATATTACTCAGAGAGATGTTTCCAATTATGTATCATATGTGCCAAATTGATATTATATGACCAGGTTACGAACCCGGGAAGTTGGCTACCCAACTAACCCCAACGGGACTCACAAACTCTTGTCGCTCCATCTCCTAGGGTTAGGGTTTTGGTTGTTTAGGCTTTTACTTTGTTTTTCAATAATAAAAATTCCCTTGACCCTTATTGTAACACAATTAATATGCATGTAGCCGCCATATCTCTTCTCAAAGATAAGCTACCATCGCTTGAGCTAGTTTATTTCACTTATGCTTGTAAGCATCTTTCAGTTTTTTGATATCAATGAAATGAATATTTATTTTTGTTGCATCTTTGTTTTTATATTTATATTTCTATTCTATTTCATTCCTGCATAAGTTTGGATCATTATGACATCTATTTTTTTCCCAATTTTCATGCTAGTTGTTTCTCATCACATTGATATATCATTTTTCGTGTGTAACACTATGACATTGATTTCCTTTGTCACTTTATGATGAAAATTTCACTTGTTAGCATATACATATAGATGATTATGATTGACCATGGGTTACTATGATGCCCATGTTGACTATGGTTCACTATGGTTGACCATATTAAGTTTGGTTAACCATATTGACTCCATAGCATTTTTTTTTCCAATTGTAACATCATTTAACTTTCATCACATTTTGATATCTTTTATTCTCTCATAGTGCGACATCATTTTCTGTTCATTAGATTGTGATGTTATCTATTTATCATCATATTATAATGTTAGAATGTGACAACACTTATTATTGACCATAATACACCATTACAACATGAATTTTTATTTATTTATGTGTGTTAATGTCTAATAGTGATTATATTATTGTCTATGTAAAAATATCTACTAACGTGTAGATATTAGCGTATAGTTATGTCTATGTATAGTTACAATTATTAATATATAAAATATTAATGTATTAATATACAATTATTTATGTATTGACATATAGCTATTAATATGTTTATGTATATATTAATGTATCTTTATAAAATTTTAAAGCTATATAATAAGGTTATTAAGCTATAGCGTTAATGTTACATGTATTAACCATTTTGTTAAATGTATCATCGTTATAGAGTTTTAAATAAAATCCAAAGTTAATGTAATAATGTTAATTATAAAGTTAAAATGTTAGAAATATATAGTTAGGTTAATGTAATAATATTTTAAATATTAATTTAGGTTAGAAATTTGTTAATTTTTAAAGTTGCAAAGTAAAATAAGTAAAATACTTTATTAATGTGATAAATTTAGATATATCATTTTTTTTTAACTAATACCATAAAACTTTCTTTTTTCCTTTTTCCAAAGTAGTGGGTAGGATGTTTATGGGAATTAAAGTTCAATGATAATAATCTTTCCTCGTGTTCACTTGAAATAAATTCAATTAATTAATAAATTAAAAGTTATATGGTAAATTTATTAAAAATAAGGAAGATTTTAAAGTTTTTAAAATTTTAATATCATGAAAATAAATGGTTGATAAGTTTTGATATGTATCAATTCGTGCTAAGTATGAAAACACTTCAAGATACATCTCTAATTATGAATATTTAAAAAAAAATCATAACATTAAATACATTATAACTTTATTTTAAATTGTTATTGGTAATTTAACATATATATAATAATTGAACATATATACATCTAAAATGTTATGTAATAATATTCCTAACTATGTGTTGAGGAGGTAAATCCCCTCTGCGGACAGAGGTGATCCCTACTAGCCCAGATCGGGTCTAGCAACAATCAACCATGCTACAGTGTAGGTTCCTAATTGTAAATAAACCGACTTGCGAGGAAGGCTTACCTGGAATCTGACGTTGTCGTTTGTAGAATAGGTGGTGCTCTCATTCCTTCGCCCTGGCAGATCACAACCCTCACGATCTCCGTGATCGAACCCCTGCACATGCAAGAAACAACACAAACGCAAGCATAAAATCTAGTATATACAACTATATATCAGTCAAAGAGGACATAACTCATGAACATGATCAAGAACAAGAGTGGAACCATAACCAATAGTCGCTTAATATTAAAGAGTCAAAAGAAGAATACAACCATAGCTTCGACGCAGCACTCTCCTTAAGTGGGTCGTCAGCACAACATGTCTCGATAAAGCCTGTCAGGGATGGGACAAGCCTCTCTCTCCGAATATTTGGCAATAGTCTCCTTGCTTGGATTTGGCCTTAGGGAATCAAGAAGGCTTTTGCAGCATGAAAGCTCTTGGGAACTTGGAGATTTTGGAACTCTTTGGAACTAGCTTGTAATGGAAATGGGCAAGCTTTTATAGAAGGAGGAAGGGGAGTTGGGATCCCTATAATTATGGGATTGGCCCTATCATCAAGGAAGCTTCCATGAGAGGTGGCAAACCACTTCCTCTCTATGGAAATCCGTAGCCAAACCTCCCAACTCAAGATAGAAATCAACCCAGTAATTTGTTAGGATGAAACTTCCGCCTTTTATTTTTTAAAAACACCTCTTAGTATGGTTGGCGCAGGTACGGCTCTATGACAGAGCGCCAATTGGCATGCCCTCTTTGAAGGATTTCCCTCTTGGCGCGAGGGCTGAACTATGGAACCACGCTAATGGAAAAAAAACTATTTTTAGGGTTTTTTGCAGGGGGATGCCTTCAAGGCAATTAAAGCTCATCTTCAGAGGGATGCAATGAAAGTATTTTCAAGTCTTAACTCTGCCCACAGGTCACAGAATGAGCCCTCCAATGTGCGGGATGGGGATTGTAGGGACGGTGACAAATTGCTGTGTAACAGATGCCCCCTAAAGCATGAGGCCCGAAAGAGAGAGAGAGGGGTGAAATGCTTTACGAGAACATGCCAACCGAAAACACCGCCATCAGACAACCTGCGGAACGAAGTACAACTGATGTCTCAGACACATGATATATGTGCATGGTATGGGCGCAGCCATCCATAATAGAGTGTACAATAATCTAGATCCGAGGCATGGACGTAGCCATCCAATGAAGATCGATAAATAGACTCAGGTATGGTCGCAGCCATCCAATCAGTGAGTCATGTAAATAATCATAACAATCCACAATATCGTAGCCTGGATTACAACAGACACAATCCAGGGTCTTGCGCTCCATCTCGACCCAAACAAAGTACAAGTTCAAGCATGTGAATATGTGAATTGAAGTCGAACATGCAAGAACATCGTCTGATTACCAACCAATGATGAAATCTGTTAACAGATGCGAGAGGAACCACCAATAATGACGATGGCCCTCAAGGTAATACAGGTACAATCTACGGCATGTGAGTTAATGAGCTGGCGTTGAACACCCGTAGAATCACTCAATCGGAGGCCAATGATGAAAACCTCACGTCGAATGCGACGAACCTGCCATTGAGGCATGCAGGCTCCAAGGTACCATGAAAGAGTCTCTAGACCATCTTCCTGGATAATGAGCTGAAGTCGACAGGAAGTGACCTTGATCAAATGTGGGCCATAATGTTTACCACATCATCGACACGAGACAGAGGAACATAATTTTTTTGTGAATCAGGATCATATGAGAATCAGAGGAAGGTTGATACTTGCAGGGGTCAACTTATCTTGAACATGTAAACGACACGACAGTGGACTTGGCAGTATTTGACATCAACGGATCAAAGGTCATGGTGACGAGGCAATGAGCAGATGAGAGGTCAAAAGGGATTATCCAAACCCACGGAGGCAAAGTGAAGAACGAGATGAGATGTCCCCAACCCAACACGAATGCAGACAAGTGCCATGTTCAAGAGCGACATACTGCCAACACGACGACGATGTTGGTTCCATTTTCCCCCACCATTCTGGCGAGTACCCCAATTATTTTTGATAACAAGCTTGAAGGGGATAGCATATGCTTATAATATAAGTCTGCCCTTCGAGCAAATCCATCCTAGTACATTTAACGAGCCCCAGGAAGGAGCGACTCGAATAACATCATTTCGACTGAATCCGATGTCATCAGGGTTTAACAAGTCTGACAAAGGAAGAACTCGACGTCTTTTCATATTTAGAGAGCTTGAAAAGACAGAAAAAAGTAAACTCCAGTGGTCCCTTTTCGTAGATAGTTCCTCGGACCCGAAAAGGTAGAAAAGAATATCCGAGAAAACCTCCTAGTCACGATAGGCTAGGGTATTCCTTTTTCGTAAATAATCCATCCCAGCCCGAAAAAGGGGTAAACGTATACTGGGTAGATTTCGATTCGTGTCCACTTTAACGAGATCAAAACGACAAGGGCCTCGGCAATCTTTTCATGTTTAGAGAGTCAGAAAAGAGCTGAAAGATGACTCCAGAGTGACTTTTTCATGTATTTACCGAGTCCAAAGAAGTATAAAATACAACTCATTTCACCGTTTCCGTTGCGTGAAAGACCTGTTGCTGCACAAAAAGGCAAGTGTAAAGCCCATTTTCGACACAAATACATTAAAATATTCAGAAAAAATAACTTTCAAAACCTATTTTGAGTTAAAAAAGTTATAAATATGCCAAATGGTAAAAATAGAATTACTTTTTACTATTTACCTCACCGAAGAGCAGCAGTGGTCCAGTTTGGTGTGCAAACTTCTGACAGTGATTACGACCGATCCAGGCTACCATTCAGAGTTCTGTCAGTTCCAGGTAAGAGGCGCTTCTTTGCACTCCATTTCAATCCATTTTTTAATAGTTTTCCATCATGCATTAGACTTCTGAGGCCACTTTTTAAATTTTTAGGGCTGCGCTCATTGGCGCGGGTATCGGGCACGGAACTGTGCCAATGGGATTTTACATGTAAAGGGCTCGCGCCAGCGGAAGAACCTCAATTTTCGCCTAAAAATTCGAGATTTTAATCAAATTGAATGAAATTTGAAGCTCATCAGAGATCTAATTAAGGGTTTTTACCATGTTGATGCAGTGAACCGAGCAAAATGGTGATTGAGTGGAAAGAAAGGGAGCACGGTGAAGAGGATTGTTAGGTCCCTATATTACTAGTATAGTACCTTATTGTTGTTAGTGTAACCCCTTTATTGTTATTATTGTACCCTTGTAACCCCCATTCTGTTATTATTGTGCCCCTAAATTATTATTGTTAGGTCGGCTAATTTTGTGTATGACCCCTTTGAAGGATACATTGTATTACATGGACTCCTATATATAGAAAGGAGGTTTTGTAAATTGAATCATCCAAGAATTGTTCATTCATGTAATGTATTGGAGGTTTCCCCCTCGAAGTGGCTCATTTCTAAGGCGTGAATATCTCTTTTCTTCTCTCTTTGGAGCTGGTTACACAACATTTGGTATAAGAGCTTTGGGATTCTAGGGTTTCGCTGCTCCAAACAGGTCATCGTGGCATTTTCGCTATAAATTTTTTTCTGTGAAGCTTCAGAAGCTGAAACTTCTAGGGTGCGAAGCTGAAATCTCGAGGAAGGTTTTCTAAAAATGTCAGATCTTGGTTCGCAATATTTGAGGAGATATCATCTGTGGAAGTTAGGTATTTTTTCAGGCTCATAAACAGGTCATCGGATATCGAATATTTTCAACTACAAAGATAATTCAATTTCAATATCGAGCTCCTAAAAGCTAGTAAAAGGTGTGTATTTTTTTTCCGAATTGCATAAGTCTTGTTTGAAGAATCAAGTTGAATTGATTCCAAGGGCATCTTGTAGAATAGATATCAATATTGAATTCTAAAATGGCCCCTAAAAATAATTCAACACCCATCAAGCCTTCAGAAGGCTCTACCATGACTCATGAAGATGAAGAATTGCAACATGATCTATCAAAATTACAAGAACAAGTGCAACAAATTTCACTCTCGCAAAGAGCATCAAAAAATGAAATGGAAGTTTTGAAGAAAGGGGTGGAAGTGAAGATGGAGGGTTTGAAGAAAGGCATGGAAGCTAAGATGGATGGCGTGGAAGTAAAGATGGAAGGTTTGAAGAAAGGCGTGGAAGCTAAAATGGATGGTGTGCAAGCTAAGATGGATGGCATGGAAGCTAAGATGGATGGCATGGAAGTGGGCATGGAAGCTAAGATGGATGACATGAAAGACAACATAGAAAACATGAAGAATGATCTAAAAGCATACATGGAAGGCTTGATGACAAGCTTAAAACCAGAAATGATTCCTACTGGCGGAAATATAGGAGAAGAACCTCATGATGAGAACAAAATAAATGTTAATCGTGATTTCATAAACTCGAATGTTGGTGGGAAGAACCACCATATTCCAAAATGGATATGAGGAAGTTTGATGGAAAGGATCCTGTAACATGGATACTACAGATGGAGCAATATTTTGATCTCCATAACGTGCAAAACACACAAAAGGTACGCATTGCAACTTTACATTTAGAACAAAAATACATTTGTATGGTATCAATGCCTTTGCTCCCGTAAAAAAATTGTCACTTGGTCAATTTTTACGGAGGAAATGATAGCACATTATGAGGATACAAAGAGCAACACCTTCTTTACCCAATTGATAAATCTCAAACAAAAGGGTTTAATGGGGCAGCACATTGAGGACTTCCAAAAATTGAGTATAAGGGTAACTGATATTTCAGAGGACCACAGGATTGATCTCTTCTTAGGCAGTTTAAAGGATAACATTCAACATGAAGTTCGTGTTCTGGAACCTGACTCATTAGAGAAGGCATTCAGGTTGGCAAGAAAAGTTGAATGTAAAATTATGGCAACAAGGAAGTCTACTACTCAATTCTATAAAGAAGGAAGTGTGGCTACATCTAGATTTCCACAACCTACAAGGTTGACACCACAACAATTGGAAGAAAAAAGAGCAAAAGGGTTTTGCTACAGTTGTGATAGCAAATACACTAAAGGTCATAAGTGTGCTGAGAAGAAATTATTTTACATAGATTGTGAAGAGGAAGAAGAAATGAACAAGAAGAGGATATACACCAGGAACCAGCCCCAGAAGAGGAAGAAATGAATCCAACCATATCGTGTAATGCACTGGCAAGAATTACCACTCCTAAAACTCTCAAGATAAAAGGACAAATCAAGAAGAGAAAGGTAATAGTGTTGATTGATTCAGGTAGCACCCATAATTTTATTCATTGTAAGGTAGCCAAGGAATTAAATTGTTTCCTATACCCAGCACCAGAATGTCAAGTGATGGTTGCAAATGGAGGAACTATAAATTGCTCGGGAAAATGCCATAACATCAAGCTAACCATGGGGGAATATGTGTTGACTAGTCCAATGCTTTCCATTCCTATGGGAGGTGCTGATGTTGTACTAGGAGTACAATGGTTACAATCTTTTGGGACGGTAGCTTTTAATTTTCAAGAACTTTTCTTGAAATTTTTTTCAGAAGGAAAGGAAGTCGAATTACGGGGTATTGAAGGGAAGCCGTGAAGGATAATAAGCTCTAATGTCATGACAAAGCTTCTAAAGAAAGAACAACGAGGCGTAATTGCACAATTATGCTCACTAGAAGTTCCAACATCAAAATCATCTATTTCTGCAGATCTCCAACAAGTCTTGGACAATCATTCCAAGGTGTTTGAAACTCCCAAAGGACTCCCACCTATTCGTGATCATGATCATGCTATTCATTTGATTCCAGAAGTGTTCCTCCAAACATCAGGCCTTATATATATCCTTACGTCCAAAAGAGCGAAATTGAACGTATGATTGCAGAAATGTTAGAGGCGGGTATAATTCAACCTAGTCAAAGTTCTTTCTCTGCTCCTGTAGTATTGGTACACAAGAAGGATGGATCATGGCGAATGTGTCCGGATTATAGGGAGCTCAATAAGCTCAGCATTAAAGATAAATTTCCCATTCCTGTGATTGATGAATTATTGGATGAATTACATGGAGCAATTTATTTTACCAAGTTGGATCTTCGTTCAGGATATCATCAAATTGGAATGAAGACTGAAGATATTCCAAAAAAAACATTTCAAACTAATGAGGGTCATTATGAATTTTTGGTCATGCCTTTTGGCCTTACCAATGACCTTCTACATTTCAAGGGTTGATGAATTCCATTTTCAAACCCTTCCTTAGAAAATTTGTGCTAGTATTTTTTGATGATATACTAATCTACAACAGGTCTTGGAAGGATCATGTTGAACATGTCGACAGGGTGCTCAAACTATTGCAGGAGAAACAATTATATGCAAAAGCATCCAAATGTTTCTTTGGAGTACAAGAGGTGGAATATCTAGGTCATATTATATCCCACGAGGTTGTTAAAGTAGACCCTAATAAACACTTTTTGGAACAAAGACTATCTTCAGAAGAGCAGCAAAAATGGGTCACAAAGATGTTGGGTTATGACTTTGAAATAATCTACAAAAAAGGAAAGCTTAATGTTGTTGCAGATGCACTCTCAAGAAAGAATGAAGAGGTGGAAGTATTGCTTTGTGCCATTTCTATTATCCAACCAGATTGGATAACTGAAGCAAGAGATGAATGGAAGAAGGACAAAGATGTATGGACACTCATTCAAAAGTTGCAGCAAGATCCTAGTACATCCGATACATTTAGTTGGAAAAATGATTCCTTATGGTACAAAGATCGCTTATATCTTTGTAAGAATTCCCAACTAAAACAAAAGATTCTTCCGGAATTGCACACTTCTCCTTTAGGAGGACACTCAGGATTTTTAAAAACTTACCACAGGGTGAAGAAAGAATTTTTTTGGGATGGCCTTAAATCTGATATTCAAAAGTTTGTGGCGGAATGTTTGGTTTGCCAGCAGAATAAAGTAGAGACAATTAAGACCCCGGGACTTCTACAACCTTTATCCATTCCAAGTCAACGTTGGGAGGAGATTTCAATGGATTTTATCACAGGTTTACCTAAGTCCGAAGGAAAGAGTGTTATCATGGTGGTAGTTGATAGACTTACCAAGTATGCACACTTTTGTGCATTATCTCATCCATTTAAAGCAAGTACAGTTGCTACTACATTTATGGATAGAATTCAAAAGCTACATGGAAGCCCAAGGGTTATTGTGAGCGACAGAGATCCCATTTTTACTGGAAATTTTTGGACGTAGTTATTTTCTTGTTTGGGTACTCAATTAGCTCATAGCTCATCTTATCATCCTCAATCTGATGGTCAAACTGAGATAGTAAATAAATGTTTGGAAGGATATCTTCGTTGTTTTGTATCTATTAAACAAACACAATGGGTCAAGTGGTTACCTCTCGCTGAATGGTGGTATAACACTTCCTTCCATACTGTAGCAAAAATGACCCCATTTATGGCACTTTATGGATATCATCCACCATCCATCACATCATCTTTAAGGAAAAATTTGAAGGTTCAAGCAGTGGAAGATCACATCGAGCATCAGCAAGAAGTTCTCCAACTCTTAAAGGATAACCTGAATTTGGCACAAAATCGAATGAAACAACAGGCAGATCAACATCGCAGCGAGAGAAGTTTTGATAGAGGAGATTGGGTATTTTTACGGCTACAACCATATAAACAAATGTCCCTCAAGCAAGCTAAGAAGGATAATAAATTATCGCCAAAGTACTATGGTCCTTACAAGGTGTTGCAAAAGATTGGTACTATGGCATACAAATTGGAGCTTCCTGCTTCTTCGCGAGTACATCCAGCTTTCCATGTTTCATGCTTAAAGAAGGTTATAGGAGAAAATATTCCAGTTCAAACAATATTGCCAGAACTTGATGAGGAAGGAAAAATCATATTGGAACCAGAAGCGGTCATGGAAACAAGAACTCGACAACTACGGAATCGATCAATTTCAGAGTATCTCATCAAGTGGAAGAATTTATACACTGAATATTCTACATGGGAGGATGAAAAATTTATACAGAAGCACCCAGAGCTACTCAAGCGTTGAGGAAAACGCTTTTTTGAAGGAGAGGGGCATGTTAGGTCCCTATATTACTAGTATAGTACCTTATTGTTGTTAGTGTAACCCCTTTATTGTTATTATTGTACCCTTGTAACCCCCATTCTGTTATTATTGTGCCCCTAAATTATTACCCTAAATTATTATTGTTAGGTCGGCTAGGATTACATTGTGGCCCACTGGGATTACATTATGGCCCCATGGACTCCTATATATAGAAATGAGGTTTTGTAAATTGAATCATCCAAGAATTGTTCATTCATGTAATGTATTGGAGGTTTCCCCCTCGAAGTGGCTCATTTCTAAGGCGTGAATATCTCTTTTCTTCTCTCTTTGGAGCTGGTTACACAACAAGGATGAACAAGCCATGGAAAATGAAGTTTGCATGAACGCCCTCAGGAACTGTGGGCTGAAAAAGTTCTTCCTAAAACCTTGTTTACAAGCTCAGCTTGAGCTTCTACAGTACTTGATCAATATGTGGGACGCAGATGAACAAGTATTCAAACTGCGATACCAAGTGTTAGAACTGGAGGTTGCTGACATGTACTTCATAACCGGATTATCGCGCAGAGGTCTAGTGCCCATATTGACCGGGAGCAGACCATCTGGTGAGAAAATGGAGCAGGTGATGGCACGAGTGTGCCGAGGGGCACAACTGGGATCCGGAAGTGGAAAGGTGGACATCCATACCATTCCTGATCTAGCACTGAGAGTGGTGCTGCATACCATCACGCGGGCTGCGGGGTCGCAAGCACCGCACGAGGCCACAAAGGCCCAAATTTTGTTGGCCTCAGAGTGTATGACTCCTCTATTGTTCGACTGGGCCACAGCAGTGATGATAAACATAAAGAGGCAACTGACCAAATGCAAACAAGCCAAGCTGAAACAGTTTGGCTATGGTTCTATCCTGGTATCGTTCATTCTGGAACAATTACCAATCTTCCAGGGCTAAGGGGACATAGTAGTTGAGCCTATTCCACGAGAGCCAAGAATGGCTCGCTGGGCAGAACTGATGCCCAGAGCTGGAGGGGGCCAACAGATTTCCTGGAGGCTGGAATGTTTTGGGTGGTTGCGGTGTCAGTTGATCGTAGTGGAAGACTGGCCATATGCCGGTACCGATTTCACTAGTGATCCAGATCTCCCACTGCCGGAGGGAGATGATTGGGACGAGGAGTTGGGTATGACCCCTTCTCTTTTTTATTTTATATTTTCTGATTTTTTTTTTGCTAACACATGTTCTTCCTGACACATTTTATATGTATGCAGACGTGGGTCTAGAGAGACCAGCCGGTATGTATCCTATCGCACGGAAGACTCTTCCCGCACCTGATCCTCAGGCAGAGGGTGTAGAAGGGGGGGAGTTAATCCAGAATCTCAAGGGCATCGCCCGAGGGATCCCAGACTACGCCCAGCTGGCGGATGTACCGATGGCGTACCAGAGACACACAGTGGGAGTGCCCAGTCGCCTCCACCAAATTCTGAGATGCTTAGTGCGTGTAGTTACTTGTTATCATGAGCACCATGCGGATTAGACTCCTAGGACTGTTATCATGCATTTTTTTTAGAGACATGTCGTCTCCGGATGTATTAAGACGAACATATATATTTTTTGATTTAATGTGATGCACACTATGAAAACATTTCGATATATATATACATATCTATTTCTGGATGGATCTTTCTTTTCATGTGATGTTGATTTACAAATTGCGCAAATGTCTATCTAAAACCAAATTAGCTACTGCATCAGTTAACGCATTCATATGCCTGGGAATATGTTGGTATGTAATATAGTCAAAATTTATTTCCAGTAAACGAATACGCAGCTACAGACGTAAAATGGATGGGTTTCTGACCGAATAATGACCGTTCAGTTGTAATACTACAAGTTGCGAGTCTAGATACACAAGTAATTCACGGATACCAAGGTTTACAGCCTCGGTTAATAATTCTAATACAGCACTATATTCTGCGATGTTATTTGTAGTACGTCCCAGACACACACCTTGCAGGTTGACCAACTCACCAGCAGGATCGTAGATTACCCAGGCTGCTGAAGACAGATTCCTGGTACTGCGAGAGGCACCATACGCGAAACCAACAAACGGATGAATGGACATCTGCACAATCAGGAAGACCCGATCAGCAGAAATATGTTCACATTGCAAACCACACCACACATGCACAAAAACGAAAAACACAGACTTATGTACACACACTACACCAAAAATCACTTCAGGCATAGTATTTTTTGAGGTACAGCACATTTCTGGGCTGCGCCAGCGAAACTCCTTCATAATCTATAAGCTCATAAGCCCCGTTCTTCAAAACGCGTTTTACTATGTAGGGCCCATGCCACATAGGTTGGAACTTACCGGCCCCAAGCTTGTCATGTGCTTGATCATATAGGAGGACGAGGTCTCCTTCAACAAATGAACGAGGAGAAACCGATTGAGCGAAGTGAGCTTTGACCCGCTTCTTTTGTGCTTCAATAACTAAAGCAGCTAAGAGGCGGTTTTCATCTAACCGTTCCAGATACAAAAGACGCTCTTCCTCAGCAAAAGTGTCAGGTAGAAGTTCTACAGCTAGTTTCAATTAAGGAATCTCGCATTCAACCGGAAGAGTTGCTTCCAGACCATACACCAATTGAAATGGTGTGAATCCAGTTGCAATCTTTGCAGATGTTCGGTATGCCCATAGAGCTGAGAACAGTTGGAGGTGCCAATTGGATTTGTGGATACCAACTGTTCGTTGAAGCATAGTGACCAGAACCTTGTTCACTGCTTCAACCTGGCCGTTTGCTTGAGGGTAATACAGCATTGAGCTATCGTGATGTAAGCCCAACTTTGAAGTCAGCTCAGCCATCATATAATCTTGGAAATGAGTACCATGGTTAGTAACGATGGCTTGCGGGACCCCGAAACGTGCAATGATATGGTTGAATATGAATTAGGCAGCTGTCTTACCGTCGGCAGCTAGTGTAGGCATCGCTTCGGCCCACTTGGTGAAGTAGTCGACAGCAACAATGATATACGCATGCCCCCCGGCCGAGTGAGGGTTACATGCCATAAAATCCATGCCCCATTTCGCAAAAGGGCCGACGGTAATAATAGGATGCAAAGGGAGAGGCGGCGCACGCATCTTGCGCTGAAACACCTGACACGCGTGACATTTACGGATTGCAACGATACAGTCTTTGAATATTGACGACCAGAAATAACCTGCTCGCAGAATCTTCTGGGCAGTAGCATATCCGGACATATGTCCACCACAGGCACCACTGTGGCAGTCATTTAAAACCCTTTCAGCCTCTTCCAAGGTTAGGCATCGACGGAGCACCGAATCTACTCCAACACGGTATAAGGTATATCCTATGATGCGGTAGGGTTGAGATTGATGCCGAATTCGACGTCGGGCATCTTTAGTCAACTCAGACCGAAATGTGGAGGTCTGAAGATACACGATTATGTCGCCATACCAAGGGTCACGAGTACTGATGAGGAAAAGAGTTTCGTCCGGGATATGATCCTTGGAAAGTGAAGGAGTGGAGTCTGTCGGGAGCGAGCATATAAGGTCGGCGAAAACCAGTGATTTATTTGACTTAGTGGTAGTGAAATCTAAGTCAAACTCCTGCAAGATAACGATCCATTTGGAGTATTTTCCCCCCAGCAATTGTCTAGAGAGAATATATGTCATGGGGTTGCAATCTGAAACCACTGTTATCGTACGCAATAGGATGTAATGGCGAAAGCGCTGCACAGCGTGTATTGCGGCTAACGCCAACTTCTTGACGTGAGCATAACGTGTTTCTGTATCGAGAAGGTTTCGCGATAGATAATAAACAACATTTTCATTACCATCATCATCATCCTGCACCAGAACCATAGCAATGGTGCTAAACGCGGCGGCGAGATATAAAGTGAAATCGCGGCAATAATCAGGCAGACGAAGCAAAGGAGCATTAACCAATAACGTCTTTAGCTTCTCAAAGGACTGCTGAGCAATTTTGTCCCAATGGAAGGGAACATTCTGCTTTAATAGGCGTGTGAATCCTTTAGCCACCTCCACGTAGTTCGGGATAAAGCGTCGAAGGAAGTTCGCTTTTCCCTGCAAACTCTGTAACTGATATAACAAGGAGGGTGATGGGAGGTTGATGATAGCCTCGACTTTTAAAGGGTCAAGGCGAATTCCGTCTTTGGAGACTATGAATCCCAGAAGATGGCCAGAATCCACGCAGAAGACGCACTTATGAGGGTTGAGCCTAATATTGTAGCGCCTACAACGGAGGAAAATCTGGCGGAGGTGTTCAGGGTGATCCTCTCGCCTAGCTGAATGAGTTGGCAAGTCATCCAGATAAGGCTGAACGATATGGCGAATGTCATGGAAAGCATAAGACATTGCACGCTGAAAAGTGGCTCCAGCGTTCTTCAAGCCGAACGGGAGCTTTTTATATGCGAAATTACCCCATGGACAGATGAATGTAGTCTTATGTTGATCCTCAGGTGCAATATTGATCTAATTATACCCTGAGAAATCGTCCATCAAGGAATAAATCTCACTTCCAGCACATTCGTCGATAATATGATCTATGAACGGAGTGGGATAGTTATCTTTTGGACAGGCGCGATTGATGTCGCGGTAATCAACACAGACCCTAATAGTACCCTGCTTTTTATCAACAGGAACAATGTTAGAAACCCATTCTGTGAGGGGGATAGGATAAATAAAGCCCGCGTTCAGAAGTTTTTCAACTTCTGCCTTAATTGCAGTGGCTTTCCGAGGATGCATGGGGCGTAAGCGTTGGCACACGGGCTTCGCACCTGGATAGGTTGGAATCTCATGCACTATGATACTGGGATCAATCCCCGGCATTTCCTCGTAGGACCAGGCGAACACATCTCTGAATTCTTTGAAAAGATCAACATAGACTTGAATATCATCAGGAGAACAAGTCACTCCCACATGAATATTCTCAACGATCCCCGGTTTGACGGAGATGTTGATTGGGATGGTTTGAGTGATATTACTTAGGTTTCCCTCCGAAAAAACCTCGTGCATCAAGATGGGCATTTGGAGAGGAGGAGTAGGAACCTGAGATGCATAACGCTCCAGAAAATCTGACATTGCCCCCAAGCTAGGCATAAAAGAGGAGCGATGATGTCCATCGCCCCAAGGCAGCTCCTCGAGAGACATAGTTTCAATGATGGCTTCATCGGAAGGAAAATTCTCTTTGAGAGGATCAGGTGAATCAGCCTGACCAAGCCAGGGGGATTGGGAGTAAACATCTAGAGCCATGCTCAAAGGAGCATGCTGAGGAGGTGGAGGATCAGATGTGGTAACAATTTCATAGTAGCTGATCTCTACTGGAGTCAAGGGCATTGATTCTCCAAACTCAAACACCTGCTCAGGCGTAGGAATAAGCCAGGGGTCATCGGACCTGGAAATCATGTTAACTTGAGCGGTGTGCGGTGGTGGTGCGGGAAAGATACCCATGAGGACAGGGTCTTTGAAGAGACTGGGTCCTACACTGTCAGGGGGATTCAGAATCTGATCCATGTATGGTACGTTGTTCTTAGAAGTGGAGGTGAATAAGGACAACTGATCGACCGTGACGATTTTTCCCTCGTGAGGGAACTTAAGAAGTCGAAAGACAATGGACGACACACATAGCATGGCATGGGTCCAGCTACGGCCAAGAAGTATATTGTAGTTGAGCCTGGCGTCGACTACTTCTACTTCCACGTTGACAGTCTTCCCCTATAAAGTGATCGCTAAACTCTCGAGAACACCCAGGGGTTTTCATTCCCAACCATCAAATGCCTCGAGGGCATTGGGAGATGACGCAAGGGCTGGAGAGCCAATGGCCTTCCAGCAAGCGGATGACATGACGTGGGTAGAAGAACCTTCATCCACAATGGCCCTATGGATATTAAGACCGTTAATCCTGACTTGAATAACAAGAGCTATCTGATGTGGAAGTCGGGGGGAGAAATTCTCTAAATCGAAGGTGAGAAGACTCGAATCGGCAGGATCAATGCCACCGATCGCGGACAATAAAGCCTTCCGTTGTGAAGGACAACTTTGAAGAAATTCTAGTGCAGACATAGCAGAAGGTGCCTGTGCCAAATCCTCAATAATGCTGTAGTGTTGAGCAGCACGAGCATTCGGATTATAAGAAGATCTTCGAAGAACACCTTTAGAAGGTGGCTTCACAATGGGTTCAGGAGTAGGCTTCTCGATTTCCAACGAACCGGAGACAGGTGGGGGAGGCGGTCCATCCGCAACTATCTTCCTGGGTGCCTGCCGCGATTCGCTGTAATCCTTCGAACGCGTAGCGACAGAGATAGGTGCAGCAACCTTCATCATGAAAACTTGGGACCCAAATGGTGCAGATGGTGACGGCTGTTCAACCATCTGGGTCTGCTGAGATGGGAATGGCTCTTTAAGAACTGCCAGAGTCCCTTTTGATCCCTTGAGAAGTTGACTAACTTCGGATCGTCGTGGACAATCCTTAGTATAATGGTCTCCTTCGCAAATGAGGCAGGGGTACTTCGGTTTACACTGAGAACCATCCTCAGTACAAGATTTGGATTCTGGCCTTGGGGCATCGGATTTGGATTTACCTTTTCCCTTCTTTTTCCCTTTGGAGGCTTTCTCTGTAGGATTGGCCTGAATGGTGTTCACCTCCGTAGTTTTTCCAGAATCTGATGAGGCGTGAGTAGCAGGAGTATTGTTGGAAGAATTAGACTTCTGCTTCCCATTCAAAGACTTCTTCGAATTCTGAGATATAGAACCAATGACACCATCCACTGCGGGGGTAGGTGGAGCCTTAGAGGTTCTGGACTGTGGAGCATCAGGCAAGATATCATAAAGCATTCCAGACTGAGAATATACAAGATCTAGATATTGGGCACACGCAATGGCTTGTTCCTCCATCACACACGCTCCCATTGCAATATCTTGGGCGATTTTGTTCACGAAGGAGGTGGTGAACCAGTGAGTTAGTATCTGATCAGGTATATGAAACTTGATCAGTATATGATGGCGCCGCCACTCATGAATGTGATCAGAAATGTGAGTGGCTTTATCCTGCTTCAGAGAAGTCAGGAGGTGCATCCCGGCTTCATAACAAACCGGTAACTGAAAGTGCGTGAGAAAAGCCATGGCTAAGGAATTGAAATCTTGGAAGATACCATGGGATAACTCGATGTACCACTTAGCAGCAGCTCCAGTTAACATGCGCTGGAAGAAGCGCAGACGAATGGAATCGTCGACCCAAGAGTTAGACGAGCACCAAAGATGATACATCATCACATGCGGCTGGGGGTCCTCTCCAGCTTTCCCCTCGAACTTGGGGCAATCACCTGGTATCTTGGTAGGAACCGGAGGCCAATATGGATTATGTAAAATCGGATCATTGGTCAATTTTGAAACATCCAGCAACTCCAATGTGGCCACGAATGGAAATGGCGGATTGACCGGCATGCCAGGCCCGGGATGAGGACCGGTACCCGTACTCCACAATGGTTGTGAATATTCTTGCCCCCATTGGTTCTGTCTCATAGGATTCTGACCGTAGGGGGTGTAGGTCATATAACCAGACTGATTTGGATGCTGGTAACCAATGTGTGGGGCTTGATAACCAGAGTGTGGACCTTGGTTAGGATTCGGCCCTGTATAAGCAGCATTTGGATTTGGCTGCTAAGTATAGGTGTAACCGGGTGGAGGAGGATAATACTGAGAACCTATGGGGTGGCTATAATTCGGTTGAGATTGACCATGAGGATAATAACTACCCTGAGGATGAGTCGGCTGCTGATAGGTGGAACCCTGCAGAGCCTGATAATTAGGGTGCAGCTGTTGATTTGGCTGCGGCATCGAATGAATCAGCTGCTGAGCAGGGTTAATGGAATGAGCGGGCTGCCTTGAGTGAACAGGTTGACCCAACTGAGAGGGCTGTCCTGAATGAACAGGTTGACCTGGATAAACAGGCGGTTCCAGTTGCACAAGTTGATCTGGCTGTAAAGGAGCCCCAGGTTGTGCCGGATGGGCCGGTTGGCCTGGAGGCGGAACACCAGGTTGTGCCGGATGGGCCAGTTGGCCTGGTGGAGGGCCAGGTGTTTGCTGGTAACCAGTTTGAGCTGGAGCAGAACCATAGGATGGTCCTGGCTGATATGCAACGTTAGAAACAACATGATACTGCGGTTGCATAGGCTGAGAAGGCTGGATTTTCCCCCCAGGACCATAGACCGGTCCCGGTTGGTACCCCAGATGAGGCTATACAGGTTGACCAGAAGGGCTATAATACTGTCCTTGCGGACCGTATGACGGCCCTTGCTGGCCCATAGGATAGCCTTGCACGGGTTGCCCCTGTGGGTCATAAGGATAACCAGGTTGGCCCGAAGGTTGGCCTTGGAAAGGTTGCCCTTTCGGGTTGTAAGCCTGGTTGTAAGGTAAACCTTGAGCATGGAGGTAAGCCTCAGGAGCGGGTAGACGCAAAATGTCCCCGTGCTCATCATACTGACCTGGAAAAGCATACACAGGCATACCATCCTATGCATAGTGCGAAAAGTAAGAGCGGTTGGGATCTTGGGAGGATGGTCCAACCTCGGGGTTCAGCTGTTGCAGGGACAACCGATACTCCTCCGGAGAGATATTCTCCGGTATAGCAGTCACTAGATAAATGTCTTCAGGAGACGGCATAGCCCTGGCAGAGGGTGCCATGACAACGGGTGTGGAGGCAGCCACACAAACAGTGGGCCGAACGGGTACAGAAGTAACAGGCGTCTGAGGAGACACCCCCGGTGAAGGAGTAGCTGGCCTCGGAGAAGGAGCTGACACTCCCATAGAGGCAGCAGCGGAAATGATCTGACCCAAAGACCTGTACCCCGGTGGTAATGAGGGACTGGATGTTGACATAACAGCTGATTCAGAGTTGTCTCCCAGAAACAATATTTGTGGGAAGAGATCATAGTCTTCACCAGACGTTGGAATTTCCTCACCAGAATCACTCATGGTTGAGCCTGCCGCTAGATCTCGCAATAGACGGCGAGGACTAGGAGGAAAAACAACAGCTATAAAAGGCGAACCCGATGTAAGAGAAAGGAAATCAGCTCCTAATCTCAATTCAGACACAGGGTCCGAAAAGGGCCAATCGAACTCAACTGGTCCCCCAAAGGGTTTCTTAGAAAGAACCGGTCCCCCGTCAGGAAAATCAGAAACAAAGGGCTGCTATGGTTCAGCAGAGGATTGGGAAACCTCTGATGAATCGTCCGTGTAAGGACTACCAGTAGACGAAACCGAGGGTTCCGCCACTGTGACAAAAACGACAAGAGAAAAGATCAAACACACACACGAGCTGAAAAAGAGTCAAGACACACGATCAAACGGTCAACAAGAAAAATCTAACAGGGCGTGTAATTGTGGGTGATTAATTTTTTTTACCACATTGAAAAATAAGAAACTTCACCGTTTCATGTTTTAAGAGTCGAGAAACGGTAAAAAAGGTAACTCTATCTCTTTCCGTTTTGACACAAGCGTGAAAGGATAAGCGCTTGGTGATCCTTTCAAATTTAGGGAGTCAGAAAAGATCAAATGACTGCTCAGGAATACTAGGCAAAAATGGTGTACCAAATAACCGTGAACTGCAATATACACCTTGGTTTCAAAAATGAAAGAGAAATCAACCAAGGACTTTCCGTACGTGCAGGAAATCTCCCCGAATGCTATGTCTGGTGTATCACGGGTATAGGGCGGCAGACTCGGCTTCCTGTGGATAAAGGATTGAAACCTAGAGGGGTCTCCCTTTATATACGCGATGGTACGGGGAGCACAAGTCCGTACTAGCGTTGTCTAAAGCCAAAAGGCGAATGACGGCTACTAGGTTTAACGACGCCGGAACACGTCTCTAGCCTAGACTTCTAAATGTGTTTCATTAGATTTCAATGCTGCCTTAGTGTAAATTGAGTGAATTTTAAAGTTGATCTTCAATTACGTTTCAGTTTTCAGGCCCTAACGAATGTGCTGTCTCAAAAATCTCCTAAATGCAAAACTACATGGCACAGTACATCATTTCGTTCGATGAAAACTAGCTACAGAGGAGTTGAGAGTTTTTTACACAAACAAAATGATCAGAAGACAATCAATGTTATCTCTAATGTAAATAATGAAACTAAAAACTTTTCTTTCAAATTCAATAAATACTACTAAAATCGAAAAGATTTCAATTTGCACTAATCAACCAATAAGCAAAAGAGATTTTTTTTATTTTCAATGTTTGATAGCTAGATGCTCTAAAAAAACCGAAAAAAAATAAGAAGCAATTCGAGAAATGATATTAAGAGAGAAAAACAAACAAATTTCACTCAATGGCACAAACAATCAGATCTCAAATCGACAAAAAGTCTCTCAAAACCAAGAAAATTCCTAAAGACACCAATGAGCCGTGTGATCTAGGCCCAAAACGAAGCGAGGCGAAATTCGAATGAAAACGAAATCAGTCACTCAAAAACGCAACAATATGATAGACAACTGTCAAATGAATGCAAGGAAGCAATCGCACGGCCGACTGAACGAACGGAAACCAAAAACTCCCAAGGGAGGCTCGACTCACAAAGGCACCTAGATCCCATAGGCCTCGTATGCAAAATCGAAAGAAATAGGCAAAAAACCAAAGGAAGGAGGCTCCAACCAGTCAACCCAGGCTCCAGTGCACTCAAACAGCCGAAAAAACAAGATCAAAATCACAAGTGAGCCTCAGAAAGCTTGAAACACAGCAAACCCTAATAGCTCACAGGATTGGCGCGACTGTGAGCTTGAAATTAGCGCCAGAAAGGAAATGGCGCGGGTGATACACAGGAAACCTGCGCCAATGGGCGCGACTGTTACGCTAAAAAGCGCGCCAGCCAAGTTTCCTATGGAAAAAAAATAAAAGCAGGCAATCTCAGACACAGACAAGTGAAAACAAGGCTAAAACAAATCCAAACAAACAGGAAAATCCAGTACAAAGAGTTGACCAAGCAAGCAAGACCAAGAAGTTAACCGGAAAGAGAAGACAAAACTCCAAGTTGTCCAGTCGCTAAACCAAACTGGAGATCGACTGAAGCAGCGTTGATCTACTCCGCTAATGCAGAGCAAAAGTGTTTCGAAGGCTATCTGGCTGTGCTTTAGACTCTGTCTATAGTTTACAAATCAAACAACAAGCTGAGTCCCCAGCGGAGTCGCCAAATTGTTGAGGAGGTAAATCCCCTCTGCAGACAGAGGTGATCTCTACTAGCCTAGACCGGGTCTAGCAACAATCAAACACGCTACAGTGCAGGGGTTCCTAATTGTAAATAAACCGACTTGCGAGGAAGGCTTCGAAGCCATGCGTGGCCATCATTTGAATGGTGGTGCTCCGTTCTTAGCCTAGCGATCACGATGTCAGATCTAAGTGATGGGAACACACAGCAGAAACAACAGCCCTGACGCTGGAATCTGATCTTCTTCCTGGATGCAGAGGGTGCTCAGACATGGTCAGAGCGAGTGGGTCTGCTTGACAAACCCGCCGTAGGCAAGGATAAAAGGTCCAACCACTGGCCCAGCATAACCTTCCTAACAACGGTGGCCATGACCTCAGCAGCCTGAGGTTCAGATAAACCTCTCTCGGACTGTGGCCGTGTCTGCTGGATTTGGCAAAATGGGGAATCAGAGAGCTTTTGGCGCAAAACTCTGGGGCTTGAGTCTGGAACTCACATTTGAACAACTTTGATGGAAATGGTGGCTGCATAAGGAGGGGTGGATTCTGAAATTATGGGATTGGCCCTATCATCAAGGAAGCTTCCATGAGAGGTGGAAAACCACTTCCTCTCTCTGGAAATCTGTAGCCAAACCTCCCAACTCAAGATAGAAATCAACCCAGTAATTTGTCAGGATGAAACTTTCGCCTTTTATTTTTTAAAAACACCTCTTAATATGGTTGGCGCAGGTACGGCTCTATGACAGAGCGCCAATTGGCGTGCCCTCTTTGGAGGATTTACCTCTTGGCGCGAGGGCTGAACTATGGAACCGCGGCAATGGAAAAAAAGCTATTTTTAGGGTTTTTTGCAGGGAGATGCCTTCAGGGCAATTAAAGCTCATCTTCATAGGGATGCAATGAAAGTATTTTCAAGTCTTAACTCTGCCCACAGGTCACAGAATGAGCCCTCCAATGTGCGGGATGGGGATTGTAGGGACGGTGACAAATTGCTGTGTAACACTATGGATATTCAGACCCATGTAAGCATCAAAATTATTAACTTGTAAATAGGTTTTTATTACAATACCATGGCTTTCAATTCCATATGCATAGAAAACCATAATTTTACATAGCACTTGATCATATAATACTTGTTTTAATTAATCAGTAATTATAACAATAGAAAATGCATAACTACTTTTGACAAAAACCTAAAACTTTGATCTGTGACTCCGTTGGAGGTTAAATGTAATAAATAAAAGATGAAATGAAATTCAAATGAATGTGTAATGGAGGGAAAAGTACTTAGAGATATTTTCATGGAAACATTACAATATTCCCCTCCAGCTCATGATAAGATGTAGGCTTAGGGGTTTTGCAAAAGGGGTCACATGATACTTTGTCTCTCTTGAGTGTTGTGTAGGGCCTTGGAGTGTGTGAGGAGTTTTGGAAGCTACAAAACCTCCATGTCGCCATGGTAGGGAGGCATGCATGTGATGTAAATTTTTGTTTTAGTTAATGAAATGAATCTCAATTCTAGTGATTTGTTTAATTTGCAACAACTTCTTTGTAGTTTGGTGTGTTGATCTTGTTGTCCATATATTTTTGTATGTGTTTTTATATTAAATTTCCAATTTCAACTTTGATGCAGCAACAAGTGTTTTTATGTGTAGCACAGTGTTTGTAGGAACTTTATGAATGTGCTTTTATGTTCAGTTTTTGTATTTGTATCAAATTATTTTTTTCATTTTCTTTTTGGTGACCGTCCTAGATAAGAGGGCCAACAATAAATTGCACCAACTGAGAAAAACCTACTTGCCTTCTTCATCCAGTTGGAAGAAACAATGGTGAGAAGTCTAGGTAGTTGAGCTTATGGTCGGAGAAAGGTTATGGGACTCACCATCCTGTAGCCTCAAGAAGAAAAGAATTAAAAATTAGTAGTTTTTTCACTAGAAGTTTTCTGGGTTATGTGAGTTTCGTGGATCCCTACTAGTCTGGAGGATGTATGTGTGTTTCCCGAGGCTTTGATAATGACGTTATAATTCTTGGGTGTTATGAATTTGAACTAGTACCAAATTTCTTCATCAAGGGGGAAATACTTCTACAGGGATTTGCATATGTAATAGCCTTGGTGAAAATTCCATGTAATAAAAGTAAATAAAGGAAAAATAATGACCGCGATCATGGGACACTTATTCAAAGATGATTTTTGGGCAAGATATCCTATTGTGGGTGTTAATTTCAGTTATTATGGCTATGAAAATTGGCAAAGGCAATGGAAAATGCTTTCAAATCACAAAGTGACATTTATTGGAATTTATTTATGAAAATAATGGAAACTAGGAGAAAATTAGGGTTAAAGGTCATAGGTTACATGTGAGGATGAAAATGAAGGAAAATAATGGAAAATGAAGAAAATAGAGACCTCATTCATAAAAAGGCTTTTGAGGATCAATTCATAGATTTTGGTCAACTCGATTTTGGAGCTCCCATTCTATTTTTTGTCTCTCATACTCTTGAACACTTGGAGTTTTCTTGGAGCATTTCATCTTTAGATCAAGAAAGGAAAATAAGGCAAGGAAGAAGAAAATATCAAGCAAGGAAGAGAAGGATATAGTAGCTACAACAGGTTACCTTGCAGGTATCAATTTGCATGTATGATTTCCTTACTATATTTGGAATGCAAGCTTATGCATGTGTGCTCTTGGTTTTCTTGTTGTCATTGGCATGGGTTTTTCCATGTCTGACAATGTTCTTAAGCCTTGCATTTCCATTATTGGATAGCCATGGTGTGATGGGGTTCTCTTGTATTTTTTTGAGATGGATCGTCCAATGGACTCAAAGCTAAGTGGGGTAGTTTTAAGATCATTCATAAGGCCTAGGAATCTTGGGTTGGGATATATGGTAGAGCTTGGATGTGAATACCTCGATTCATCCTACGAATCCCTTAACCTGAATGGTGGGATACTTAAGGGAATGGCGGGATACACGGTAAAGCTCAGCGGTGAGTACCTTTCAATCAACCTAGAATACAAAGTTAGGATACAGGGTAAAGCTCGTAGGGTGGAGACCTCATAGGCATAGGAATCATTCGACTCATAATGATAGGACACACGGTGAAGCCAATAGGTTGAAATGGATAAATTCATCACCATTTAGGTGGAGAGGTTTAGTGGCATCCATGCTTTTTTATGGCCTAGTGATCTAGTGAGGATTGCGTTAAAGCATGGTTCTATTGAACAGGGTTAGGTAATTTAGCCTAAGGAAGCCCTTATTGGTTCTTTTGGTTTTAAGTCCCATATTCATGCTTGGAATATGCCACAAGAGTGATTGGATGGAGAGATATTTCGCTAATCCATTCTTTGGTCGAGTGGAACTTGGTAGTCCCATACTTGGTTGGATTTTTCATTCATTAATAAGAGTTCCATTCCTTGGTATTTATTATGTAAATGTATTGGTTCATTTGTGGAATTTATGGTTGTTGTATCCCTGATATTTTTGTTGTTTGTATGTTGGTTACGAGCATGTTGTATGACAATGATGATATATGGCTCTCATCATGGTTTTACTCATAAATGAATGAACAATGAATCTATGAACTAATAGATGATAATGTAGTTAATATGATAACACATCAATGCTTCTTATAGATTTTTATGAAGTATGAGACCCCTATGCTCAGAATTGTTGTTTAAGCCTAGAGAAAAAAGATTTGTGATATGTTTGACAAAATTCCCATCATGCCTAGTAGGGGTCTAGTCAAGTACTTTTTCAAGTATTTGCATCTATATATTTGTTTCCATGTTATCGTTCATTTTTGTAAGTTTCATGGGTTTTTGGGTAGTGGCTTGAGTCTTGGGCCTGAAAAAGTAGCACATAATCTGGAGTCATTGGGACAAAACGACTTGAAAAAGTCCCCAGTCGTAGGCATGCCTTGATGTGGGAGTGACTATAGGGTCCTAGTTGCATGCATTCCCATGTCAAGGGAGAGAATGAGGCTCTAATTCATAAAAATGTCAGTTTTTCTTAGGGGCTAATCACTTAGATGGGTTGGATAGCTCTTGGGGGTTCTATTACATGTGTAGAAGGTCAGGTTGTATGTGTTTCGTCGGTTCTACTTCCTTAATTTTACATGTGGATTTGAATCAGATCATATCATCCTCTCATCACGTATTTACCCCGGTTGGCCACTTACTTGAGTATATGTGGGAGGCAGGTGGTAGAGAGTGGTATTAGAGCATGCTTCACCCCTTCGATGGGATGGGCGATGTGTTGGTCATGAATTCATGTCGGTTTCATATGTGTTCTCATGCTTATGGTCTATTTACTGGATTTGTATGGATGGTGTTCATCATGGTTGCAGTAGTGTCACAATGTGAAAGTTGATGGATTTGTTTTGGAATGTGTCATCATGAGTGTATAATTGGTTATTCATTGTTTATGCAAGTTATTATTTATATGTTTCATACATACATTGATATGTTAGTAGTTGTCATGCGTGAGGTCATGATGTGTGGTTGGTATGGTCATGCATTAATGGCTAGATTATGGTTATGATGATATATTTATATTTTTATGATTACGTTTAAATATGTATTGTGCTAACATCATTGGTCTTGCAGATTATATATCCTCCCCGAATTATACTGAGGTATGTTGGTTGGTTTATGATTTGGGTTAGCTGACATAGTATGCCTTGCATGAAGATATCAAGATGACTAGCAACATGGTAGACTACAGAGATTATCCCTATGAATCATTATTGCAGTGTGGTTTTGGGAAATCTTATGAGTTAGTAGACACATTGAGGAGTTTTAAGGAATAAATAAGGAGTTTCAAAGCAGATAATGAAAAAATCATGCAAACACAGGAGAAACAAGCAAAATCCAATGCAGTGATTCTTTAGAGTTTGTCAGAATTGCATAGTCAAGGGCCACTCTAGATCAGCTATGGACAGGAGGATAGGACTAATGGGGCATATGGAAGTATATCTCATGGATGGCACAAGTCACATAGAGATGACACAATCAAAGGTGGTAGATCCTTGGATACTCTTGATAGGAGAGGTGATGGGCACATGTACTATTATAGTTATGGTTATGACATGCACTATGATCATCATCATTATCACCCTTACAGGAGGAGAGAAATTTTATAATTTCTATATGAGTTTAAGAAAGCTAAGAAACCTACCTTTAATGGAGATTTGAAGAAGCGCGAGGATACAAAGGCTTGGTTACTTGGCATGAAGAAATTCTTTGAGTTGCATAATTACACAGATAATATTAATGCTAGAGAAGATATACTCGACCTTAAAGGTAAAGAATATATTTTTTGGGAACATGTGAAGCAGGTTAGAGACATCAAGACATAAGATTTTGGTTGGCACAAATTCAAAAAAAAATTCAGAAATAAGTACTTGTTGGAGAGGTACTACGACAACAAAGATAAGGAATTCTATGAGATTAATATGAGATTGATGACAGATGAAGGGTGTAAGACTAAGTTCCTAGATCTGTTGAGGTATGTACCATATCTTAAGGATGAAAATACTAAAGTTAGAATTTTTCCATTGGATTTCCATTAGCATTTAGAAATTAGATTGAGTAGGATGATCCTTGGTAACTTGGGGAATTTATTGGGAAGTTAAAGAATTTCTATGAAAGTCAAAGTGTAAGACAAAATCTTAGCAAGGATGGAAAGGGAATGATAAAGGTAAAGGTAAATGGTAGCTAACATGAATAAGGCCTCAAAATGTAGAAGAAAAATTTAAAAATAAAATGTGGCACCTTACAAGAAGTTCAACATAGCTAGAGATGGACATGGGTCACAACCTAGAGGGAAGCATAATAGAGGTGATGGTACCAGAGAATTGGAATGTTGCATATGTGGTAAGTATCATCTCAAGAGAGATTTTCCACGGTATTAGGGTGGTAGGCCTCAGATCTATATTACATAGGACACACAGACTATTGGGGATGATGGGAAGAGCATTCCTCTTATATATGCAACATTGATAATAGGCCAGAAGATCATCATGAATCTATGGTTGAGATGGATAGTAATATTTGTGATCAAGTTGTGTCTATTTTTATTGACCCTGGATCTAATTATATTTATGTTAACCCTGACCTATTGGATAAGTGTGGTTTGAATAAAGAAGTGTATGCATACTCTTCGTTAGTATAGTTGGCTAGAGGTACAAAGAAGAGACTTCATCATTGGGTAAGAGCTAATGCATTTGAAATGAATGGTATCCCTACATGAATACATTTGAAAGTATTTTCATTGGGATAGTATATTATGCTTTTGGGTATGGACTGGTTATATCTTCATAGGACCAAAGTGGACTATTATGAAAAATCCATTGAATGCTTGGATGACAATGGAGAACAAATAATATTACAAGTTAATAAAAAAAAAATAGTTAGGATGGTGAAAACTATGTAGGAAAATATCAGTCACAGAAAAGGGTGTGTTTTATTTGCAGTGCAAATTTATAGTGATAAATTTAAGGAGGATGATGATGCAGAGATATTGAACCAGTACATGATTTTATAGCAGTTTTAGGATGTGTTTTCAGTAGAGATCTAAAATTTGACACCTCGTAGAGAAGTGGAATTTTATATTGAGTTGAAAAGAGGGGCAACACTAGCATAAAACGCACCGTACATGATGAGAACTCTAGAGTTAGTAGAGTTGAAGTTTCAGTTGAAGGAAATTCTTGGAAACAGATACATTAGGCCAAGTGTATCACCATGGGGTGCACCAGTATTGTTTGTGAAAAATAAGGATGGTACTCTCAAGTTATGGATTAATTATAGGTAGTTTAATAATGTGGCCATTAATAAAAAGCATATGTTTTTGAGGATTGATGACTTATTTGATAAGATGAAGGGATCAACAATTTTCTCTAAGATTGATTTGAGATCTAGATATCATCAGGTACACATCAAGTAAGAATGTATTTACAAGAAAAATTTCCAGACCAAGTGTGGGAATTATGAGTTTGTTGTGGTTCCATTTGGTTTGGTTAATCCTCTAGATACCTTTATGTGCTCGATTAAAAGTGTGTTGCATCCTTATCTGGACAATTTTGTTCTTGTATTCATTGACGACATCTTGATATATTCTAATAATGAGGAAGATCATGTTGAGAATTTAGTAGTAGTGTTGATATTGCCAAGAGAGAATCAGTTGTATGCTAATATTAGTAAATGTAGTTTCTTTCAAACAAAGGTACATTACTTGGGGAATGTGGTCTCCAAGGATGGCATAGTATTGGATCTAGAAAAGATAAGAGTTATCATGGAGTGGGAAGCTCCTAGAAACATGGATGAGGTAAGATCATTTATGGTGTTAGAAGGCTATTATAGTAGGTTCATTTAGAACTTCTCTCGCATTTAATATTCTATCACATCACTACAAAAGAAATGTAAAAAATTTTAATGGGAAGATGAATGTGCAACAAGTTTTGAATAGTTGAAACAATTGTTGACAAATGCTCCAGTGTTAAAGATTGCAGATATGTACAAAGAGTTTGTAGTGTGTAAAAATTCTTGTAAGAGAGAACTTGGTGGATTTCTTTGTTGGTTGCCACAACTTTCCCTGCTTTCACCCTATCCTTGTCCTAACTATGCTACTGAAACCCTCTATTTTACAATGAAACCTAACTTTTGCACATGGTTCCTCAACTTTTCATGATTTTTTTAAAGTATGGGTTATATAGGATTATTAGTCATTTAAAAGGTTAAATAGACTAATATGTCTTTGTAACTCATCTATTTTCATTTCCCCAAAGCATGGTAAGTGAATTCATTAATTTGAGTTAAATCTTGGTTGGTGCATGATTTGAAGGTTCTCATACAATCCACCTATTCCTATACCAAGAAGAAAATCGACGGATTCATTTTGATTTACCTCAAAAAATATTGCATTTGTTGAATGAATGGCGCACATCTCTCTCTAAGGGTTTGTTCCAATCTCTGCAATAGGTTAGGAGCATTATGGGAAGCTCCAAAGATAGAGGCCAGTTTTGTCTAGTGCATATTTCTGTTAAGTTTTTCAGTACATCCAAGAGACAAGCATCTATGTATAAAATAGGGATTCTAGGATAGGATTAGATTCGCGATACTTTGGAAATTTTTATACTTTGGAAATTTTGATACTCTGTTGTAAAATTTTGTAATCTTGTGTATCACCTTGTCCCTTTGTGCTAGATCCATGGGCATATATTGTATCTTTGCTAAAGAAATTGAAATAATATAAGGAGCTCATGCTAGATTTATTTACTCTAGATTCTTGTTACCTGTAATTTTTCCTTCACACAGTTAATTTCAAAGTTTTTGTGAAGGGAAACAAGTTTTTTGGCTAGGGCCCAACCAACCCAACTCATTCTCCCTATATTTCATAGTTGGTGTTATATTTAATATTGGTGGTGTGAACATATAGTTTCCTTCCTTATTTTCTTGAGTTACAGGTTGATGAAACCCTTATGAATGTGTGCATGAATCTCAAATCTGAGGACTCATAGTGTGGGTGTGTTAGATAGATTTTGTTTCCAGTATTCAGTCTTTATTTTTGAAGCATCGCGTGGTTGTTTCCTTTATGTCTGAGAGAATACTTATTTCCAAGTTATTTCAGAAAGGTGAAGTTGGATTATGAGTCTTACATCTAGCTATATTTCAGTTACTTTGATTTAGGCATACCCTTGTTTAAACATAAACTCTGGCTACATATTAAATAACTTTTTCTGCAATGATTGAGGACTATAACTATTTTCTTGTACCAGCATAAACACAATATTAACGATTTGAAGATTGATCATAATATTCTTTCTGAGTTTAATGCTTCCTTATAATACCCATTTTCAAAGCATAGTATATTTATTATTGTGATAGCCATTCATGATAAGGGTTATGTTGTCTTTTGGATAAGAATTTACATTTTCCACAACAATATTTTCTTTCTACTATAGTGAGTGTTTCTTTCAATATTTACAGTTATTTCCATTGAATGCTTGTTTGATTGAAGGATATATTTTCTTTAAAATTCTCAATTTGTAGTTTTTTTTCTGATCTTTTCATTTCTAGTTGGTTAGTAGTAACACATTTATGCATGAGTAAAAGGTGATTGGAAGTAAACCTGTTCTAATACATGAATTATGAAGTTATTGGTACAAAAATAATGAAACTTGATAAACAAATATTGAACTTCCAGTGTAGGAACAACAAGTTATCATTACAAGAATAGGATATTCTGGTACAAGAAAAAAGCGTCTTAGTATAGGAACTTGGTGTTCCAGTGCAAGGACAAAATAACTCAGTGAAGGAAATAAATCCATTTCAGGTACAGGAACATTGTTTAGGTGCATGAATGGATTATATTTTTAAGAGACAGACATAATCACAACCATAATCATTCCTTTTGTTTCTTAGGCATTGAGATCCAATCATAGGAATACATTTTCTATTTTTCCAAGGTCTTTCTGAAATTGATTACAAGGCTTGTTTGATTCTTTTTTTCAAAGTTTTATGAATATTATTTTCAATTGATTCCAATACTAGAGTGGCTTGGTGTTATTTGCTGAAAGGTTTTTCATTTCCTGATTTTGCAAACTTAATTCATAGAAGTAGGATTCATAGAGTTGAAACCAAAATTCTTTGGCATTTCCTACGCCACACCTCAAATATTATGTAGCCATGGTTTGACAAATTAAGTGTTGAAGGATTTTATTGAATTACAACTATGGCACCAAAAATTCTTATTCAGGAGGGACCGGTAGTTTGTTATGAATCACAGAAATCGAATGAACACGAGAAGAATTATCTAACACATGATCTTGAGTTAGCAACAATAATTCATGCATTGAAGATGTGGAGGCATTATCTTCTTGGGTAGAGGTTTTTATTGATGAGTGATCATAGTGGGTTGAGATATTTGTTTGAATAACCAAATTTAAATTCCAGGAAAGCTATATGGTTGGTAATGATTAGTGAGTTTGACTTCGAGCTTAGGTATATCAAGGGAAAAGAGAACAAGTTTGTTGATGCTCTTAGAAGGTAGGTAGAAGTGAATAATATAGAATCCATGAGCTCTTATGGGACATATTTACATGATTTTATTTCACAAGATGGTCAGCATGATGATAGGTACATAGAGCTTAAGAACAAGCTACAAAAAATTACAGATAAAGGTAGTAGTAAAATTGTGTTGGGTGTGTGTTATATTATTTCCATGACTAGTTCCATGCATGCAGGGGAGGGGGAGGGGGGAGGCATTCAGTCCCCCCTTCTCTTGCATCGGGGGCAACATCTGAGTCAGAGGGGGGCCACGACCCTCTGTGTCAGAGGTTTTTTAGGAGGGTGATAGCGCCCATGCACAGGGTTTGGTGAAACATCACAAGAAAAAAAAATGGATTGTATATTAGGTGGGTTTACTCACCTATGGTTTTTTTCATTAATTTAGAACATGATTTTGGGAATTATTGTTTTATTTCCATGGTATTTTGTAGATATGATCAAGAGAACTATGATTATGTTCTAATCCATGGGTAATGGATTGGGGTTTATGAATGCTTCAACATGTATATATATGTATTGTAACATTGAAAGGGACATAATAAAAAATCAAGTTGGTAGTCCTAGTTTTCGGATGCAAGGGAAAATATCTGTGTATAATTTTTTTATGTTTTATGCTCTTGCTATTATTTATTTTATTTTTTAAGAGTTAGTTTGCATATAATTTATGTACGGGGTTAAAACCTGCAAAGTGTAGGTACATGTGTGCATGATGTGGACTATCATCTCTTATCATATGGATTGATCATATCTAGGGACAAGATGTATGTGTCAAACAATAGTTAGTTGCAGAATATTATCTTAAGGGAGTTTAATGCAAAACCATATTCAGGTGATCCAGGATACCCGAAGACATTTATAGAAGTAAACAATTTCTACTATTGGTTGAATTTGAAAAAGGATGTGACAAATTTTATGGCTAGATGTTTATATTTTCAGCAGGTAAAGGCAAAATGTAAACATCTAGGTGGTTTACTACAACTGATTTTGATTCCAAAGTGGAAATGGGGGATTATTTCCATTAATTTGATTACAGGTTTGTCGAAGGCATCTAGACAACATGATTCCATTATAGTTGTGGCGGACAAGTTGAATAAGGTAGCATACTTCATTCCAATGAAGACTGGTATTCAACTAGTGATGTGACACAGCTGTTCATCAGAGATGTGGTCATATTGCATGGTTTTCCAAAGAATATTGTGTCAGAGAGGGATGAAAATTTGACTTCCAAGTTTTAGAAGGATTTGTTTTCAAGTTTACGAACAAAGTTTTCCTTTAGTAAAATTTATCACCTACAGACATATGGATAAACAAAGGGGGTCAAGAGGATATTTAAGGAAATGTTCAAGATGTATGTGATGCATCAGTAGAGAATATGTGAGGAGTACCTTCCATTGGTTCATTTTTCTTACAAAAATTGTTACCAGATTCATGAAGGATGATTTTGTTTGAGGAATTGTATGGGCATAGTTGCAATGCACCCATCATTTGGAGAGATATAGTGAACATGGTATTTATTGGACCAAACATGTTAGTAGAAATGGAACAGGAAATTCAAGTAATAATGAAGTATTCAGTGTTTATTTTTGAAGCATCGCATGGTTTTTTCCTTTATGCCTGAGAGCATATTTATTTTCAAGTTATTTCGGAAAGACGAAGTTGGACTGTGAGTCTTAAATATAGTTATATTTCATTTACCTTGATTCAGACATACCGTTGTTAAAAAAAAAACTTTGGTTACATACTAAATAACTTTGTCCACAATGATTGAGGACTGTAACTATTCTCTTGTACAAGCATAAACACAATATTAACGATTTGAAGA
This sequence comes from Pinus albicaulis, assembly GCA_034641835.2. Classification (NCBI taxonomy): domain Eukaryota; kingdom Viridiplantae; phylum Streptophyta; class Pinopsida; order Pinales; family Pinaceae; genus Pinus; species Pinus albicaulis. The sequence continues at coordinate 331,172,856 of CM076581.1, read as the reverse complement.
TCGATCACAATCTTATTTATGAGTTTAACGCTTCTTTATAATACCCATTTTTAAAGCATATAATATTTATTATTGTGACAGACATTTGGGACAAGGGTTATGTTGTATTTTGGATAAGAATTTACATTTTTTGCAACAATATTTTATTTCTACTATAGTGAGTGTTTCTTTCAGTATTTATAGTTATTTCCATTGAACGCTTGTTTGATTGAAGGATATAATTTCCTTAAAATGATCAAGTTGTAGTTTATTTTTTTGATCTATTCATTTCCATTTGGTTAGTAGTAGCACATTTATCTAGGAGTAAAAGGTGATTGGAAGTAAACCTGTTCTAGTATAGAAATTGTGAAGTTCTTGGTGCAGGAACAATGAAACTTGATCGAGAAATAGAGAGATTCTAGTTAAGGAACAACAAGTTCTGAGTACAGGAATAGGATATTCCAGTACAGGAACAAAGCATCCTAGTACAGGAACGTGACGCTCCAGTACCAAGAAAAAATAACTCAGTGAAGGAACTAAATCCATTTTATTTACATGAATGGGTTATCTTTAAAAGAGACAGATATAATCACAACCAGAATCATTCATTTTTTTACTTAGGCATTGATATCCAATCATAGGAATACATTTTCTATTTTTCCAAGATATTTCTGAAATTGATTACAAGGCTTGCTTGATTCTTTTTTTCAAATTTTGATTAATATTCTTTTCAATTGATTCCAATACTAGAGTGGCTTGGTGCTATTTGCTGGAAGGTTTTTCATTTCCTGATTTTGCAAACTTAATTCATAGAAGTAGGATTCATATAGTTGAAACCACATTTCTTTGGCATTTCCTTTGCTACACCTCAAAGCTTATGTAGCCTTGGTTTGAGAAATTAAGTGTTGAAGGATTTTGTTGAATTACAACTCCGGCACCAAACATTCTTATGTAGAAGGGACCAATAGTATGCTATTAATCATGGAAATTGAATGAACACGAGAAGAATTATCCAACACATGATCTTGAGTTAGCAACGATAATTCATGCATTGAAGATGTGGAGGCATTATCTTATTGCGCAAAGATTTGTACTGATGAGTGATCATAGTGGGTTGGGATATTCGTTTGACCAACCAAATTTAAATTCCAGGAAATATAGATGGTTGGTAATGATTAGTGAGTTTGACTTCGAGAGTAGGTGGAAAAAGAAAACAAGGATGTTTATGATCTTAGAAGGTAGGTAGAAGTGAATCATATAGAAGCCATGAGTTATTATGGGATATATTTACATGATTTTATTTCACAGGAAGATCAGCATGATCATAGGTACACAGATCTTATGCACAAGTTACAACAAAGTACAAGTAAAGGTAGTAGTACAATTGTGTTGGGTATGTGTTATATTCTTTCCACGACTAGCTCCACATACACAGGGGGGGTGGGGGGGCATTCAATTCCCCCTTTGTTTACAATAGGAGCAACATCAAAGTCAGAGAGGGGGCACAACCCTCTGTGTCAGAGGGTTTGTAGGGGGGTGATAGCCCTCATGCACATGATTTGGTACAATGACATATGAAAACAATTTTGGATGGTATGTTAGGTGGGTTTACTTACCTATGGATTTTTTCATGTGTTTAGCACATGATTTTGGCAATGATTGTTTTATTTCCATGGTATTTTGTAGATACATTCAAGGGAACTACGGTTATGTTCTAATCCATGGGTAATGGATTTCGGTTTATGAATGCTTCAACATGTATATATATGTATTGTAACATTGAAAGGAACATAATAAAAAAACAAGATGGTAGTCCTAGTTTCCGGATCCAAGGGAAAATATATCTGTATATTTGTTTTATGTTTTATGCTCTCACTATTATTTATTTTATGTTTTAAGAGTTCATTTGCATATAATTTATATACAAAGTTAAAGCCTACAATGTGAAGGTACAAGTGTGCATGATGAGGACTATCATCTCTTAGCATATGGCTTGATCATATTTAGGGACAAGATGTATGTGTCAAACAATAGTGAGCGGAAAAATGTTATCTTAAGGGAGTTTAATGCAAAACCACATTCAGGTGATCCAGGATACATGAAGACATTTATAGAAGTAAAGAAGTTCTACTATTAGTAGAATTTGAAAATGGATGTGACAGAGTTTATGGCTAGATGTTTATATTGTTAGCAGGTAAAGGCATAACGTAAACATCTAGGTAAGTTACTACAACTGATTTTGATTCCAAAGTGGAAATGGGGGGTTATTTCCATTAATATCATTACAGGTTTGTCGAGGGCATCTAGACAACATGATTCCATTATAGTTGTGGTGGACATGTTGACTAAGGTAGCACACTTCATTTCAATGAATAATATGTATTCAACTAGTGATGTGACATAGATGTTCATTAGAGATGTGGTCAGATTGCATGGTGTTCCAAAGAATATTGTGTAAGACAGGGATGAAAAGTTCACTTCCAAGTTTCAGAACGAGTTGTTTGCAGGTTTAGGAATAAAGTTTTCCTTGATTAAAAGTTATCCCCTGTAAACATATGGATAAACAAAGAGGGCCAAGAGGATATTCAAGGAAATTTTTAGGATGTATATGATGCATCAGTAGAGAATATGGGAGGAGTACCTTCCATTTTTTGAGTTTTCTCACAAAAAATGTTACCAGGATTCACGAAGGACGAGTTTGTTTGAGGAATTGTATGGGCAGAGTTAAAATACTCCCATAAGTTGGAGATATATAGTGAACATGGTATTTATTGGACCAAGCATGTTAGTAGAAATGGAACAGGAAATGCCAATAATAATGAAGAATCTAAAGCAAACACGGGAAAAAAAATTTGTAAGCATATAGGAACAAGTTGTTTAAGGAGTTTTAGGTTGGGGAACAGGTGTACCTATGCATAAAGCCCAAGAATAAATCCTAGCATATTGGTTTGTGTGCCAAGATGGCACCTTAGTTTTGTGGACCTTTCAATATTCTTGAAAGGATTGGACCAGTAGCCTATCAACTTGCATTGCCTCCGACAATGAAATTCCATGATGTTTTACATGTGTCATTGCTTAGGAAGTATGTTAAACATTTTAATCATGTGATTGAATTGTTTGTATTGCAGGTAGACCCAAAAGGAGAATTCAAGTGAGAAACACAATGTATATTGTAGAGAAAGATGCTCATGCTCATAAACCAAGCAATTGGCAAGTTAAAGAGTAGTGGAAAAAATTTGGGCTAGATGATGCTACATGGGAGATGGCAGATCAAATGTGGGATATGTATCCTTCTTTATTCGTTGGTTCAGTGAATGTTTTTGGTATATGTTTTGATGTGATATTTTGGTATATGGACATATTTATATGGATTTAAATTCTTCCATGAGCTATGTTATAAAGCTCCAATAAGAGGTATGGTGTCATGTCATTTTGGTTGTCATGTTGTTGTGGCTGTAACTTTTTTTTGCTTCTCAACAAGGTTAGCATTGTTAATACCGCAATGCGCTAAGTTATAAAGCTCCATGAGAAATATGTTTTTCTTTCACTAGTCTTGTTGGTTATATGTGTCATTGAACATCGAGCACAATGTTCCACCAAGGGAGAGGGTTATTTACAACCATGGTGAAAATTCGATGTAATAAAAGGTAATAAAGGAAAAATAATGATGATGGTCATGAGACACTTATTCCAAGAAAAATGTTGGGAAAGAAATCATAGTGTGGGTGTTCATTTTGGTTATTATGGCTAACGAAATTGGAAAATGATATGGCAAAGGCTTTGGAAAGGAAAAGTGGAATTTATTGCAATTTATTTATGAAAATAATGGAAACTGGGAGGAAAGGAAGGTGAAAGGTCGTGGGTTACATGTGAGGAGGAAAATGAATTAAAATAATGGAAAATGAAGAAAATAAAGGCCTCATTGATAAAAAGGCTTCTTTGGATCAATTCATAGATTTTGGTCAATTCAGTTTTGGAGATCTCCCCCTATTCTCTCTTTATCATACTTTTGGACACTTAGAGTTTCCTAGAGAATTTAAAATTTGGATCAAGAAAGGAAAAGAAGGCAAGGAGGAAGCAAATATTAGGAAAGAAATAGGAGCATCAAGAAGCTATAATAGCTTTACTTACATGTATCGATTTTCATGGATTGTTTCTTTGATATATTTTTCATGCATGGTTATGAATGTGTGTTATTGGTTCTCTTTTTGTCATTGGCATGGGTTTTTCCAAGTGTGATAGTGTTCTTAAGATTTTCTTTTCCATTTCCAGATAGCCATGGTGTGATGAGGTTCTATCTTATTTGGTTGAGTTGGATTTTTGGATGGACTTGAAGCTGAGTGTAGTGGTCTAAAGATTATTCACAAGGCATAGGAATCCCAAGTTGGGATACACGGTAAAGCCTAGATGTAAACACCTTGATTGAGCCTAGGAATCCATTTACTAGTGAATGGTGGGATACAAGGTAAACCTCAGTAGTGAGTACCCCATATTGGGCCTAGTAATCCCAGGTTGAGATACACCATACACCCCACAGGGTGGAGACCTCGTAGGCCTAGGAATACCTAGACCAATAATAGGGGGAAACACAGTAAAGCTGAGTGTTTGGGATGGAAAAAATCCTCACAGTTTATGTGGAGAGTTTCGGTGGAATCCATTCTTTTTTATGGCTTAACGATCCGGTGAGGATTGTGATAAATCCTGGTTCTATTGATGAGGGTGAGGTGGTTTAGCCTGGGGAATCCCTAGTTGGTTATTTTTATTTTAATTCCCACATTCATTCTTGGAATATGACACGGGGGTGATTTCCTGAAGAGATATTTGGCTCAGCCAATCTATGGTCTGGTGGAACGTGGTAGACCCATATCGGGATGGATTTTTCATTCATTAATGAGAGTTCCTTTACTTGGTATTTAATGTGTAAATGTATTGGTTGATATGTGGAATTTATGGTTGTTGTATCCTTGAAATTTCTATTTTTTGTATGATGGTTATGAGCATGTTTTATGAAAGTGACGATGTATGTCTCTCATCATGTTTTGACTTATAAATGAATTAATAATGAATCTATGACCTAATAGAAGATAATACAACTAATATGATAAGCCAATAGTGCTTATTAGCGATTTTCATATAAGTATGAGACCTCTATGCTCAGATCTATTGTTTAAAACTGTAGAATGCATATTTGTGACATGTTTCACAAAATTCTTGTCATGGCTAGTAGGGGTCCATTCAAGTCCTTTTTCAAGTATTAGCATTTGTATCTTTCTTTAGATGTTACCTTTAATTTATGGAAGTTTCATGAAGTTCTGGGAAGTGGCTTGAGCCTTGGCCTAGAAAACGTGGCACAAAATTCGGAGTTGCTCGCACAAAAGTACCTGGAAAATTACCTAGTCGCAAGCATGCCTTGTTGTGGGAGTTACTATAGGGTCTCAATTACATGCATCCCCATGTCGTGGGAGAGATTGAGGCTCTAATGAAAAAAAATGCCAGTTTTCCTGAGGGGTTGGGCACCTTGATGGGTTGGATGCCTCTTAGGTGTTTTGTTGCATGTGTAGAAGGTTAGGTTGTTTGTGTTCTATCAGTTCCACCACCTTAACTATACATGGGGAGTTGAACCAAATCATAGTATAATCTTGTTACAAATTTACCCAAGTTGGTTGGTTACTTGGGTATATGTGGAAGGAGGGTGTTATAATGTAGTTGGATTCCGCATGAATAAATATTCATAGTGAGATGGTAGAAACTATCTCATTTTGATCAAGAAGGGTCATGGAGGTGTTTCGAGCCAAAATTAAAATTGACAGGAAGAGATGAGCGTAACCGAATGCGCATGAGAAGGGGGAGAAGGAAAATTCAATTATTTCTATAATTCTAGGTTGTAGAAGTCTCACCCTTGTGTGGATAACTCAATGTGTTAATCGTACAAAGTTTCATATGCTCCACAACATTGCACAATGGTGAAAATATTGCTTGAAATATCTCAGTTGTGGGTGGCCTTGGCTACATCATTAGCGATATTGATTGATTTAATTTTTTTGTATTTGGTGGAAGGAAATGAAAATATCCTAGATATACCTCTCTTCAATGCTAGCCCCATTGCAGACACAAAAATCAAGAGTAGAGAGTTTGAAGGAAGAAAATATTTTAGTATCGTAAAGAGGAAGTTCACTGTAGGACGAGGAGAAATATATTTGGTAGAGATTCCCCTATGGATTAATTTGTTTTTCATAGAACAAGGAATTATGTCCCATAGACATAATAAAAGGTCGTGTAAGCCCTTACGCATGGGGTGAGCAGGGAGGAAGGATGAACGTTGATCAGAGGGACAAACACATCCTCCACAAAAGCGTACTGTAGGAAGACCTTGCGACAGTGGTGACCTAGAGTTTGTCGACTATTATAAGTACTCTGGTAAAATTATTACAGAAAAAATACGGATATATTTTAAGAATAATTACACAAACTCTTAAGAATTCAAAAAGAAAAAATGGAATTGAGAATGAATTTTATTATTCTATGTTTATTTGAGAATCAATACATAAAGAAGCTAAGTTACACTTAGTTGTACATGAAATAGCTAAGGATAAATAAATCTAATTGAAGCTAATTGTTATTTATGTTCAATTAATGTGCACATGCACCACATGCGAGCACTATAGTTAACTAAGTAAAGTCAAGTGCAAACCACATGTAAGCACTCAAGTTAACTAATTAAAGCGAAGTGCACATTACATGCAATAGCCAAAGTTGAATTGAAGATAATTAGGGCTAACTAGTTTCATGTACACCAACACCCCCCCTTAAGCATAACTTAGGTGAGTCGGATGCAAAAGGAATGGGTCCCAACAACAAGTCCATTTCACGTACACATGTAAAATGCACGAAAAAGAGGAGAGAGGGAAAACCTAGTGGGAAGAAATGCCCCCCCCCCCCCCCCTTTAAATATAATTCAAAAATTAGAGAGAAGACAATTGCTAGGAAGTTGTGTTCTTCATCCCAAGATGATATCAAAAAAATGAAACTTATGCTTACTAAATTTCTTGGTGACGATGTTGGCAGTATGCTCAGAACTGGGAAAATATTGTAGGTCGATGATCCCATCATCAATCAATTCTCTAATGAAGTGCATGTGGATCTTGATATGTTTGGTCCATTATCGTTGTATTGGGCCTCTAAAAGACATTATCGTACTCTTATTATCACACCATATGAAGGTCAGATGATTAACACTGATACTAATATTGGAAATAAATTTTTTCAACTAAATGACCTTAATAGTGGCATTAAATGGTCCTTTGTACTCCTCCTATGCTAATGATAAAACGATGGTAGCATGCTTCTTTCTTGAACAAAAAATTGGGTCAGATCCCAAACTAAGTATATAACTAGAGGTGGACTCATGATCAAGGTTGACACCATCCCAATCTAATTCTATGAACCCAATGAGATTTAAAGAAAAAATTGTTGCATAATGAATCCCATAGGTGATTGTCCCCTAGACATATCGAAGGATGCACTTTGTAGCTTTCCAGTGTAACTCATGTGGCTCTTGCATGTATCTCTAAATTTTTCTTACAACATATGAGAGATCAAGACAAGAGTGAGTGAGATAAATAAGACTCCCCACAAGCTGAAGGTACAATGTGCAATCAACCAACAATGTTTATTTTCAATTCTCAAGATTTATCCCTAATAAGAAAAGTGTGGTTGATGGTATGCAGTCACTCATGTGAAATCGTGCTAGAATATCTCTAGAATAATTTGGTTTAGAAATGGTAATCCTAGAACCACTCCGCTTGATATCTAGTCCAAGGAAAAAAAATTAGCAAGCCCATATCTCTCATAGAAAACTGCTTATACAATGAAGTTTTAATTTCAACAATGGCAGAAGTTGAACTACCTATTATCAAAATATCATCTACAAAGATTAATATGATAAAAAAAGACTCAATTTTCTTCAACAAATAAACATTCAAATCATATTTGTAGCGTACAAAAATTTTAGATAACAAATAGGAATACACATTTTCATACCACACTCTAGGTGATTTCTTGATGCCATAGGGAGACTTCTTTAGCTTTCATACCATATATGAATTTTGCATGTATCATTGTGACTAATCCATGTAGATTTCCTCCTTAAGATCACTGTGAAGAAATGCATTTTTCACATCCATATGATGCACCTTCCATCCTCTTATTGCTTCGATGGATAGAGATAGAAAAATGGAATCCATTTTTTCTGCTCGAGAAAATTCTCATCATATTCAACACCATGTACCTAATGAAACCATTTTTCCACCAATCATGCCTTATATTGACTAACTTGGCCATCTTCCTCTTTCTTGGTCTGAGAAATGCACTTACACCTGACACATTTACAATTGGAAGGTAGTGGAAAAAGGTCCCAAGTCTAGTTCTCAATGAGAGATTTGTATTCCTCATCCATAATTTCATCCCATTTAGGATTCCTACATTCTTCTTCATAATTTATTGGATTGAATGCATGCATCGTATAACAATGTATGGTAATGCATCGATCCATAACTAAGAGTGCTTGTGGAGCTTCCTCAAATTAAGGCATAGTGGTAGGATCATCTAAGATATCACTCATTTTGCACCATTTTTGTGCTGAAGGTGGTCAAGAATCCTATGAACTACATGAGGAAGTATTCTCTTAATGTTCAACAACTAGTGGCCCAAAAGCTGCCACATGAAAAGACTCATCTAAATAAGAATTATGATCCAAAGTATCATTCACATACTCATCAATTAATGGTGAGGGAAACTTTGTAACAAGTTAATTTGGTGGTGCATGCAAAGCATCTTCTTCAAACTTTAAAATCCTTTAGATAAATAACTCTTTAGTATTGATATAAATCAATATATGTCCATTGAATTGATCAAAATATCTGTATAAATTTGAATAATAGATAACTTATTCACCAAGATTATCCTGATCACACACTATTTGAGCTTCATGCATAATACATAACCTCTTCTACTATTGATCATCAATTGCAGAAATATAAACAATCGCATGCGCACATTAACACCACATAATCCATCACACATATAAACACAATATGTAATGGGAAAGCTTAAAGCTTAAAACCCCCAACTATCTGTAAATTATAATGATAGAGTTCATGTAAAAATACATAGCACAAAGCCCCTCACATGCTACACACTACACAAGTTCAGATCAAGCAAGTCACATGCTCCAATCCTGTCCACCTGTTAGCCTGCCTCTATTGCGCAATCCAACCTGGATGATTGTGTGATCCAAGTTCGAATCCCACTAGTATTAATTGCGCAATTCTCATTGGCATCTCCATCAATCTGGGTTGCAAACTCATGCACCAGTATGGTCACAACTGATAGTCAACCTGCTCTTTCACCTACCTCCATCACTGATCTCCATTGAAACTATCCATGCACTAAAGTTAACTGATGTGTTCATTAGTTGATTTATGAGTTAATAATTAGTGAATTAATTAATAATTAATTCACACCATTCATCACTAGTGTATTAATCAGTTAGACTAAATACAACTAGTTCAACTATGTTTAGATTAGTTAAACTGAACACAACTCCATTAACTCCTCAATCAACTCCACCAAACTCACTCACATGAGTTCTAACTGAAGTCATCATGCAATAGCTCCACTTAGACCCTAGGAATAGCATAATTCCTTCTGTCAGCTGCATGTGCCACATTGAGGCATCAAACTGAAGTGCTCCAAGAGGATAAGATAATGTTTATAGTCCAAATATTATTAAGAGCTAATAATATTCGACATATCTATTTTTAGACTGGCAATCTAAAAATAGATTCTGCCTAGTATGTCTAAAAATAGAAGTCCATATATTTTTCCAACTTGACCATACCTCCACAAATAGCATCCTGCAACTCATAGAATCATGATCGACATGTCTAAAAATAGACTTTGCGCCAAAAATACCCTGCGGGCCCACTTAGTGAAGGCGAATTCTTTCCACTAAGCTCTGTCATATTTTTGAATTCTCAACACTCCATCTCAACAAGATATGGATTATTTTCAACCCCTATCCTGCCCCTGTGGTATTCGAATTTTCTCCTGGTCAGCGCCTTCTTCAAGATATCAGCATCCTAATCCTCCGTAGGAATGTATGAAAGTAACATGATCCTCCGCTGCACACAATCTCTGATATGATGATACCGGATGTCAATGTGTTTGGATCTATCATGAAATACTGGATTAGCTGAGAGTTTGATGCAACTCTTGTTATCACAATAAATCACAGTAGGCTCCAAGTGTGAATCGAACAACCCGACCAGGATCTTCCTCATCCATATAGCCTCGCATGCAGCCAAACTTGCTGCCATATACTCGGCCTCTACTAAACTGAGTGCCACGGATCTTTGCTTCCTGCTGTACCAAGAAACTGCTGTCGACCCGATACTGAAAATCCCTCCAGATGTTCTCTTTCTGTCCGTTGGGCTCCCTGCCCAATCTGCATCCGTGAAGCCACATAGCTTCACCTCATCCTCCTGTCTATACCACAATCCATATCCTGATGTGCCTGCGAGGATAACGCGATACATGCTTTCCTCCCGCCTTCCGGAAGAGCTTGGTAGGCTTAACCGCCCGAAAACGCGAAAGATGGTTAAGCATAGCATATGTTGGGTTGTGTATTGACCGGATACATAAGCGACCCCACCAACTGTCGATAAACAGTGGCATCCACTACCTCCGCTGAAGTAGCATCCTCCTTCCTCCATCCACCAGGAAGAGGAGTATCAACAGGCTTGCGGCCATGCATGTTGAACTTCTCCAGTATCTCCCGGGCATACTTACCCTGAGAAACAAATAGTCCACCACTGCGCTGCCAAATTTCCAATCCCAGGAAATAATGAAGGAGGCCCAAGTCCTTCATCTCAAACTCTTTTGCAAGATCCTCCTTGCATGAGAGTATCAACAGCTCATCACCTGTCAAAATCAAATCATCTACATAAAGTATAATGATCAGCAACTTACCCTCCACCACAATCTGGTATAGGTTAGGATCCGCCTCACTCTTGGAGAATCCAAGTCCGGTGAAATAACTGTCTATCCGTGTGTACCAAGCACGAGGTGCTTGTTTCAACCCATACAACGCTCTCTTGAGCCTGTACACATGCGACTCACTGCTGAAGATCTCAAAACCTTCGAGCTGCTCTATGTACACCTCCTCCTCAATGACTCCGTTGAGGAACACAGTCTTCACATCCATCTGATGAATGTGCCACCCTATCTACGCCGAGAGAGCAAGAATCGTCCGTATGGAAGAATACCTTGCGACAGGTGCAAAGGTCTCCTCATAATCGATCCCCTCAATCTATGAAAAGCCTCGGGCAACAAATATTGCCTTGTACTTCTCCACACTCCCATCAGCTGCCTGCTTCACTTTGTAGATCCATTTCGAACCCACCACTGATTTCCCTTCCGGTCTCGGGACAATATCCCATGCATTGTTATAGACAATGGAATCATACTCTTTGACCATGGCATCTACCCATGCGGGGTCCTCCACAGCTTCCTCGAAACAGGATGGCTCTGTCACGATACACTTGCTCATAAGAGCCATGTATCCAGTATACCCGTTAGGTGACTGTCTCTGTCCTCACTGTGATGTAGGTGCTCCTACAACCTTCTCTGCATCTTGAGCCAGTCGCTCAGCTTCTGTAGTGCGCTTCCGCCCTCTGATGGTTGGCACTGCATGAGTGGTTTCTTCCACTCCATGAACCTCATCTTGTGGCTGATCCACATCCTGAGAATCATCCTTAGGAACTAATATCTCCTCATCTGCATGCAAGTGTGGCTCCCTCTCAAGTGAACACTTCATGGCTTTCTCCTCATGAAATTTTATATCCCGTCGCACAACAGTCTTGTGACTGTCTGGAAAATACACACGATAGTTGTGGGGCGTATCAGTGTACCCCAAAAATATCCCAACCTCCATAGTCGGCTCCAGCTTCTTCCTGGCATCCTTCGTCACATGAATGTAAACAGGTGAACCAAAAATCCTCAAATGGGAAATATCAGGTCTCTTACCAGAAAACGCCTCCTCGGGTGTACTCATGCCAAGTATCCTGAGGGACAAAGGTTACGCACATATCTTCGTAGTATTACATACCTCCGCCCATAGTGAATAGGTAGGCCACGGTCAGCACAACATTACTTGAGTACAATAACCACGATCATTAGATTTCTTTAAAAACAACCTAGATTACTGCTTTGTGGGTTATGAGGTGCTATGAGCTCTCTTCGAATTCCTTCTGCACTACAAAATTCCTTGAATTCACCAGAGATGAATTCACCACCATTGTCGCTCCTAAGAGCCTTCACCTGCTTCCCCGATTCTTTCTCAACCAGTGCCTTGAACTCACAGAACTTTGAGTATGTCTCTCTCTTCTTCTGCATGAAGAAGATCCAGCACTTACGAGAAAAATCATCAACAAATATCACATAGTACCTATGCCTTGCTGTCGAAGCTACTGAGAAAGGTCCACACACGTCTGTGTGAATTCTCTCAAGGATCATCGTGGTGCGACTATCCTTCTCGTGAAAGGTGGCTTTCACAAATTTTCCCAAGGTACACCCCTTGCACTGATCTGACTACGCAAGAGTGCCTTTAGGAAGCCCAGTAGAAATCTGCTGTAGAATCTTCAAAGCTCCATGGTGAAGGTGGCCCAATCTTCGGTGCCAAAACTCGCCATCATCCCGGCTCACCACTCCTTCTGCCTTGCATGCCATTGCTGCACAGCCATCTACCTGCAACTGATAAAGGTTCTTAACTCGAACCCCTATCCTCTGGGTCTCACCAGTTGCATTACTGCGCAGGAAAGCCTTTCCCTCGCTAAATACAACATCATATCCCTTGTCTTCTAACATCGTCACAGAGATAAGATTCTTCATCAATCCTGGAACATGCATCACATCCTTCAATACGAAGGGTTTACCAAACTCCCTCTGAAAGGAAATGGTATCGATACCGGTCACACCGTATCTACCATCATCGCCCATCTCGATGTGCACTCCAAGATCTTTCTCATCCAGATCAGTAAACAAATCTCGATCTCCTGTCATGTGAAAAGATGCGCCACTGTCCAGAGACCACACTGATCCCTCCACACTTGAGACCAAGCATGCGATCAGCGAAAAATCCAACTCAAACTGTGAGGCTAAGGCCTCTCCGGCTGCATATCCAGCAGCCTGCTTATTTTTCTTCTTCTGCGGATAATTTGTGGCATAATGTTGGTGTTGGTGACAGTGAAAGCACTTCACGTTGGACATGTCCTGCTTCTTGCCTTTCGCACCAGAATGAGAAGCTTTCTTGCTTTTCCCCTTCTTTGCTTTGGTAGCCAAAGCGCAATTCTCTTCATCAGAGTTCTTTGATGAAGATCTGTCCCTGGTACTTCTCCATATCTCCTCTTGCACAAGATCCGACCAAAGTCGCTCCCATCCTGGCAATTTCCCCTGACCATTGACAGAGTCCTGATAGGAATGCCAACTCTTTGGAAGCTCAAGGAGAGCCAAGCTCACCAATTCCTCATCATCAACATCCACCCCCAGACTTCTGAGCTCATCCCTGCATTGGATGAACTTCGTGAGGTACTTGGGCATACTGTCGCCTTTCTCCATCTTTATGTTCCTGAGTTTGTCCTTGAGCGCCAACTTCCTCTGGTCGCTCTTGCTTTGGAATAAATCTGTCAAGGCTTTCCACATCAGGAATGGAGAAGCCTTACCATGCAGGCTGGACACTATGTGATCCTTCACGCCCTCCAACAGAATCCTTCAACACTTTGTTGTCTTCTTTTGCCAAGCCTCAATTACGGCAGCATCGCTAGAAGTAGGCTTTGGGACTTCAGCATCTATGAACTCCTTCAACCCATTGTCATCTAACACCGCCTCCATCCTGTCCTTCCATGCAATATAATTCGAGCTGCCCTCAAGGGCATACTCCAATCGCAATCTGTTGAAAGAAATTTCAACTTCGACACCAAGAAAACACTACTGCAAATCCGAATTCCACCAGCACAAAACTCAACTGCTTCAATGTATGCAATTGCTCCAATGATCAATACTGCTATGATACCATGTAGAAATTTAAATAATAGATAACTTATTCACCGAGATTATCCTGATCACACACTATTTGAGCTTCATGCATAATACATAACCTCTTCTACTATTGATCATCAATTGCGGAAATATAAACAATCGCATGCGCACATTAAAACCACATAATCAATCACACATATAAACACAGTATGTAATGGAAAAGCTTAAAGCTAAAAACCCCCAACTATCTGTATATTATAATGATAGAGTTCATGTAACAATACATAGCACAAAGCCCCTCACAAGCTCTCAGCACTATCTCACATGCTACACACTACACATGCTCAGATCAAGCAAGTCACATGCTCCAATCCTGTCCACCTGTTAGCCTTCCTCTATTGCGAAATCAAACCTGGATAATTGTGTGATTCAAGTTCAAATCCCACTATTATTAATTTCACAATTCTCATTGGCGTCTCCATCAATCTGGGGTGCAAACTCATGCACCAGTATGGTCACAACTGATAGTCAACCTACTCTTTCACCTACCTCCATCACTGATCTCCACTGAAACTGTCCATGCGCTGAAGTTAACTGATGTGTTCATTAGTTGATTTATGAGTTAATAATTAGTGAACTAATTAATAATTAATTCACACCACTCATCACTAGTGTATTAATCAGTTATACTAAATACAACTAGTTCAACTATGTTTAGATTAGTTAAACTGAACACAACTCCATTAACTCCTCAATCAGCTCCGCCAAACTCACTCACATGAGTTCTAACTGAATTCATCATGCAATAGCTCCACTTAGACCCTAGGAATAGCGTAATTCCTTCTGTCAGCTGCATGTGCCACATCGAGGCATCAAACTGAAGTTCTCTAAGAGGATAAGATAATGTTTATAGTCCAAATATTATTAAGAGTTAATAATATTTGACATATCAATTTTTAGACTGGTAATCTAAAAATAGATTCCGCCCAGTATGTCTAAAAGTAGAAGTCCATCTATTTTTCCAACTTGACCATCCCTCCACAAATAGCATCCTGCAACTCATAGAATCATGATCGACATGTCTAAAAATAGACATAGTCTAAAAATAGACTTTTCGCCAAAAATACCCTGCGGGCCCACTTAGTGAAGGCGAATTATTTCCACTAAGCTCTGTCATCTTGTTGCATTTCTAAAAATAGATTCCGCCTAGTATGTCTAAAAATAGAAGTCCATCTATTTTTCCAACTTGACCATCCCTCCACAAATAGCATCCTGCAACTCATAGAATCATGATCGACATGTCTAAAAATAGACATAGTCTAAAAATAGACTTTGCGCCAAAAATAGCCTGTGGGCCCACTTAGTGAAGGCGGAGTGAGGTGGTTAAGCTACGATCTAATCTTGTTTGCATGTAACATTTCTCAACAATATCGAGCAAACATGCATGCCTCTCTCTGAGTCTCCAAAGCCTTTATCTTCTCTATAGGAATACAGGCCCAAGCTTGAGATTCAAAAATGCGAAAATGATTGAATTCAGGTTGCATGTCAGCCCAAGAATCAAAAGGTGTTTTTCCAGTAACATATTTATGAGGATATCTATTCGAGATGTATGAGGAAAAATTGATATCTTCAACGCACAATTTTGATTGCGATCTTGTATGATACAGGCGATTGACCGTCTCTTTCAAAGATCTATTCTTCCTTTCGACAACCCCATTTTGTTGTAGAGTGTATGGAACTGTAGGCATTTTTCATTACAAATATTATAGATATATTTGTTGACATATTCCTTCCCATTATCTATGGCGAGGATCTTGATGCATTATCCAGAATAATTTTCTGCATGCACTTTGAAAATATATAGATGTTGAAAAAATTCATATTTGAGTTTCAAGAAGTAAACCCAAGTGAATCTCATGTAACAATATATAAATTCAATGGTCGAAAATCCTTTAACCATCACTTGATTCCTGAGTTGTTTCATATATATAAACTTTAAGTGCCCAAATCTCTCATGAAAATTCCTACTTTCTTAATTTCCATGTCTAAGTAGCAAAATATAATATGATTGAGGAACAGGATCAAAAAATGTATACTGATGTGATTGATAATTTACCTTTCTTGATGAATCTTAAAATTGGTTTGCACAGGATCTCTATGATGGTGAGCGCAATAGTTAGGGTTTTCTGTCACGGGTTCCTTTGGAGCGTTGGGTCAGCCGACCCCTTGCGCGTTGAAGAATGGAGGCTCCTCACTATCGACAAAACGCCGCACATTCACAGATTCAAACTTCATGAGCTCCTTGTAGACTCAAGCTTAGCTCTAGCCTGCTCCTGCCTGGGGTTTCGATTGGCTTCTGCAGTCCATGATTTCTGCATGGATTTCTGTGATAATGAGGTTAACCCCTCTTATTCAGATCTTCTTGCTATCCCCCGTGCGTTCCTGATTCTGGTTGAAAATAGAACTCTGAAGGGCTACAGAATCTGGCATTTGCTTCTCCTTAGCATAGAGGTGTATGCTGTCGGTGCGGGCCCATTTCTTGCAATCGCCTTTGGCAGCTCTGCATTAGCTGCCCTCACATTATGGAGAAGGACTTCAGCTAGAGCCCAGTATTGGGGTTTTTTTCCTCCTCTTTGGGCTGTCACTGGCTTTATTGAAAGCAAGGAAACAGAGGTTTTTGCAAATGATTCAGTTGCATTAGAGCTCGGTCGAGCTAGTGCATACCTCCATGGAAAAGCGGTGGCTAGATGCTGGTCAGAGGATGCTTTAGAGCATGCGATCGAAGCAGGTGAGTCATCAGACTCCATCTCCACAGCTTGCCAGAAGCAGATTTCTTTCCTGAACCAGCCAGATCTACCAGAAGAAGCACTTGCATTTCAGATCCAAGTCACACTCTCTGGCAAGACGATGATGCAATGGGTGCATGCAACAGATCTTATGCAGGATCTTCTACAAAAACTCGAACTCCGGCTAGGGATGCCCTCCTCTTACCAGAGATTGCTATATAAAGGTAAACAACTTATGGACCCCCTTCCCCTCTCCTTTTACAGTATTCAAAGGGACGCTTCTATTGTGGTTACCTTTCGTTTAAGAGGTGATTCCTTTGGGCAGGTCTCCTCTACTCCTTCTTTCTCTTATAAAGATGCAATCCGCGAAGATGCTTCCCACCCTTAGTCCTCTTCGAAAGCATCTCAACCAACTATGGCTTCCAAGCCATTTTTGGTGGATAAATAAGAGGAAATTCCTTCTATCGAACTCTCTCATCCTTCGATTGGCGATCGCTACCAGAAATTTGCAGAATCCGCAATCATATGCATATTTAATGGGCTACGACCTTGCACAACAGATTTATACCAATGGATCCATACCAACTGGACTAAAAGAAGCAAGATCTACTTTTGTTCAAAAGTATTCTTCATTGTGGCTTTTGAATTAAATGAAGATTACCAGAAAGCCTTAACGGGAGGCCCTTGGTTTTGGGGTACGGCTGGGCTTTTTCTCACCCCTTGGTTTCCAGACTTCGACCCTTCTACAAATGTTATCACCAAACTTCCCATTTGGGTCAGGCTCCTGAATCTTCTGGCGCATCTATGGAATGTATCTGTCTTCTTAGCCATTGGAGACACCTTAGGATGCTACCTAGCTACAGATTCCTCAAGAAAGGAGAATGGACTCTACACCTACGACATAATATGTGCAGAAATAGATATCAGCAAAGGACTGTCGGATCAGATCAACCTCAAGATTAGAGATTTCCATTGGACACAAACCTTGGATTACAAAAATACAGCCTTCCGTTTCCGCCATTGACATCAAACAGGGCACCTCCAAAATGCATGTTCCCAGTTCCTGGACAAAAAGAAGAATCTGAATCGCAAACCCAAATCCAAGAGCTGGAATCCCTGTGTTCCCCCCCCTCCTATGGGTGATATAGATTCCTCCAGCTCGGATGAGGAGGAAATTGAAGCAGGTGGGCAGAATGATGAGATTCTGTTGGATGCTCCCTCAGCCAGTCCGGCAGTCCCCTCTGCCTCGCTGATCTCTCAGAAACGTTCTCATGTATCTTAGTCCTCTAAATCTGATAAGGATATTCCGCCCCCAGATTAGAATAGTCTACAACTTGTTATGGCTCATCAAAACTCCACTGGCTGGGTCAAAGTAAGCAAGAAAAAAGGAAAAAATGTCGTTTGGTAGTGTCCGCCCACGCTGGGTAGATACCTCAGCTCAGATCTAGCTTCTCTACATTCTCGTGTTTTCTTTTGCTCATTCCTTGATTGTCTTCTAGGAGCGAGGTAGATAGCCTATCACCTACGTCTCCCATGCTTTTTAGCTTCACTTGCATGCAAGCTTGATTGTACTATATGTTTCTTATCTTAATATAATTAGTCTTATTCAGAAAAACAAAAAAAATAAAAAAAAATTGGTTTGCATATCATAAATTCTCATCAAATCAGGGGTGAATTCAAATTTCCTTCCAATTTCTGTGCATGTCATCTAGTACATTGAAATAATATTAGTAGAAAGCCTTGGAATATGCAATGCATTCTAAAAAATTCCATCTTCAAATTGATCTATTCCGTGTCCATTTGCTTCAACTGCAGAGTTTCCCCCCATGAGCATACGAGGACCTGAGTATTCATGTAGAGAAGAAAATGATTCCTTTGAGGAATCCATATGATGTGAAGCTCCTGAATCGTTGATCGATTCTTGCAGTGTAGAATGAAGAGAAACCAAAGCATGAGAATCACCCGTTTTTTTCTGATGGTTGTTCCTCTGTCTTGTTCTGGGCATTTTCTGTAATGTGATGACCAAGATTATTTTGTTAAAGAATATTTTCCATCAGATCAGTATTCTTTTCCATGAAAGAGGATTTAATATGATAGGCTCTATTAAAATAGGAGTTTCCTTTCTTTCCCTTCTTACCCTTCTAGTTGGAAGAGTAATCTGGAGGTTTTGGATTTCCTCCCTTTCATAGATTTGGATCTCTTTCCTTTCCTTTGCCTTTGGATTTTTGATTTGGTTTTGATTTTGACTTTCCTTTCTCATGCATGGCAAGTGCATGTGCATTTGAATACTTTAATGAATCCATGTTGATGACCTTATCCCGCTCATGAATGGGAGACTCAATAAATGCATCAAGTTTGGGAATTTTCCATTTATCTCCAGTTGCAAGTATGACTATATGGAATGTACAAACAAAAAAAACATATTTAGGACCTAGTTTAGATTAAAAAAAAAGGATCAATTGAACTTCCTGTTTGGATTTTTCGATCCTGAAATCATATAATTGTAGAAGCAATGATTTTAATTTTGTAAATAAATACTAAATGTTTGCAAAGTTATTTGGATCTAAATAATTTAGCTCATTTTTTAGATTATGATCCCACATCTCATCCTGCTTTCCAAATAATTTCTCCAAGATTTTCCAAACTTCATTCAGAGTTTTGCATGTATCCACGTGGAAATGCAATGTTAGAGATATGGTCAACAATAGAAGACCAAAAGCCTTATCCATCTTGTTTAAGTATTTGGATTTTTCAATGGTAGAATTAGGTTCAACTTCCATATTCATAACTATATGATACCATACTTTTCCTTTAGGGTGAAGAAAAATCGTTGGCTTCCATTGGAAGTAGTTATACGAAGTAATAATAGATAAATATGGGAACTCCATTCTTTCACCTTGAAGTTGTAGCAACAATTGCGATAACTCTCCAATATTTTGATCTACAAATATAATCTCCAAATGATTTCCAATTCTTGATCTTCAAACCTACCAAAATATTTTTCATCCACGTTCTGCAGACCACTGTAGCTCTGATATCATGTAAAATATTAGAGCATATATATAGATATAGCTGAAGAATAATTGCACAAAATTGCAAGAATTGAAAAATAAAATTGGAATTGAGAATGAATTTGATAACTCAATATTGATTTGAGAATCATTACATAAATAAAATAAGTTAAGCTTAGTTGTACATGCAATGACTAAGGATAATTAAATCTAACTGAAGCTAAGTGTGTTTTATGTAATATTAATGTGCACATGAACCACATGAAAGCACTAGAGTTAAATAACTAAATCTAGGCAAGAACTAGAGTTAAAATAATTAAAGCTATGTGCACATAAAATGCAAGAACTAGAGTTCAAATGAAGCTAATTAAGCATAAATATGTTCATTTACACCAAAAAATCTAATGCACTCAAAGCCTATGTTACCCTTATAAGATATGTGACAAGGCCGCAAGGAGCGCATTTGTGCATGTTTATTTGAACCCAATCTAAATATATCAATAGTATGCAATTATTTTTGGGTTCAAAAAGACTAGAAAAAACTTGATAAATGAGTCTGCAGGGCTTGGTAGGAATACACAATGATTTGATGAAAATTTTATGGGGGTTTATGCATTATAAGTTTAGTATGGAGGTTCCTCATTTACTATCAAGGTCGGCATTGCAGTCTTAAGTTATGCTTCTTGGTTCTTGATAACATTGTCTCTGGCCTTAATTACATCAATTCATTGTGGAAAATTGGAGACAAAGTGAACATTTATTGTGATATTGAGTCTTGCGCAAGATACTTGTATGCAAGTAATGTAAGAGGAGACAACACATGCTTAATTTTTTGCAATGACGTACTACACAATGAGGACCGTGTTTGTTGAAGATAGATTATTTGTTAGGTCCCTATATTACTACTGTAATCCCTTATTGTTGTTAGTGTATCCCCCTTATGGTTATTGTTGTACCCCTGTAACCCCCATACTGTTATTATTGTGCCCTTGCATTATTATTATTAGGTCGACAAGGATTATATTGTGATCCCATGGATTCCTGTATATAGAAAGGAGGTTTTGTCATTTGTATCATCCAAGAATTGTTAATTTATGTGACAGTGACACGTGGCATGCCTTATAAGTTCGCTTTACCGAACCAATCCATAATTAGGTCATTGTGGGAAATTGGGCATAAATTTGCCTTGAAGCAACCAAATCAGGTCTGATCTGTGGCATTGAAAATAATATTCAGAGGGATACTACAAGATTGAATTTCAGATATTGAAGATCTGAAATCACATAGATAATTTAGTTTCAATATCAAGCTCCTCAAAATCAAGAAAAATGTGTGTATTTTTCTCAAATTGTATAAGTCTTGTTTGAAAAATTAGTCTGAAGTGATTCCAAGGGCATATTGAAGCATAGGTACTAGTATTGGATTCTAAAATTCCCCCTAGAAATAAATCAACACCCATTAAGCCCTAAAAATTATCTACAATGACTCATGAAGAAGAATAAGTGCAACATGATATATTAGAATTACAAGAGAAAGTGCACCAAATTTCGCTCTAGCAAAGAGCAACAAAAAATTAAATGGATGTTTTGAAGAAAGGCATGGAAGCGAAGATGGATAGTTTGAATAATAATATGGATGGTTTGAAGAAAGGCATGGAAGCTAATATGAAGGGTTTTAATTAGGGCATGGAAGCTAAGATGGATGGTTTGAAGAATGGCATGGAAGACATATAATAAAAAATGAAAGACAACATCGAAGACATGAAGAATGGTCTAAAGTAGACATGGAAGGTTTGAAAAAGTTGATACAAGACATGATTCCTAATGGAGAAAATATAGTAGAGGAAATTCATGATGAGAACAAAATAAATGTTAATCGTGATTTCATGAACTCTAATGATGGATCGAAGACCCACCATATTCCGAAGATAGATATGGGGAAGTTTGATGGAAAGGATCTCGTAACATGGACAGTATAAATGGAGCAATATTTTAATATCAATAATTTGAAAAACACAGAAAAGGTACGGCTTACAACTTTATATTTAGAAAAAAATACATTTGTATCATATCGATCGCTTTGCTCCCATAAAAAAAATTTCACTTGGTCAATTTTCACAGAGGAAATGATAATACAATATGAGGATACAAATAGCAATACATTCTTTATCCTATTGATAAATATCAAACAAAAGGGTTTAGTGGTGGAGCACATCGAGGAATTCCAAAAATTGAACATAAGGGTAGTTGATATTCCAAAGAAACATAGGATTGATGTCTTCATAGGGACTTTAAAGGATAGCATCCAACATGAGGTTCGCCTTTGGGAACCTGATTCATTGGAGAAGGCATTCAGGTTGGAAAGAAAAATTGAATGTAAAATTATTGTGACAAGAAAGCCTACCACTCACATTTATAACGATGGAAGTGTTGCTACTCCTATAATTCGACAACCTACAAGATTGACACCACAACAATTGGAAGAAAAAAAGAGCAAAGGGGCTTTTCTATAGTTGTGATAGGAAATACACTAATCATCATAAGTGTGCTAAAAAGAAATTATTTTACATAGATTATGAAGAGGAGGAAGAAAATGAACAAGAAAATTCAAAATAAGAGGATATACACCAAGAAGAAACCCCAGAGAAAGAATAAATGAGTCCGACCATATCCTGTAATGCATTGGTAGGAATTACCACTCTTCAAACTTTCAAGATAGAAGGACATATCAAGAAGAAAAATTTAATAATGTTGATTAATTTGGGTAGCACCCATAATTTTATTCATTGTAAGGTAGCCAAGGAATTGAATTTCTTCCTATACCCAACACCAGAGTGTCAAGTGATGGTTGCAAATGGAGGAACTATAAATTTCTATGGAAAATGCTATAATATCAAGCTAACCATGGGGGAATATATATTGAATAGTCCAATGCTTTCCATTCCAATGGGAGGTGTTGATGTTGTATTAAGAGTAAAATGGTTAAAATATTTAGGGATGGTAGCTTTTAATTTTCATGAACTTTTCTTGAAAAAATTTTCCGAAGGAAAGGAAGTTCAATTATGTGGTATCGCATGGAAGAAGAGAAAGATAATAAGCTATAATTTCATGAAAAATATTTTGAAGAAAGAATAATGCGACATAATTTCACAATTATGCTCACTAGAAGTTCCAACATTAAAATCATCTATTTCTCCAGATCTCCAAAAAGTCATGGAAAATCATTCCAAGGTGTTTGAAACTCCCAAAGTACACCCACCTATTCATGATCATGATCATGCTATTCATTTGATTCTAGGAATTGTTGGTCCAATAATTAAGCCTCATAGATATCCTTATGTTGAAAAGAGTGAAATTGAACGTATGATTACATAAATGTTACAGGCTGGTATAATTCAACCTAGTCGAAGTTCTTTCTCTGCTCCAGTAGTCTTGGTGCATAAGAAGGATGGAACATGGTGCATGTGTCTGGATTATAGGGGAGCTCAATAAGCTCACTATTAAAGATAAATTTCCCATTCCTCTAATTTATGAATCATTCTATGAATTACATGGAGCAATTTATTTTACCAAGTTGGATCTTCGTTCATAATATCATAAAATTAGAATCAAGACTGACGATATTCGTAAAATAGCATTTCAAACTCATGAGGGTCATTATGAATTTTTGGTCATGCCTTTTTACCTTACCAATGCACCTTATACATTTCAAGGGTTGATGAATTTCATTTTCAAACCCTTAGAAAATTTGTCTTAGTATTTTATGATGATTTACTAATCTATAGTAGGTCTTGGAAGGATCATGTTCAACATGTTGAGAGGGTGCTCAAACTATTGGAGGAGAAAAAATTATATGCAAATACTCCAAATTTTTCTTTGCAGTATAAGACGTGGAATATATGGGTCATATTGTATCACAGGAGGGTGTTAAGGTAGACCCTAACAAAATTAAATCCATTAAGGAATGGAAAGTCCCGACAACCATAAAGAAGTTACGAGGATTTCTCAGGTTAACAGGGTATTATCGCAAGTTTGTTAAGAAATATGGGAGAAAAGAAGCACCTATAACAACATTATTGAAGAAAGATGCATTTTCATGAACTCTTGGAGCAACTAAGGCCTTTGAACATCTTAAAGAGGCAATGTCCCTAGCACTGGTCTTAACTACGCCACACTTCACAAAAACCTTTATTATGGAATGTGATGCCTCAAGAAATGGAATTGGTGTTGTTTTAATGCAAGAAGGAAGAGTCATTGCTTTTTAAAGTCGTCTAATCAAAGGAAAGTATTTAAATAAATCTATTTATGAGAAGGAAATGTTGTCAATACTACATGCACTAAAGAAATGGAGACGTTACCTAATGGGAAGACACTTAAAGGTAAAAAATAATCATGATAGTCTTAAATACTTTTTGGAACAAATACTATCTTCAGAAGAGTAGAAAAAATGGTCCACAAAGAATTTGGGTTATGAATTTGAAATCATCTAAAAAAAGGGAAGCTAAATGTTGTTGCAAATGCACTCTCAGGAAAGGATGAATAGGTGGAAGCATTGTTTTTTTCCATTTCTATTATCCAACCAGATTGGATAACCAAAGCAAGGGATGAATGGAAAAAGGATGAAGAAGTGGGGACACTCATTCAAAAGTTGCAACAAGATCCTAGTACATCTAATACATTTAGTTCGAAAAATGATTCCTTATGGTACAAAGATTGCTTATATATTTGTAATTATTCCCAACTAAAACAAAATATTCTTTTGGAATTGCACACTTCTCCCATAGGAGGACACTCAGGAATTTTAAGAACTTACCACAGGGTGAAGAAATATTTTTTTTGGGATGACCTTAGATATGATATTAAAAATTTTGTGGCAGAATTTTTGGTTTGTCAGTAAAATAATGTGGAGACAATTAAGACCCCGGGTCCTCTACGACCTTTATCCTTTCCAAGTCAATGTTGAGAGGAGATTTCAATGGATTTTATCATCTGTTTACCTAAGTCTGAAGGAAAGTGTGTCATCATGGTGGTACTTGATAGACTTACCAAGTATGAACACTTTTTTTCATTATCTCATTCATTCAAAGAAATTATGGTTGCCACTTTATTTAGGGAAACAATTCAAAAGTTACATGGAAACCGAAATATTATTGTAAGCGACAGATATCCCAATTTTACTAGAAATGTTTGGATGGAATTATTTTCTTTTTTGGGTACTCAACTAGCTCATAGCTCATCTTATCATCCTCAATCCAATGGGAAAACTGAGATAGTGAACAATTTTTTGGAAGGATATCTTCGTTGTTTTATATCTAATAAACAAACACAATGGATCAAGTGGTTACCTATGGCTGAATGGTGGTATAACACTTCCTTCCATACTGCAGGAAAAATAACCCCATTTAAGGAACTCTATGGATATCATCCACCATACATGATATCATATTTAAGATAAAATTCTAAGGTCCAAGCAGTGGAAGATCACATCGAGCATCAACAATAAGTTCTCCAACTCTTAAAGGATAACCTAAATTTGGCACAAAATCGAATGAAACAACAGGCAGATCAACATCGCAACGAGAGACGTTTTGATGTAAGAGACTGGGTAAATTTATGGCTACAACCATAAAAACAAATGTCCCTCAAGCAAGTCAAGAAGGATAATAAATTATTACCAAAGTATTATGGTCCTTACAAGGTGTTGCAAAATATTGGTACTATGGCATACTATTATGGTCCATTTTTCCATGTTTCATGCTTAAAGAAGGTTATAGGTGACAAAATTCCAGTTCAAAAAATATTTCCAGAAATTTATGAGGAAGAAAAAATCATATTGGAACCTGAAGGAGTCACAAAAACAAGAACTCGACAACTACATAACCAATCAATTTTAGAGTATCTCATCATGTGGAATACTTTACCCACTAAAGATTCTACATGGGAGGATGGGAATTTTATACAGAAGCATCCAGATCTACTTAAGCATTGAGGACAACACTTTTTTTAAACAAAGGGGCATGTTAGGTCCCTATATTATTAGTGTATTCCCTTATTGTTGTTAGTGTAGTGCCCTTATGGTTATTGTTGTACCCTTGTAACCCCCATATTGTTTTTATTGTGCCCTTACATTATTATTGTTAGGTCGGCTAGGATTATATTGTGACCCCATTGACTCCTATATATATAAAGGAGGTTTTTTCATTTGTATAACGTAAAGAAGGTTTCCCCTTGGAAGTGGCTTATTTCTAAGTCGTTGATCTCTCTTTTCTTCTATTTTTTGAGCTTGTTTGATAACATTAGGAAGACAAGTTTGAAACTTTAGCAAAAATTTGACATAATTAAATAAGGGCAAGAGAATGGGGAGCATGGTCGTGATTGTTGATGGTTTAGAAACATATAGCTTAATTTTAGGTTAAGGCCTATTGTAGCGAATAGTTCGAGGGGAACTACAACTTTGAATATGATAAACCTAGAATTTTTAAAATTTTGTTATAACGGTTTATTTCTATAGTCAAATTCGCACCACCAACCTATTTTCATGTTGTTGTTTCTTTGGTACCGCCCACCCATTTTCATGTTGTTTTTTTTTCGATTTGTCTTTAAGTGTGACTTTTTAAAAATTTTCCTGTTTATTTCCTAATTTAATTTGTCTAGAATTCGGTAGGGATTCAGTGAAATCACAAGTTTGATAGGTGAAATATGGATAATCGAAATGTCCCTGGGGTTTTTCAAGGTTCCAAATCCATTTATGTAGTTAAAAAACAATTTAAAAAAAAACATATCGAGATCTGACCATAATTTCTTTTGTCAGATTCCGACCAAAATTTACCATGAACTATAAAACTTCTCAATTAAATACAAATCCTTTAGTTTTTATTATTATTAATTTGTGTCATAACAAGAGTGAGTCTAAGGAGGATTATACAAGCCAAAGACCAATAAATTAAATCCCCAATATGTAATATCCCAAATGAGGGATTTTCTGCTCCATCGGGAATATCTTAAGATATTCCATTTTCCTTCTTCAGTGAGCTACTGCAAGTCAATTTCAGATATTGAATGATGGGGAATTTACAGTATATGACTCCTTCCAAATAAGGGAGAAATCCTGAGGCTAGCTGGCCCTTCTCAGACTCTCCCTATGAATATGCAACATTTCACCTCGGGAATTTTTGCCACAGGGTCTTTGAGGACGCTGTATAAGGAAGATGATGCATAAATAAGGAAAAACATCACTGATATGCCCTAGAAAATTTATAATATAACTCCCCTGCATAAAATGACTCCCCTTCATAAAATGAGCCCAAATAAATAACACTAGATGGGTTATTTAGATCTCCCTAATCTAGGTCTCTAGAACAATGCTAAATGAAAGAGCTCACAGCAATATGCAAAACATTAATCTGAAACTCTACAAATTTGAATGCATCAGGAGAGGGTAAATATCATATCCATTATCATATTAATATATCAGCATGATCATATAAGAATATCATGAGGAATAAGTCCCTCAAGCATTAGAGCCAATCTTCCAATGAATATTCAATACAATGCCGGAGTAGCTGTAGCTACACAGAATGCCAGAAAACCATAACTGCGCAGTCTCTTTGAGAGATGAAACTGCTAAATACATATTAATGATAATATGGCTGAAATATACAAGAAAAATAGCCCAAGAAAGGAAAATGGGCTCAATATGGGATCTCTAGCCAATCTCAGGGAGATTTCTAGAAATGCCGGATAAAATACAATAGTGACAAATAGATTTTCACTGTAGCTGGAACCAAAAGAATATGGGGTTGTGGCTGACATGAAATGTTGATGCCCTCCTCTGATAATGCTCTCAAGTAAAAGGGGTTGATCCCCTTCCACTCAAAAGCACTTCTCCTGATCAACACAAAGATCTCCCGCAACACTGCCCTCATGAGATAACACAGTTTCTCCAAGCGACTGCGCAGTGGGAGTTGGTGAATGAGTGGCCTCATGCCAAAAATCTGAAATGAAGTCCAAAATATCTCTCTACATCTCCTCCAAAGAAGAAATCCATCCTCTTCTGAAAATGCTAGGGAAGAACTCTATGAGTTCCTCTGCTCCTACCCCAGCTACACATCAACCTGTTGCAGGAATAACGTAGTAACTGAAGGAGTAAGCTTGGCCAAATTCCAGAATGAGGAAATGAAGCTCAAATCCTCTCCTCCCTTGAGGAAGAGGTGGGGGATCCCCATCGGGAACACCCCCAGTGCTCAAGAGCACTGCAATCCTACTAAATATCCTGGATATGCAATTCCTTCGCCTCACCACAAAATTTATGAATCAAAAGAATGATCCAAATGAGTTGCTTCTTCGTTATTATGAACTCACTTTCACCATTGGCGCAAAAATTAGGGTTTTCATTCACTTTTGAATGCTTTCCCTCCAAAAGCTGCATTATCTTCTCAAGCAAGCTAACCCTCTAAAGCAGAGCCGTTGACTTAGTCAAAATGGCCAATTCAAGGTGATCCTCATCATGTTCACACCATGGGGTGTTTATTTTAGCTGCTTTGTTATTTCTCCTTTCACACAAGGAGTGTTATTTTCCATAAAAAGGGGTTAAGGGGTCTCCTTACCCATTTTATTAAACAAAAATAAAAATATGCCACTATAATGTTCCATTTTAGCTTGAGGCTAAAATTGGGAACATTACACAATAGTAGCAAAGGTACCCAACAACACAGACAAGTGACTTAAGACAAAGAGCCATAACAAGTATAGTGAAAACAGAGAATGGAGGAAGGAAGAGAAGAAAATAACTAAACACATGTTGCAATCGTTAATGGAATAACAGTAGAAAATGAAGTAGAGTAGAGAATAAGAGAGTGGGATATTGTGAGTATAGGCCGGGATGCCAAGAGAATAATGATAGAGATGGGGTATTATGAGTAGGAGGTTGGGACACCCATAGAAAGAGGAAAAATTGTGCAAGGAGATATTTTAGAGTATACTAGAGATTAGCGTGATGCCTATAGTTCAAATTTTACAAGTGGATTGGGATCATGCAATAATAATGCAAGGCAACATGGCTATCCCACTGCACTTAGCTCGGGACGAAAAAATATTTGTGTTCGGGGAATGTTTGAGGTAAAATGGACCAATTATAAAGGTTAATTATGAAAGCAAAACATAAATATAAAATTAAATGAAATGAAATTGAATGTGTAATGGAGGAAAAATTCGTTAGAGATATTTTCATGAAAACATTAAAATATTCCCCTCCATCTCATGATAAGGTTTAGGGTTAGCAGTTTTGTAGAAGGGGTTGAATAAGAGTTTGCCTCTTGAGTGTTGCATATGGTCCTGAGTATGTGATGATTTTTGGAGGTTGCGTACCCTCCCTGCTGCCATGATAAGGAGACCTACATGTGATGTAAGTTTCTATTTTAATTAATCAAATGAATTTGAATTCTAGTTATTTGTTAAATTTGTTGCATCTTGTGTGTAGTTTGGTGTGTTGATATTGTTGTTCATATATGTTTTTACGTGTTTTTATGTTAAATTTACAATTTTGATTTTGGTGCAAAAACAAGTGTTTTTATCTGTAGCATCATATTTGCAACAACTTTCTTTTATGTTAAGTGTCTATAGCTATGTCGAATTATTATTTTTCATTTTCTTTTTTGTGTCACTCCTAGCCAAGAGGGCCACCAACAGACCTGTAGTAATAATATTCTAGACTATTCCATTCAGGTCAAATCCCTACCATACACATAATAATTATTGATAATTAACTTAAAGTTCTAAAATTCCTATTCCAAAATAGACATGGCTATCAACGTAAAAATTCAATTATTAAAAATCAAGTAACAAATTTAAAATAATCTAAAACTTATATTAGAATTATTAAAAATTTTATTATGGCACAACATATATAATATTCATTAATATATGTATTAATAATTTCTAGGTTATATTCAACTCATGTGCTTCAAATTATTCAAATTTTGTCTCTGGCTACATAGTGAATTTTCTCTCAATTTTTCTCTCTCTTCTCTATTATTTTGCATGTAGTTATTTTATTATTTTCTCACATCAATGTTCTATTGCCTTTATTAAAATTGTACATGGTATGAGAGCATATTTTTTTGTGAAGAATAATAATATCTTATTGCAAATTTAAAATTTTTTAACAACCCACTAATAGAATGAAACAAAATTAGTTGTCAAGATTTCTTTCAACTATTTTAACTTGAATCCAAGGATAGTCATGTCATTGTGTAGAAACAAGCTCTATAGGATCACTACTGATAATGAAACTGAAACTAATCTAACCATAGAGAAAAAAATGTACTGCAATACGATGGATGAATCCTATTGGATTCTCTATTTTTTAATAACGTCTAATTTGTTGTTTCAAATTGATGGTAAAGACTTCTAATAAAGTGTGGATGAAATTGGAGGAATTATTTGGGAAGTAATATTAGATGATGAGAAATCAACTTCAGAATGATCCCATCACAATGAATCCAACCAACTTTGAGAGAATACACAATTACTGCAAATTCAAGAAACTAATGGTTTAGGTTAAACCTTGTGGAATAAATTGAAAAGAAGAGAGACACATTATTTTCATGCTTTCTAAGTTAGAACCTGAGTACTCTATTTTTGTCTCTCCTTCCCATATTGAAAAAGTATTCATTGGTAAAAATTGGAATACACAATCATTAGATGATTCTATTCATTCTCTAATATAAGAGAAAAAAGATTTCATATTCATGGTGACCCGTAAGTCTACCAAGCCCCATGCACTTGTAGCATATAAGGAGGTAAGAAATAGTACTAAGCGTAAGAACAAGAAGGAACTAGAGAACAATAAGGAAGCTAAGAAAAAGTATACTAAGGAGGTCCCAAATTATACGGGAGGAAAAGGAAAGAATGATAATAAGAATTTCACATATTACAATATAGGTTCTCATCTAGAGATCTCTTTAATGAAGAGAATAATTTATCAGATAAAAAATAACTTCTATGATTTCATAAAAATTAATTACAAGAATAAGAACGATGACTAGACACTAGAAGACAAGGATAAGGGTTATGAATTGATAGCTTATGTTTCATCTCCTTGTTCTTGGGTGCTTGATTTAGGAGTTACACACCATATGGATTATTTAGTAGATTATTGTTTTTACTTGGAAACATGTCCTAGACCACCCATATTTTTCAGGAGATGATACAACTATGAAGGTTTTTGGAGAGGGGACAACTGACTTGGAGCATGGAATATTTAACCAGGAATTGTATGTTCCTAAACTTTGAATTAGCCTACTTTCCATTTATCAAATTACTAATGCAGGGTTAGAAAAGAAAGTACAATTTACTCTATATACATTGGTGATTTATAATTTATCATATGGTTTTATTGTTTATATTAGGGACACAAAAAACAATTCTAGGTTATACATTTTATCTCAGCTTATTCCAACATTTGATTTTTCTCTTCTAACATAATCTAATGAGGAGAGCAGATTATGGCATGAGATATTTGATCACCTTCATTATAAGTTTTTATATTAGTTATCAATAACATTAACGGATGAAGGTTTTTCCAACAACCAATAAGAAAATGGAGTTTTCTATGGATACATAGTTGGTAAGGATCATTAAGAGAAATTTGAGGTAGGGAAGGCTAAGAGAGATACTTCGCTATGTAAATACATTACGAGACCTTTTCCTCACCCATAAATAAGAAATTTAAGGTATGTATTCACATTTTTTGATGGCTTACTAATATATAAATGTTGCATATATGTTTTGATTGATGTTAAATAGAGTGTCATTGATTTCAAAGTTCAACAACATGAGACTATGTTGAATTTGTGTTGTCGTATGAAATGGGTAATAGATATTTGAAGCAAATTATTCTTTTGTCCCTAATACAAATAAGAATGAATGTTGTATTATTGGATATCCCTCTCACATATCCTTTGGTGTATTAAATTTCCCATAAATCAATAGAAATCAAGCTGAAAATGATGTTCAAATGAACAAGTCAAGAATTGTCAAAGTTATATCCTTAAGTAATGATCAAGTATTAACAACATATTCAATATTATTCAACATATCCAGTCATCTAGGCCATTATCCACAAGATTCATTGAATCAAGAGCATGATACTAGAATATTTTTTTCTCCATTCATACATATGGGTATCAGGGGATGCAAAAAATGAGCTTCTTACCAAAAACACCATATATTGTTTTCCATTAAAGATCAAGTGGACTCCGACCAAGATGTAAATACAGGTAGGATGATATTTTGCACATGGTGGAAAACAATAATGACATGGAACCATGAACTGATGACACATGGTAGGAAGATTTAGATAATTTGGGTGGCTAAGTGCCCCTATTCGAAATGAAATCTGATGACGACATTGCATGACACATCGAATAAATATTACGTTGCAGATGTTGTGGTAATGACATGGTAGATATTACATGGAAAGCAATCCTCGTGGAAATATTTGATTGGTTCTCAAAGTTCTCAAGAATTATTTAGGTTGGTCGCTACTTGTATTGGGCTGTCGATGCCATTAAAATATTTCATGGTGCTAGTGCTTACTTGTGGTTGGTGCCATAAAATCATTCCATAGTAAAACATTTTTCTTACATATATCTCATATATCTCTTGTTGTTGACGTGATTTATTTTATATGTGTTAAAATTATTTTGATTGGTCAAAATTGGCCATTATATTGATTCACCAACCCTTGATGTATAATTAAATTTCCAATAATTTTTATAAAAGTATGTTCATTTAGGAACAATCAATCATTGGAAGGTAGATCACAAAGGAACATGGTAAACGATAAGGAAGTTTCTTCAAGCAAGGCTCCTCAATTTGATGGATCACACTATGTATTTCGAAAGATAAGAATGAGTACCTATATTATGTCTTTAGGTACTAATGTATGGATACCTATTGAAAATTTTTATTATGTTTCTACAACTCCTAAAAATGAAAATGATATATCACTCTACAACTAAAATTCTACAAAATAAAACTCCGTAATAAGTGGTCTATCAGACATTGAATTTGTCAAAGTAACACATTGCAAGTCAACCAAACATGATTGGGACAAGCTTTAAAATTGTTAATAATGAAGCAGATAATGAAATTGTTGATCAAGGAGAAGTTTTGTATGCTTCTCTCAACCAACCCCTCTAATCTCACAAGGGAGGGTGAGATATTCAGACAAGTCTGTCTAGAAATTTATGCCCTGATGTTGTGATTGGTTTTAAAAGGAATTTACAAGATTTTTACGATAAAATAAGGTTATTTACAAAATGATTTAAACATGAAGCGAGAATAAAACTTAATATTTACAAATAATTCTTGAAATTTCATAAAATATCTGAAATATAAATGTCCACGTGAAAAATCAATGAACATGAATAAAAAAGTAGACCTAAAAGAGTAGGAAACTAATCAATATTTTAAGGCATTTTAGCATCAAACAACTATAGAGCCTCAATTGTGTTGAGTTTATGAATTAGAGAGAATAAACCACTAGTAAAATATATAAATCTATGTGAGAAGTATACACAAAAAATATAGAGAAAATTAGGGCTAATTTAATAATCAAATTTCTATGAGTACAACTGAATCAAAAGGTAGATCCTTGTGAGGAATAATTGGCCAAATCAAATTCTAAACCTATATAATTTAAATAAATCATATCAAAAATTTCTAGAAAGAAAATAAATTATGGGACAACCTTTAAACACCTTTAGGTGATCTCAATAAAATATCATATAATTTGTTTCTTTACAATATTAATGGTTGTTAGCACTAGGTAAGAAAAAAATAGACCTTCAAACAACAAATGAAATGCTAGAAAATAAGGTTACCCAAAATAATATGTTCAAAGGATGAGTGGAGCTACTCATTTGATTGTATCTTCCCTTAGAAATTGATCTTCAGCCACCTTTTGGTTCAACTTCTTCTAAGTCATTGAATATCAAAATCAGAAAGAAGGAATGGCAACTTAAAATTGAATGCATACCTCTCATTGTAGTATTTTATCCTTTCCCTTCATAGGTCCCTTCCTCTTTGATTCTTCCTCAAAGTGGTTAGATAATTAAACCACTTTGGTTATTTGTTATCATATATTTCTAATAAAGTGTTGATTAAAATTTGAAGGTTGGATTTCTAAAGGGAAGTCTAAAGATGATTAAGTTTATAAATCATTAAATTTCAATTCCGTAGTAAATGAGAGCCTTTTATTCCATAAAATAAGTCATTTAATATGACTTCTTGACATAAACGTTTTATCATCCATAATAAACTAATGATAAATCATTATAATATACATTTATCATATTCCTCAAAAATAAAATAAATAATTCTACCATAAAATATTCATAAACAAGAATTGACCTGATGTTATCCATGTGAGAACAAGGCATCACCATCCATGCATATAGATGTTGAAACAATCATCATTAAACAAAAAAATAAGCACCTTATGTCTCCCAAAATACTCTTGTCGCTCTAAAATATTTATGCATGAATATTTTCAAAGCTGCATATGTATACTCAAGGGAATATAGAACAAATACATAAAGTCCCAAAAACAAAGTCCATAAATAACTGTTGCAATCCATCCACATATGCATACTTATCTACTATAAGTATGTGGAAAATATATGTGAGAAAGTAAATTGAAATAGTAGAAAAAATATGCATGATCTACCCATAAATAAAACTCAATCTAAAAATGTTTATAAATTTTCATTATGGCCTATGAGAGGGAGAAATTTCAGTTTGTTGCTCCTGTTTGCAGGGATGGGATGTTGCAGAATGAGAAAAACCATGAGAGGATTCTAATATGGTAACCCGAGTATTTTTATTTTATTGGCTCGCAACAGGTGAAGAAAGGATAATGGTATGTTTAGAAGTTTGCACAACAGATGGAGGAGGTTGGTCGGCATGCCTGGAAGAATGGGTTGTTGGTTGTAGTGTGGGGAAAAAATGAGAGGAAAGTGACTGTAATTGACATGAAACATGACATTGTGGAGGGGTAGTAGGAGGAGGAAATGAAGTTGTTGGCCATCCATGAACTGAACATAATGGTTGTGGAAGAATAATTTATTTCCAACCATCGTTGGCAAGAAATGTAAGAGGTGTTGAAACATGAGGTGGACCTTGGATACTAATAATATTCATGTTATGGATGGAAGGTTATGGAGGCTAAGAAACAAGTTGTCCAGTTAGGTTCACAATGCTAGTTTGGAAAAAATGTGTTAATTCTTTAAATCTCAATCAAAATGGACAGAAACCCTAATCATTCTATATCTTTGTATCCCTAATCAATTTTCTCTATTATATATTCCCCTTCCTCTAGTATGGAGGTCATGAAAAAACAAAATATTGCAATATCAACAAATATATTATTACATGCATCTTTTAAATAACATAAAATGGGGATTAAAATTTTGCAAGGAAAGGGATAACCATTTAATGCATAATCAAAAGTCATCTAGAACCGAATATCTGCATAATATCATAAAGAGGAGAAAAATAACTATGCCATAATGATTCGGGGCATCTTTTGCAATTTTTAGAGGTATGATACATATATAGATCTATACATATATATCAATGATAAATTATTGAAACAACATATTATGAGAGTGAAAAGGCATAGAATGAATGACCCCTTTGTTTTACCAACGACTATAAAATATTGTGCACAAATAAGACGGTGAAACCCTTTGGCAAGAATGAAAGGGTTACATATATTGTTATATTAAAATGCTGACCTGTAGAAATATGCGTGTAGAAAAAGGATAAGGAAATGTACAGATCTTGTGGGTTAAGGCGATATAGATATAAAAATAATCAAAATATTGTCCTATAGCATAGGAAGAAAATTTACTTGAGGCCCATGAACAAATGAACGTTCTTGCATATTAGAAAATTAGTTAGTCTAGGCCAAAAGGTTTTTTTAATTTTTTTTTCACCATTTGTTGGGTAGTAGAGATGTGTTTTTTGTGCCTGAAGACACAAGGATTCAAGGGCTCCCACCTTGCACCATTCCATAAGTAATGAAGTCATAATTTAGGGTTTTATTAGTTTATTTAAATACTAAGTTAAAAAATAAAATGAAAATTCTAGTTGGTGACTTATTTCAAAATGCAAATTCTACTCATTGACTTATTTTAAACTGCATGTCTAGTCCATGTAATAAAACATAGCAATGATTAGAGATGCCTATAGTAATAATCATGAAGAGACAATGAACCTTTAATATTGATAATATTTGAGACAGAGTCAATATGTACAGTCCCGAATCATCACTGTAGGATGTCTTCATGGCTTGCTAAAAAACTGAATACAAGTGCAATACATGATTCATAGGACAGATAGAAATAAATTTCAGAAGTTTGAAGAGCGAAAGTGATTTTTTTCCTGAGACTTAAGTCTTAAAGGCTTGCACTGCATGGCGGATATATATCCTCATTATTTGTTCACAGGGGAAAACACATGCCTTATTATTAAACTAAAAATGGTTCCTACTTTACATGCAGACTGGGACCTCACACAAATATATGGCACGGCCATATCAAAGATGCATAAGGCGGTAGCCTTAAAATCCACATAGAAGAAACCCTTTTATCTTTTCATAGTGATTTATAATAGGTGAAAAAGGGATGTTTTTTATTAACAAATGATTTTAGAAAATATATGAGACAAAATTAAATGACTAAAGAATATATCGAGAGGGAAAATAAGGATACATGCAATAAAAAAACTAATGTAAATTAAACCC
Organism: Pinus albicaulis; assembly: GCA_034641835.2. Classification (NCBI taxonomy): domain Eukaryota; kingdom Viridiplantae; phylum Streptophyta; class Pinopsida; order Pinales; family Pinaceae; genus Pinus; species Pinus albicaulis. Next base: position 331,136,177 of record CM076581.1, on the reverse strand, counting down.
ATTATATACTAAAATAAGTTTTTAAATTTTTAGGCATACTAGTGGTTCTACATTCCAAAGAGCAGTTATCCTAGTGTTCAAAAATTCCCTTTTATTTTCATGGCTCTGAGTAATAGTTACTGTTAGTTTGGAGGGGGGAAAATTGACTATAGGGTAAACAAAAATGCTTTATGTTACTGAAAATTCATAGGAAAAAGGAAATATGGTTTGTTGTGGTCGAAATATGAAGAGTAGTGGCGAGTAAATGTTGGAGTAAAATTATGTACAAGGATTTCCAAGGTGGATTAGAGTATGAATTTCATGTAGGATGCATAATACTGGTGGGGTTGTGTAATGGAAAATACGTATTCATCATATAAAAATGTTTACGAGGCTGAGGATGTACAATGGCTTCATTTTCTTATGACAAATAACAGTGAATTAAATGTGTTTACTTACTACACTAGTGATGGAGGGAAACTACAAGATATAACATTAAAAACTGATATCAGATGTAGATTATGGGAAAGAATAGTCATTATAAGTTCTATAAATGATAAAAATCATGTTCCATGTAAGTCATCATTTATGAAAAATAAGACAACCACTCCTGACCAAACCTTTAGATTTTATTACCAAGCAGTGCCATGTAGGAACCAAGCAAGTATAAGCATGAACTCTCGACAAACACTAGAATAATTCATCACATGCTCTCCCAAGTCAAAAAATATATCAATCCATGTATAAACAATCTCCCAAAAGTTTAATGTTCAAATATGCATTATGTTACGACCTCAATCCATATGTTATAACATGTATGACGCAAAATTTACAATATTCATTCAATAATTCAAACAACTATGATAATATAGAGAATGTTCCCAACCTTGTAACCATAAGCCCGGATAAAAAAATTCCAACCTTGTTGACTTACAACTTGCATCCATTCGAAGACCTCTAGAAGCATTAAAATATACCATGACTTGACCATAAGAAATGAAGCATTAAATTGAATGTGACTTTGTATTGGGAGCACTTGCAAGGATAGTTCCCAAACTCTATATTGGAAATTATCTCAATGTATAACAACAAAATTTTAACCCTTACAAATTTAAATCCTCATTCTTGAGCTTTAGGGAACTTAACACTTTTGGTTATTTATCAATATATATATGCTCATGTAATTATTTGTTTATTTTCCATATTCATAGTAGAACACTCAGTCCTCCATTTGAAACACCGTCAAAATCTAAATGTGAAGAAAAATTTGATCAATCAATTGCTCTTATATTATTGCACATGACAAAGCCTTTTCAATCTTAATATAGGGTCCCACCTACTAGTTTAATTTTTTAAAGTATATATTTTTAGAATTTTTTATTTAATTTACTCATTAGGTAAATATGGAAGATAATCATAATGGTTGGCAAAACTTTATTTTTGACATGCATCAACAAAAGTAAAGGAGGCTAAGATGAAAAATTATAGAGTTTAGTTTAAAATATTGAAAATATATGAAGATGAAACTATTACATCATTCTTTCCTTGAGTTGATGGGATAGTCAACACCAACAAAGGTCTTGCTGAGACTATTAAATAATTTGATATATGAGACAAAATTAAACGACTAAAGAACATATTGAGGGAAAATGGGGATACATGTAGTAAAAAACTCTTGTAAATTCAACCCATTAGATACTACAATAATTTTTTTAATTTTTAGGCATACCTAGTGCTTCTTCATTCCAAAGAGTAGTTATCCTAGTGTTCAAAAATTCCCTTTTATTTTCATGGCTCAGAGTAATAGTTGCAGGTAGTTTGGAGGGAAAAGAATTGAGTATAGGGTAAACAATTTTTTTTTTGTTACTGAAAATTCATGGGAAAAAGGAAAGATGGTTTGTAGTGGTCTAAATATGAAGAGCAGTGGAGAGTAAATGTTCGAGTAAAATTTTGTACAAGGATTTCCAAGGTGGAATAGAGTATGAATTTCATGTAGGATGCATAATACTAGTGGCGTTGGGTAATTGAAAACACGTATTCACCATATAAAAATGTTTACGAGGCCGAGGATGTACAATGGATTCATTTTCTTATGACAGATAACAGTGAATTAAATGTGTTTACATACTACACTGGTGATGGTGGGAAAATACAAGTTATAACATTAAAAACTGATATCAGATGTAGTTTACGGGGAAGAATAGTCATTATAAGTTCCATAAATGATAAAAATCATGTTCCATGTAAGTCAACATTTATTGAAAATAAGACAACCACTCCTAACCAAGCCTTTGGATTTTATTACCAAGCAGTGCCATGTAGGAACCAAACAAGTATAATCATGAACTCTCGAATAACACTAGAATGATTCATCATATTCTCTCCCAAGTCAAAACATATATCAATCCATGTATAAACAATATCCCAAAAGTTTAATGGTCAAATATGCATTATGTTACGACCTCAAACCATATGTTATAACATGCATCACGCAAGATTTACAATATTCATTAAATAATTCAAACAAATATGATAATATAGATAATGTTCCCAACCTTGTAACCATAAGCCCGAATAAAAAATTTCCAACCTTGTTGACTTAGAACTTGCATCCATTCAAAGACCTCCAGAAACATTAAAATATACCATGACTTGACCATAAGAAATGAAGTAATAAATTGAATGTGACTTTGTATTGGGAGCACTTGCAAGGATAGTTCCAAAACTCCATATTGGAAATTATTTCAATCTATAACAAAACATTTCAACCCTTACAAATTTAAATCCTCATTGTTGAGCTTTAGGGAACTTAGCACTTTTGGTTATTTATCAATATATATATGCTCATGTACGTATTTGTTTATTTTCCATATTCACAGTATAGCACTCAGTCCTCCATTTGAAACACGGGAAAAATATAACCGTGAAGAAAAAATTGATGAATCAATTGCTCTTATATTATTACACATGACAAAGCCTCTTGATGTGATGATATTAATGTAGGGTCCCACCTACTAGTTTGATTTTTTAAAATATATATTTTTAGAATTTTTTGTTTAATTTACACGTTAGGTAAATAGGGAAGATAATCATAATGGTTTGTAAAACTTTATTATTGACACGCGTCAAAAAAAGTAAAGGAGGCTAAGATGCAACATTATAGAGTTTAGTTTAAAATTTTGAAAATATATGAGGATGAAACTATTGCATCATTATTTATTCGAGTTGATGGGATATTCAACACTAACGAAGGTCTTGGTGAGACTATTAAGGAATTTGATATTGTTTACAAAATATTAAGATCCCTTTCCTCAAGGTTTAATCCAAATGTTTCAACTATTGAGGAGTTATCATAATTTTAAAGTTTATATATGGATACTCTCCATGTAACTCTTACTGAATACGAATTAGGGATAGAGAAGGGGAATTCTAGATCTAGAGAATCTATATTTAAAGAAGCTAAATAAATGAACAAGCATAGAGTTTAGGACTCCATTCATGAAGCACATGAATATAAATCCTAATATGGAAGAAAGATAAAAAAAAGGGAATTTTAAAGTTCAAAGGTAAGCTTCCATTCAAATATTTTGAGTGTGGTAGAATAGGTGAATACACATCTAAACGTCCTTATGAATAATTATATCATAGTGTTGTTGATGTAAAATTTAAATCTCATTATAAAAGAAGATAAAATATCAAATATAAAATTTTTACTCCAACTAATATAGTGATTGTGAAAGCAGTCACTACATTTCTAATGATGAAAGAGGAGAGATTGTATTCATATCTATGAGTGATCAAAATTTTGAAGAAGATATTGAAGTGGAAGTGAATTTTGAAGGAGAACTCATAAGTGTCCTAAGAGAGTTAAGACCTCTAAGGAAGAACATAAATAAATTATAACAACAACTGCAAGGATATAAGGATAAAGATTGTGATGCAGATTCTAGCATTCTTCTGAAAATTGAACTAGAATAAACAAAAAGTATAAATGATATTTTATTAAACAAATTAAAAGAAAAAGAAGAAAAATGTGAAAAGTTGGAAGAAAAAATTGTCCCTTTAAGAAAATAATTAGAGAAGGTTCCATATTATCTTAATTAAAATTTGAAGCTACGAAAAGGTTCTAAGTAATTGGATCACATTCTCATCTTTCATAGATATCCATTAATAAAAATAGATATTGGTTATGAAGAAAAAACAAAGAATATTAATGGAGAGTCAAGCTCACCACCACGAAAAAAGAGATGTAGGAAACTCATCAGCTATGGTGATGCACTCAAAATATTTTAAAAGGAAAATGATTTCATGAATCCTCTTCCATCAAAATATGGATGACTTGTATAGAGAAATCGAAGGGAGATTTAAAGAAATAAGAAAAAGGAGAAAATTGTAGTCATGCAAACACACTAAAAAGCATGAATGCAACCATGAGTCAACAATGTTGTGGAAAATACGTGAGGAAAAGAATATTCAGCAAATCTTTTCTTTTCAACAACAAATCTTCATCCAAGTACCAAAACGTCTTTCATGGAAAGAATTAATTATGCAATAATTTATGCCATAATGAAATTGATTGTAGAGCCAATGCAAGAAGAAATTATGGGACATGAGAAATTCTAAGAACTACAATGAACAACTATTTGAGAAAAAAATCTAAAGGTGTATATGTAAATGGTATTAGAACAGAAAAATATTTTCCCTTCTCACCTAAATTATATTTCATGATACATATCAAATAATTATGGACACAAAGCAAGAGATTGCAAAAGAAATCTAATATGTTATGAAAAGAAAGGAAAGGAAGAATGTCCCCCTAGAAATCCAACAATATGGAAAAAAAATAGAAGCAAGAAGTGTGTGGTCTCATGATATATGCCTAAAAGCAAGAAAATAAATGGTATGTTGATAGTTTATGTTTAAGACATATGATAGGAGATTAGATTAAATTCATTAAACTTAAGGAAGAGGATGGATCTAAGGTAATTTTTGGTAATAAGGTGTCTACAAAAATTGTTGGAAAAGGGAAAATAAACATACATAATAGAAGAAATAATGCTCAATTTTTTTATGTAGAAGGATTGAATAACAATATATTAAGGGTTTTTCAAATGTGTGATTGAGGGTGTGATCTGGTATTTAACTCCAAAATATGTGAAAACAAAAATTGGTTGATACAAGAAAGATTATAGAAAGATCAACAAAAATTTAGGAAATTTATACATTATTAATGGAGTAGAAATAGAAAATGTTTCATGAGAATGATAGAAGAGAGATTGCTATGGCACATAATATTGGGACACATAATTTTTAATAATTTTATAAATGCTATGAAACCTTAGCCCTTAAAGGACATGTCGAAAATATCAAAGCCACAAAATTCCATTTAGAAAGTGTCCTAGTTTGGAAAACAAACCAAAGTATTTGATCTGAGTGGATATCGATGGACACCCACCTATTCCATTGGATCTCAACATATTTTTTCTATTTTAGTTGTTTTCTTTTTTTGGTAGTTCTTAGCCTTAAAAATTTTCAGTTTTCTTAAGGACTTAGATGGAGATTTTTTGGAAGACAACATAAAACAATTCATAGACTATTCTCCCCATTTTAATAGTGTACTTTTCAAATATAATTTTTCGATGAGCTATCATGTGTTCCAAACAAAGATTGTATGCCAAAGTTGGCATTCCGACTTACCCAATGCGAGACCCCTAAGCCGTTGGTGATTCATCTCCTATGGTTAGGTTTTTGGAAGTTTGAAGGGTTTCTCATTGCTTATTCATAATAAAAAGGCATCACAGCCACATTGTAACACAATTCAAGAAGGCGCGTAGCGGCTACATCTCTTCTCAGAGATAAGTTACCACTCTTTGAGATAGTTTTCTTTAATTTTTCATGTATACAATTTCAAAATTTTCCATTTATTAATTGAAGTTAAGTTTCATTTTTTCTCTATGCTTTAGTTTTAAATATTTATTTCATTTTGTTCCATTCATAATTTGAACTAGTTTTCTTCAAAGAAAAATAATATTATACATCCAAGCATATAGAAATCATTCATACAAACCTCTGTGGGCCAAATAAGACTCAAAATCTAAAAGGTGAAAGGTAATTTAAGATTTTCATTAATGATTACTCAAAAATTACTTAGGTTATCTTTTTTAAAGAAAAAATAAAATCTTTTGAGAAATTTAAAGTCGTCAAATCTCTAGTTGAAAATTGAGCATATCTAAGAATCAAACGCATAAGATCTATTATAGGAGGAGAGTTCATCTCAAATGAATTAAATAACTTTTATGAACATAAAGGAATCAAAAGGATATTCATTATTTCAAGAACTCCACAACAAAATAGAGTGGCTGAAAGAATATGGCTATATACATGATTTTTGAAGCTCTGTTACCATATAGATTTTTGGGAGTAGTGTACACAAAAGCATATATATTTAATAGAGCTCAAATTAGGGTAAATGATATTCAAAATCCCTATGATATTTGGAAACTTATAGCAGCCACTCTCAAACATCTCAAGGTGTTTGGAAGAAAATTCTATATTAAGGTAAATGAAGATTATTTACAGAAAATTGGTTGTAGATATGATGAAGCATTTTTTACTGGATATGCCTATAGAAGAAAGGGATATGTTAAATTATGAATCTGCAGTAAAATTCCACTATGGAAACATATAATGGTTGCGATTATGATTTCATTATATTCCTCTTCTCGAGAGCACCAAAATCGACCTATAGATCACCCCAATCGGTTAAGAGAAAGTTAAATTATGAATTATTTTATTTATTAAAGTGAAATGAAATGGGTCAGCCTAACCAAATGTGAATTTAGCCTTAAACGCAAGCGGACCCACACAAAATATATAAATAGAGTAGACATGAAACTCATCCTTACACTTGCTCAAGCGATATAAGACTTGCATCTATTGTTTTGGTTCGTCTACTTTGTCTTGGATCGCACAGGTTCGTCGGAAGAAGCTCACATAGGGTTCAGGATCATAGGTGAGATGCTTTCTCGGATCTAGGGTCTCCTAAGCTATAATTATGGGCACAATATAGCACGATTTAGGCCAGAGCCACTCGCTCAGCTAGTTAAGGTTGCGGCTAAGCTTCTATAGTCGCGAGAAGACATTTTTAGGGTCATGGTTAGGGCTTGAGGGCTAGATAGTGATGATCTGGGCTATAGTCGCATGCACAATGTGTTATTCCCATGATCGGGGACCCATATCCGCAATAGTAGAGATCCATGGGAGTGGCTAGGGTTCAAAATATTTTTTGGGCTACAAATTACCTCAGTTACGGGCACAAAGCGCCCTCATATCAGCCAGGGAAGCTACAACCACAAGTTGATCATGTCGAGGTCACGACTAAGGGTTTCTAGGAAGATATGAGCTTCATTTAAGTGTTCGTGCAGATTTTTTCAGTAAGCTTTGACAATGTCCTCGATTAAGATCTAGGACTAGACAATTTGTTTTAGTGAGTTTTAGTGATCAGTTATATCTAGGGCTTCATGTCATTGTAGATATGCAGATCGATATATCTTCTATATCTATTTCCACAACAAGATGTATTTATAGTTCTCACTCATTATCAATAGTATTCATATGTATGCTACAACTAGTGTTAGTTCATTTCAATTGTTAGATTCAAACTCCTTCAAGAGAAGTATGTTTATGGTTTTATTGTGAATATGCTAGTTTTTTTCTACATGATGAAGAGATGGATCTATGTTTTATTGTAATCTTTTCTTCTAAATCATTTGATGATGATCTAAGAAGAGGAATTTGCAAGGGTTTCCTCATAGTCAGTTTTTCCCTGGTTTTAGAACAGTCCTGGTGTCTCTATGTGTTCATGCTTCTCTTCCTTTATTCCTTTACATTCCATTTCTTTGATTATGATGATGTATTTTTTATTTCTACATAATTACATATGTTGATGGTTGATTATGTATCTATATATAATGATATATTTATTTGGGGTGAATTTAACATGTTATTGAGGAAATGAAACTCTCAAAGTAAATAAAAATGTAGCTCTATGAGAAATTAACATGGTATCAAATTTGGGCAAAAGAAAATCCATGGAGATCGCCCCCATGGAGAAAATTTCATGGAAGCAAGAAGAGGATGGTAGATACCTAAAACAATTCTAGGGTATGAAGAAAACCGTGGGTTGTGAGTACACTAGGGCTTGATGGTGAGGATTTGAGAGAAACCCTGGTTTATGGTAAAGTATTGAGATTTGATCTATGTGAAGCACTTAGGATTGATTTGAAAAATGGCCTAGTTGTTGATAAAGTTGTTGATTGAAGGCAACAATGTTTTATGGTATATGGATGGCACTTTAAGGTTGGTTGAAGAGGCAGAGGATCATCTCTCACTGAAGATAAGCATTTCTTGACTTATGACCTCACTCTTGTTTATACTTATGGATCTGATTATTGTGATTATTGCTTCTAGTCATTGCCTACACTTCATGCATGTACATTTGAGCACCTGGATATTTCTAACCTTCTTGATGAGATTTGATAAGTGGATCCCTCTTTAGGATCTTTTGAAATGCAGAAAATATGGCTAGATTTGGAAGAGGTAAAGAGGCACTTGAGCACTACAAGCTTCCTAGGTGAAGGTGCATAGGTAATAAAACAAGGCATGCATGGAATATTGTATTTAAGTTGTAACATTGATGGCTAGGTCATCCCTATGGTATGTTTAGAATGTTTCCTTCGCAAATGGTTCATGCATGCATATGAAAGTGATTGGGATTTTTGTTCCTATGATGAAATGGTACACCTAGTATTGAATGTTCCTATCATGATGATATTCTTGATTCTGCAAGGGTAATTATTTTTCATCTTGCATATAGTGACACATCTTGATGTCTAGCTAACATCAATTTTTTTTTATATCCCAATCCTGAATTTAGTAAATGGACTTCTTGACTATTGATATGAATAAGACCTTCTAGATCTCTTATAGATGTTTTATCTCATTGATATGGTATTGATAATGCTAGTGATAAGCATGATGAAAGCTCATGGAAAGAGAGATTGAAGCTCTCTTGGTTTATTGAATAACCCAATTTGATCTTATTTACCATTATAAGCATGGTATTGGTGAACATGATGATAGAGGCATATCTATGAGATTGATGTTCTAGATCTCCTACTACCTCTAGTTATGGCATACGGTGAAATTAAATTCTCTAACTTGATGTATTTTTATTAGGTTCATAATATTGTGTGTTCACATCAACCAACTGCCCTGATATTTCAAGTCCAACCCTTGATGAAATATTGATGACATGATGTATACCATGATAGATATGTGTTTATGATATAACATATTTGATGTTGCATGACTCTTGTAAACATAGGTTCATGACATGAATGAAAATAAAATTACATTCTCTTCTATAATTTATGAGTATCTAACATTTTTCATCTACAATAGAGGTCTGAGCCTCACTCGTACAATGAAAGGACCATAGGTGTGACCATGCCTATCAGTCTCATATTTGAAGTTTTGGCCTGAATCAAAGGATCTCTAAACATGTTTTTGCATGGTAAATTATTTTTTGTAACTGCTCGAATTGAGCATGAAATAAGATGGTCACTTGGAAGATTTCAGTTCTGCAGATGCACTGCAGATACTAGTAAGATATATCATTAGGAAAAGCTTGTAAGTTTGAATTGAACTTGTGTTTGCAGGTGACCGAGATCTTCATATGAATATATTTGTGCTATAAAAGTTCAACATGATTCAACTAATTGATAAACTATGTTTGGAACTTTTGACATGATTCTTAATGATTGAGATATGTTAAGAATTATACATCTTACCATGATCACACATTTATATTTGACATGATTTGATCTAGCAATAGATGATTTTCCCAAATGAAAATGCTACATGGGCATAATGAATTTCAATGTCGTATGTAAGTATTCAGAATTATGGTTTTTTATTAGCCCTCTTGTTCCTATCACAATGGTTGTTGTGACTCAGTATGAAGATGGAACATACATGACTTAACCTTGATGTATGCACTAGCATCTAGTAATGAAAGGACTTGTAATGGCATGATTGACCTATTGACCTAAAAACAAATGAAATCAAGACTTGATATGAGCTCCACCTATCACTAGTTAAAACAATTAATACTATGATATCCTTATTTTTTATAATAGTTTTGGTCTGGCTTATAAACTCTGACAAGATGATTTTTCTTGACACAACATTGATTTATGTAAGGCTGAGTATGTTGGATTGGTAAGAAATTATTCTTACCAAGAACGTTGCATGATGCAAGATCCCTGATTCATATTTGTCTATATTTGATAGTTATCTTATGAATTCATAATAATAAGTTCCAAGGTATGGCGTTGATTTTGATTATGTATTTGATTATACATACTGATAGTCTACCCTTGACAGGTAATGAGCCTTTGACGATCCAAGTTAAAGGGATATGTCTTCCGAATCTCATAATGATGTATCATGGCATGATGGATATATTTCTAGAATTTGGGAAAGAAACTCCATTTTGCAATACTATTGAAATGTCTTTGTGTAATGTAAATCCTTGGAAACTCTAATTTAAAGTTCAAATGTGTCTCAACGTGACATGGCATTTGTTAGTTGATTGAAATTTGCTCTAATTAGTCTACCCTAGTTGGCATCACACCCACAAGCAGGGCTTGTCATGAAAATCGCTCCTCGTTAGGCCCACGAGTTGAGAGTGTACTTGGGGTGTACAACCCAAGTCGATTATGATTTAGGTGTTCTACCACATGACTATTCAGGGTCATCTATGGGAAGATCAGTAGGCAATAGGATGGGTTGATATAACCCTATGTAGTTTGGGGTTGAGATATATCCTATTAATATATATGGGGTTGTAGAGGTATAGCTCCCCCATGAGATTTCGGATCGAGATGCGGTCCCTGGTGCTCTTACAAGTTGAGGTGCGCTGCCTGATAATATTCTCTCTGATAATGATCGATGATGATATGTTGTATCCTAAAGAATGAAGGGTGGTATCCTAAGCTCCCCTCTTGTGACAATTTTTTCTTTTAGATCCAAGAATGTTTAGCATATGACAAGGAACAATTAAGAGGTAAGAATAAATAGGCATGAGAAGTACATTGATGATTTGTAAGGATAAAGGTTCACATCATGATGACTACATGAAAAATATGATTAGTTACAATACATGATGAAGCATGAAGATAACATAATGGCATATTGATCGATGAACAAATATTGGAAGGTGGAATTCTCCCTAGTTGAGAGGGGGAGTTAAAATTATGCAACTACGATAAAATGACATAATGGAAAGATTTGATGGTCAAGGTTATGATTTCATTAGATTCATCTTTTCGAGAGGAAAAAAATCGACCTATATATTGCCTTAATCAGTTAAGAGAAAGTTAAATTATGAATTGTTTTATTTATTAAAGTGAAATGGAATAGGTCGACCTAACCACATGTGGATTTAGCCGTAACCCCAAGTGAACCCACACAAAATATATAAATAGAGGAGACCTCAAGCTCATGCTTACACTTTCTCAAGTGATCTTTGATTTGCATCTATTTTTTTGGTTCATCTATTTTGTCTTCACTCACATAGGTTCATTGGAAGAAGCTTGTGTACGACTCAGGATCATAGGCGAGAGGTTTTCTCTGATCTAGGTATCTTGACTATAACCACAGGAAAAATACTGCAGGATTCAGGCTAGAGTGAGGGGCTGAGCTTGTTAAGGTGGCAACTGAGCTATCATAGCCATGAGAAAACAGTATCAAGGTCGCGACCAGGGCCCTAGGTCCACATCAAGATGATCTAGGCCATAGTCATAGGCACAATGTGTTATTCTAGTGGCTAGGGACCCATAGCCGTAGGTGCAAAGATCCATGTGCATGGATAGGGTTCAAAATATTTTTTTTGGTTGTGCACTACCTCAAACACGGGCACAGAGTGCCCTAGGAGAAGCCAAGGAAGCTACAATCGTGGCATAACCGTGTTGAGGTCATGACTAAGGGTTTCTGGGAAGATTTGAGCTTGATCCAACCACCAGTATTTATGCAGATGTTTGTAGTCAAGTTTGATAATGTCGTAGATTCAAATCTATGATTGGACAATTATTTTTAGTGAGTTTCAGTGATCATCTGTATCTCGGGCTTCGTGTTATTATAGATCTTCATATCGCTAGATCTGCTCTATCTATTTCTGCTACAATTGTATCTACATTTCTCACTAAGTATCAGAAGTATTCATCGGTGTGTTACATCCAGTGTCAATGCATTTTAGTTATCAAGCTCCAGGCACCTTCATGAGAAGTATGTTTATGGTTTTATTGTGCACATGCTAGTTGTTTTCTACATGAAGATATGGATCTATGGATCATTTTACTCTTGTTTGCTAAATCGTTTCATGATCATCTAGAAAGAATAATTTGCAATGGTTTTCCCTATAGTTGGTTTTTCCCTGGTCTTGTACCAATCCTGGTGTCTCTATGTGTTCATGCTTCGCTTCCTTTATTCCTTTACATTCTAATGCTTAGATTATGATGATGTTGTTGTTATTTCTACATAGTTGCATATGTTGATGTTTAATAATGTGGATCTAAATAATGGTATATTTATTTTGGGTGAATTTAACATGTTGTTGAGGAAACTCAACTATCAATGTAAATAACAGTGAATATAAATGAAAAATTAATAGGATACATATGTTATAATAAAGGGACTCAAAATTTTCTTGAATCCGTTGATGGAAGAGTATATGAAATTATTTCTTGAATTCATTCACAATGAATTATCCACCAAGAAGTATAGGAAGATGGAAATGAGGGCGAAGAGATTGTTTAATAACAAAGAGAAGTAAGTGAGCCATTGCATTCAAAAAAATCCTCTAGATATGTCCAAAAGAATCATATAGAGAAACAAACTCTCAAAGATAAGGAATCAAGAGCTTGAATGTGAAGGAATGTTTTCAATATATCCAATCAATATAACATAGCTCTATTATATTTGATGGAGTTGTTGAGCCCTAAAAATGTCTTTTCTTTTCACCAAATCCACTTCATTCCATTTATCCTTTATCAGTTATAGGCTTAAAAGATCAATTATAATGAATAAAATCACTTTAAGAATACATGCAATGACTAAATTATTATACTTTTGTGGTTTTTTTGTCATAGTGATTTCTAAGCAGACTTAGCTACAGAATGCAATCATTCTGTAGCTAGTCATATGTTTCGTAGCCATCTTTGTGTTCAAACAAGTTAAAGGTGTCATCTAAGAGAAAGAATTATATGGTTAGACACCAAAACTCTCCTGCATCATTCTTTGTCCTCCACTAAGGCTGAGCAAAAATATGGCAGTGGTTATGCACGTGGACAAAGCCAAAACCAAGAAGCAGACTTCTACAAGGATAAGGACTCTTGAGTTGTCTTCAGCAGAATACGAATCCTCAACAGGAGTTCTAGTTCAATTTTGATTATAAAAGACACCTATGCCTATTTCTACTCAATGATAGTTATGTATTTTCTTATAAAAATAACTCGGTGAACCGAGGAACAATTAGTTGATGTTTTGTTGTTAGTTTTCAAAGACTGTGATACTCTGTTTCTGAGCATTTTTCTTCTAATGAAAGAAGTATAACTTTGATGCATGATTTGAAGCAGCTTTAAGGAGTTAAGGATTCGTGTGCCAATCCGATGGTAGAGGGCCCCTACTATCCGAAAAGGCTTTTTGCATATTTTCTATATAAGTGACCTTTAACTCTGTTTTGTTCTTAACTTAGGCAGTTTTCTGAGTTTATCCTCTTGCATCATGTTTTATGTCATTGAATTACATCGAATATTACAGTCAATCTTGTTCTCGTGAGCTGTTCCAATATATCACTAATACGTGGATGAGATCTAGCTGTATTACTTTGAGTTAATTGCATTTTAGTTCAGTTCTGTTCATTACATTTCAGTTCTATTAGTTAATTGCATTTCAGTCCTGTTAATTATATTTAAAAGACCCTCATTATTTTATAATTTTCTCTTGTTCTCAACTTCTTCTAACACATCACTATTACAAGAACAAGAATTAGTTATATTATTTTGAGTTTTTGACTGTTCTGCAATTATGTAAGAGATTCTCATGATTTTACAAACAAGTCTTTTTTCCAAGTTGTTCCAAGAAATCTCTAATCCTTGAATAAGGCTTAATAGTAACATTGTGAGTTGCAGAATGAGTTAATTTTAGTTTCACAAGTTATTTTAGCATAGGATTCTTTACTATGTTACAGATGATATTTTTCTCAAAATGTTCCAACAGATTTCTAACAATGAATAAGATTTCTCTGTGATGTTTTAAGTTATTGTTTACTAAGAGAACCTCATTACATCAAAACTAATCATTTTCTTAGTTTGTTCCAATATACCTCTAATGAAATGAATTGGACTAAGTTTAATGTTATGAGTTACTTTTCTTAGCATCTTTATAATCTGTGGATTAGCATTCTTTGTTGTTGGTATCATTCATAGTTTAGAGTAGATTTTATTCTGTTTTAGTGTGATCAGTAACTTCTCTTCGCTATTAATTTAGTTTTCCCCCCCTTAGCCTAAAAACACAAAACCAAAAACACTAAGCACAATGAAGTAGGAAGAAGATACCTAGGCACATATGGTGCACTTCACTTCAACAGTTTACTAGCCCTGGTTGACAATTTATGATATCAATTTAGGAACACTAAGTTGACTAGACATTTTGGCACCATTGCCGGGGAAGTGTAACTAGGTAGCCTTATTTCTTACCTCCCAAAAATAATTATATGCGTAAAGAAAGAGACTCAAGGGTTAGATTTATAAGAAGCAGAAGCTTGATTCCTAGAACACCACTTGTTCCACCAAGACCAAGACGTAGCACACCACCAACTCAGACCTACATTCCATACTATACTGATCATAGACTTCCAGAAAAATTAAGATCAAATATTCCATCAGAGAGACCTTCCACTTCATCCACTGAACCTGTCTTAGAAGAATATTCAAAGACCCCTGTTGGAGACATAAAATTTTTCACTTCCACAGAAGAATCAACCATGGCAGAAGAAGGGGGAGGAGGAGTATTTAATGGAGAACATACACTATTTGGAGGAGGTAGAGGTAGAGGTAGAGGAGAAGGAGGTAGAGGTGCAGAAGGAGAAGGAGGTAGAGGTGAAGAAGGAGGCAGAGGAAGAGGTAGAAGGGAAATGGGAAGCTCTTTTGGGTTTCCGATAGTAGATGAAGAAACCAATGCAAATATGAAAAGTATTCCACCCTCTGTCCTTCCAAGATTTTATGGACTCAAAAGTGAAGATCCTGAAACCTTCCTATTTGAATTTGAATTCCTATTTAGAACCTATGATTACTTACAAGATGCCCAAAAATTTAAACTATTCCCTTCAACATTGAAAGGAGCAACATTAAAATGGTTTATGCGTTTAATCAGTAGTTATATTAGGACATGGGAAGACATGAAACAAGCATTTCTAGAGAGGTATTTGGATTATTTTATGCCAATCAACCATAAGGAGGAAGTGTTTAAAATGGTACAAAAAGAGGATGAAAATCTGGAAGATTTGTTGGAAAGGTTTAATTATAACATCAAGAGAGAAAAAATGGAAAACTTAGACCAAGATACTTTGAAAGCTCTTTTGTTGAAGACAATTAGGGATGAATGGCTAGATATTTTTAATATGATGGGAAAAGGAGATATATCTAAGCTCACATTA
This sequence comes from Pinus albicaulis, assembly GCA_034641835.2. Taxonomy (NCBI): domain Eukaryota; kingdom Viridiplantae; phylum Streptophyta; class Pinopsida; order Pinales; family Pinaceae; genus Pinus; species Pinus albicaulis. The sequence continues at coordinate 331,120,420 of CM076581.1, read as the reverse complement.
CCTGAAATAGCTAAATTATGTATCAACCTTTCAAGAGGGAAATCTAAAACTTTAAAAGGACCAAGAGACCCTGCTCTTGCAAGGGAAAGTAAGTCTACTTCTGGGACAATAAGTAGGGTAGAAATAGGACATATGCTTGATGAATTCAAATCTGACATTTTAGGGAGTCTTAGTGAACAAATAGACACCCTTAAGTTACAAAACAAGAAAAAAGATGAATTTGATGCCTTAGCAATCTTTTGTCCCAAATGTAGAAAGAAGTATGCCTTGAGAGAGTGCCCTTTGGATGCAAAAATAGTAGATACTTGTGTAATTTTTTCAGAAAAACATGAGACCAAGAGTTTTCCTTCACTTCCTGGTCTTAAAGCTGTCTTTCAAGAAGAAACCCCTACAAATTCCACAGAATCTCTCAATTTTGTCTCTAGGAGGCCTTGGCAAGGACCTTAAACACAAGGATTCAATGATCAGCTGTATAATCAACCCCCACCAAATTGGAATTCTTGGCAGAAACCTTGGCCCCAATTCCAAAATCAATCTCAAATTTGGGCACAAGGAGCACAAAATCCCTATGGAAGATACTCTTAGTATTATCAATATCCATCATCTTATCCACCATATCCAAATTTCCCTCCTCAACAAAATCCACCACTTCCATTACCATTTCCTCAGAAAGCAAATCAGTTTTCTGCCCAACCTATACCAAACCCCAACAATAAAAATCCTCATAAGACATACATCATAGAAGGTCAACAGTTTCCAACCTATTTGATTACTCCTTTAGACCTTAATGATGTTCAACTTAGGTCTGGAAAAATACTTGAAAAAAAGAAACCTTCTGTAATCATACAAGAGAAAAACAACTTTGAGGAAGATTCTCTATGGGTAAATAAAAGTCTTGAAGAGAGCACATCTTTTCAAGACCCAAATATTGAAAAATCAAAACAAAAATAACCAATAATTTCAACTCCTATATTAGAGCAGCCATCAACATTCACCTCTACACCTCCCTTTCCAGAAAGATTACAAATTGATAAGGGTGTAGAGAAACAAATTATGGTGCCTAATTATGATTTCATAGATGAGCTCAGGAATGTTTGTATTAAGATCCCATTATTACAAGCTATCAAGGAAATTCCAATCTTAGAAAAGACAATAAAGGAGTTGAGCATGAAAAAAACAGGAAAAAGAATAAAAGAGACAAAGAAAATTCAACTGGCAGGAAAAATAGCAGACATCATGATGGGTAAGATTGCTATTCCAAAGTATCTAGACCCAGGAAATCCAGTTGTTAAAATACGCGTCAATGGAATTGAGATCCAAAACACACTTATTTATTTAGGAGAAGCAATCAATATCATGAGTAGACAAATCATGGATAAACTAAAACTTTCTATTCTTCTTTTTACACCCACATTATTACAATTAGCAGATAGATCTGTGATTAAACCTGATGGGGTAATAGAAGACATTCCAGCGTGATTAGATTCTTGGGAGTACCCTTTGGATTTTATGATCCTAACTCCTAAAAATAATCTAGGAGGACATCTTATTATATTCGGAAGACCTTGGTTAGCTACAACTGATGCTTTCATTAGCTGTAGATCCGGTGATATGTACATCTCTGATGGTATTTCAACCATGAAATTTACCTTGTATCCTCCAACAAGAAAAATTACAGAGTTAGATGATACTCAATGGATTGAGGATGAAGAAGACATACAACCTCTCTTCACAATTTCAGAAATTAGTGAAGATATCCAGATTCTAAATACCTTAGAAAATTTTGAATACTCTTCAGAATAAAAACATGAAAAATTTCAAGAAGAATCCAACATTGAGTTTTTATCATCAAGATAGATGTATCTTTACTCCATGGATAGATTTGGCAGCTCTACAATTGAGATGTTTCCAGGTAAAACTTTAAACATAAACAAGAACCTAGAGAAATCTCAACAAGAAAAGCTAGTCAAAATATTACAGAGAAATTCTTCTGCATATGCATGGGAGTACACTGATATGAAAGGGATAAGCCCTAATACTTGCACTCATCACATCTACATAGAGGAAAATTGTAAACCAATCAGACAACCTCGGAGACAGATGAATCCAAACCTTAGGGAGATTGTTAAAGAAGAATTGTAGAAATTGTTAAATGTCAACTTTATCTATCCCATTTCAGATAGTCAGTGGGTTTCTCCTTTGGTAATTGTGCCAAAGAAAAATGGTAAATGGAGGGTATGTATTGACTACCGGGAATTAAACAAAGCTACTCTTAAAGATCATTTTCCCCTACCTTTCATAGATCAGGTGTTAGATACATTAGCTGGCAAAAAGTACTTCTCATTTTTAGATGGGTTTAGTGGTTATAATCAAATTCAAGTAGCACTTGGAGATCAAGACAAAACCAAATTTACCTGTCCTTGGGGTACCTATGCTTATCGAGTATTTCCATTTGGACTATGCAATGCACCTGCAACATTTCAAAGGGCAGTACTAGGAATATTTTCAGATCTAATACATGACTGTGTAGAGGTATATATGGATGATTTCACAGTCTATGGAAACACATTTGAAGAAGCCTTAGCAAACTTGGAAAAAGTTTTAAAGAGATGTAAAGAAGCAAATCTTTCACTAAGTCATGAGAAGTGTTTCATGATGTTTACTGAAGGGATTGTTTTGGGGCATCACATTTCAGGAGATGGGATTAGAGTTGATGAGTCAAAATTTGAAGTCATCTCTAACTTATCTGTTCCAAGTTGTCAAAAAGATGTTAGGAGTTTTCTAGGATTTACAGGGTATTACAGAAGATTTATAGAAAACTTCACCAAGATAGCATCTCCACTTTTCAAACTACTTACCAAGGACTGTGAATTCAAGTGGAATCTTGATTTCCAGTTAGCCTTTGAGACCCTGAAAACAAAAATCTTTGAAGCACCTATTTTAAGGGGACCTAACTGGAAATTACCTTTTCATATTTCAACAGATGCCTTAGATACAGCTTTAGGAGTTGTATTGGGACAAAAAGACCTGATTCCTTATGCCATCTACTATACAAGTAAAAATTTGACCCCTTCGGAGTTAAATTATACTGTAACTGAAAAAGAGTTCTTAGCTGTTGTTCATGCCATAAATAAATTCAGACACTATATAACAGGCTATGAAACTTTTGTTCACACAAATCAATTACTAATGGCAGAGTCATAAGATGGTTATTGCTTTTACAGGAATTTAACATCAGCATTCTATATAGGCCTAGAAAACAAAATATAGTAGCTGATTTCCTATCTAGACTCCAACACATTAAAGACAATACTCCAGTTGATGATCAATTCCCTGATGAATATCTTTTTGCAATTTCTACTCAAACTCCTTGGTTTGCTGACATTGCCAATTATCTAGTTTCAGGGAAATTTCCTTCAATTATGAATGCGAGAGACAAAAGAAAGATCATTTATGACTATGAAAAATATTCATGGGTTGCTAATGAGTTATACAAAACAGGTCCAGACTTTATTATTATGAGATGTGTTCGAGAAGATGAGATGCCTGAGATCCTCTAGGCATGTCATGATGAACATTGCGGTGGACACTTTGCTGATAAAAGGACAGCTTATAAGATCCTTCATTTAGGATACTGTTGGCCATCCCTCCTTAAAGATGCTAAAGAGTATGTCAAAAGGTGTGATAGCTGCCAAAGGGTAGGGAAACCTTCTCCTTCAAGTGAGATGCCATTGCAGCGTCAGGTATATATTGAACCTTTTGAGAAATGGGCTTTAGATTTTGTAGGACCTATTAGTCCTCCATCAAGACAAAATAAATATATATTAGTTTGCACTGATTATGTTACCAAATGGGTAGAGGCCAAGCCATTACTTTCTGATACTGAAGCATCTATAGTTAATTTTCTTTTTGAGGATATTTTTACTCATTTTGGTGTCCCAAGAGAAATTGTTATAGATCAAGGAGCTCAATTCACATCAAGGCTAGTGGAAAAAATGGTAGAGAGGTACAAAATCAGACACAGAAAATATACTCCCTATCATCCACAAGAAAATGGCCAAGTGGAATCTACTAATAAGGTCATTGAAGGGATCCTAACAAAGACTGTTCATTTACATAGAAGAGATTGGGCAGACAGGCTTCCTGAAGTCTTGTGGGCCTATAGAACTACATGGACAAGCACAACAGGTCATACCCCTTATGAACTTTTTTATGGAAAACAAGTCTTGTTTCCCATAGAGTTTCAGATTCAAACTTTTAAAATGGTAGTCCAGCTAGGACTTGATCTAACAGAAGCACAAAAGCACAGATTGGAGCAGATTAATGAATTGGATGAGATCAGACAGGATGCAGTCCAAAGAACAAATATAGTCCAACAGCAAAGGACTAGATGGCATGATAAGTACATTAAGGAAAAGAAATACAAAGAAGGTGACTGGGCCCTCTTGTTTGATTCAAAGTTCAAAGATTTTCAAGGTAAATTCCAAACACATTGGCTTGGGCCATATGAAATTGTGAAATTTTTTGACAATGGAGCAATAAAAATCAGGACAATAGATGAAGATATGGTGACTTTTCTTGTAAATGGTCATAGATTGAAACTATATCATAAGCCACTTTGAAGAGAAGAATTTGTCAAGAGATTCCAAGAGAATAGTGATGTGAAGTTAATGAAGAAGAATCCTTCTTCTTCATCAACTTAATTGTATTTTCTGAAGTCAGATGCTAAAAAAAAAAGATAAAATAATAATAATAATAATAAAGTATAAACATGAAAACTAATCATTGATTAGCATGTTTATATAGAAAAGATAAGGTGAAAATCAGAATTCTTTTGACACTTTAGCTTTTCAAAATTGTTCTTTTCCTGCAAACAAGTATCATAAAATCATAAGTGCAGGCTCACTTTACATATCGCATTCCACTTATGATCCATTTCATTCCACCATGTCTCACTTCATTCATACTTCATTCACTCCATTTCATGATCCATTTCATTTCATTTCAGATTTTCAAAATTAGTCTCTTTCTGCAATTTAGTATTACAAATCATAAGCTGCAGGCTCACTTTTCATATTTCATCCCACTCCACATTTATGATCCATTTCATTCCATCATATTTCACTTCATTCATGCTTCATTCCACTATATTTCATGATCCATTTCATTTCATTTCATACTTCGTTCCATCCATATTTCAAATCATTTCATTCCATGTCTCAAAGCTTTTACAGGTACATTCTGCAGCCAGATATTCTGCAACTAGACATTATGCAGCCAGATATTCTGCAGCCAGACATTCTGCAACCATCTTTTCTGCAGCCAACCATTCAGCAGCCACTTGTTCAACATCAAATTGATCCTGCAAACCTACTTCAGTAAGAAAAATGAAAAGGATTGTGGAGACTGAAAGATCAATAATTTTCAAAGGAAAGACAAAGCATATTAAAGAAGCAAAAATCAAAAGAAGGGCTAAGGTAAAATTGTGTGTGAAATTATTATGATAGAAAATTATGAAAGATATAGTATGGTTAAGTCATATGTATGTTTCATAAAGTTATTTTGATTATTCAAATTGATCAAGCCTATCAAAAAAAATCCTTGAACATTTCCCTTCCATTCTGCTTCAAATCAAATCATCATTTATTAGAAGTTAACGGTCAGTACTTGAACTGACCTATTAGGTCACGTCATTAACCCGAAACATTCATGGATGATTTTAAAAAATTTTATGAGATTTCTTTGCGGTCTTTTACTCCATGACAAACTCTCAAAATCAATCATTCTTATGATTTACCCTCACCCTATTTCACTCATCCCGTATCCACTTAATGCCATTTTATTCCGTAGCCAATTCCTATCTGCAGAAACAGAGAAGTCATCTTTAGGGTAAGACAACCCTTTACAGCCATTTTTACCTCAAACAGGAGAGCAGGTAAAAGAGCAGTAAATTGAAGCTGAGGAAAAGAAGCAATGGGACTTATTGTAAGGTCCGAGCCAGTCGGAACTAAATATCTATAAGGTTACCGACAGATTAAAGAGATGTTACAACAGGTTGGATGGCTAAATTTTTTGAAGAAGTTCAATGGATTTCACAAGGAGGTCACCAAGTCATTTGCCCAGTCTTTCAACAAGTCAGAGGTCGAAATTGGTGATGTCTAGTTCATTATCACAGAATCCTTCATAGCAGAAGCAACAGAGTTGCCAAGGCAAGGTGAACGATGGTTTAAAACCAAATAATTTCACAATGAAGCTTGGAGACAGATGCTAAAAACACCACGTATGGACATTTCAGTTTTCAAGAAAGGCATTCCTAGTTCAACCTTTAAAAATAAATGGCGAAATATGTTGCTAATTATAGAAAAGTTTATAACCTGTTAGGGAATATTTGACACCCTATATGTTTATCACGTTATACTTATGATGAATTTCCTAGATGAAGAGATAAATTTACCCTTTTTCTTGCTCAATAGCCTAAAAAGGAAGGCTTCTAATGTCCAAAAAAGGATTCAGTTCTTAGAAACCACCTTATATCATCATGGCTTAGTTAAAATATTAATTGAGTATCATTTGAAGAATGTAGGAGATAGTTGGAATGAATTCCTCTTGAGAAATCATTTTGAAGAACCTAAAGAAACTTTGTCTAAAGAAAAACCTGTAAGAAGAAGCACGAGGGGAAAATTTTCCAAATCTGTGGAAATTAAAACTGATAAATCTATACAAGAAGATAGTGAGGAAATTATCTCTGAAAAAATTGGCCAAAATCAAGAAACAACTCAAAAAGGAAAAGGTAATAAGAAAGGATGCTAAAGAGAAAGGTGACGGACCATCTAAACTGAGAAGAAGTCATAGGCTTAAAGGCATATTGAAGAAGACAGGAGTTAATCAAACCAGAATCATAGATAATTAAGATGAAGAGACACCAATTGACAGATCTCCTGAGTATCACTATGAAGAAGATCTTGATAGAGGAACTCTGGATGTAGATCTAGCCCAACAACAGATTTATAATTATGTTGAATCATTAGAAAAAAGAGCCTTAGGAAACAGAGAAGGAACTCCCAGCCCACAAGAATCTTCAATTGAAGTGCTGAAAAGAGACAAATATGAATTGGAAGTACTGAATAGGCATATAAAAAATGAAATTGAAATTTTAAGGGAACAATTCAAACTGAAAAGTGACATGAACACAACTCTCTCTCTGCAAATGGAAAAATTGTACGAGGCTAGTGAGAAGATGAAGAAGAAAAATAAGAAATTGAACAGGGCAATTATAAATCTGAGGTTCAAATTGGTCATAAGGAAGACTAGGATGCCATTGAACAACAAGCAAAGCAGAAAAAGGAAGCTAGATGTCCTGGCTGAAGTTTCAGAATACATGGATTGATTGCATCAGGACATGCAAAAGTTTTGCAGTGGGGGTATGTTGAGCCCTAAAAATGTCTTTTATTTTCACCAAATCCACTTCATTCCATTTATGATTTATCATTTATAGGCTTAAAATATTAATAAGAATGATTAAAATCACTTTAAGAATACATGCAATGACTAACTTATTATACTTTCGTGGTTTTGTTGTCATAGTGATTTCCAAGCAGACTTAGCTACAGAATGCAGTCATTCTGTAGCTAGTCGTATGTTTTGTAGCCATATTTGTGTTCAAATAGGTTACAGGTGTTATAAGGGAAAGACGTATATGGTTAGACTCCAAAACTCTCCTGCATCATTGCTTGTCCTCCACGAAGGCTGAGCAAAAATCTAGCAGTGGTTATGCACGTGGAGAAAGCCAAAACCAAGAAGTAGACTTCTACAAGGATAAGGACTCTTGAGGTGTCTTCAGCAGAATACAAATCCTCAACAAGAGCTCTAGTTCGATTTTGATTATAAAAGACACCTATGCCTATTTCTACTCAATGATAGTTATGTATTTTCTTATAAAAATAACTTGGTGAACCGAGAAACAGTTAGTTGATGTTTTGTTGTTAGTTTTCAAAGACTGTGATACTCTCTTTTTGAGCGTTTTTCTTCTAATGAAAGAAGTATAACTTTGATGCATGATCTGAAGCAAATTTAAGGAGTTAAGGATTCATGTGCCAATCTGATGGTAGAGGGCCCCTACTATCCGAAAAGGCTTTTTGCATATTTTCTAGATAAGTGACCTTTAACTCTGTCTTGTTCTTAACTTAGGCAGTTTTCTGAGTTTATCCTCTTGCATCATGTTTTATGTCATTTACTTACATCAAATATTACATTCAATATTGTTCTCATGAGTTGTTCCAATATATCACTAATACGTGGATGAGATCTAGCTGTAGTACTTTGAGTTAATTGCATTTTAGTTCAGTTCTGTTCATTGCATTTCAGTCCTGTCAATTAGATTTAAAAGACCCTCATTATTTTATAAGTTTCTCTTGTTCTCAACTTCTTCTAACACATCACTATTATAAGAACAAGAATTAGTTATATTATTTTGAGTTCTTGACTGTTCTGCAATTATGTAAGAGATTCTCATGATTTTAAAAACAAGTCTTTTTCCCAAGTTGTTCCAAGAAATCTCTAATCCTTGAATAAGGCTTAATAGTAACATTGTGAGTTGCAGAATGAGTTAATTTTAGTGTCACAAATTATTTTAGCATAGGATTCTTTACTATGTTACAGATGATATTTTTCCCAAAATGTTCCAACAGATTTCTAACAATGAATAAGATTTCTCTGTGATGTTTTAAGTTATTGTTTACTAAGAGAACCTCATTACATCAAAACTAATCGTTTTCTTAGTTTGTTCCAATATACCTCTAATGAAATGAATTGGACTAAGTTTAATGTTATGAGTTACTTTTCTTAAGAACTTTACAATCTGTGGATTAGTATTTTCTATTCTTGGGACCATTCATAGTTTAGGGTAGATTTTATTCTATTTGAGTGTGATCAGTAACTTCTCTTTGCTAGTAATTTAGTTTTTTTTTCCCTTTAGCAAAAAAAGACAAAATCAAAAAAAAAAAAAACACTAGAAAAACACTAAGCGCAACGAAGTAGGAAGAAGATACCTAGGCACATATGGTGCACTTCACTTCAACAGTTTACTAGCCCTGGTTGACAATTTATGATATCAATTTACGAACACTAAGTTGACTAGACAGGAGTCTCAAAACTTTTGTCATTCTAGTCGAGATTAAAATTGGGTCAAAGCCATGAATGAAGAGTTGGATGAAATTAAGAGAAATGAGACATGGGAAAATGCACCAATACCTAACGCAAAAAATGTTATTGGAAACAAGTAGTTCTATAAAATAAGCTTAATAAAGATAGAAAATTAGTAAGTAAAATTTAAATAATTGCATGTAAATGATATGCCCAACGGTTGAGGGTGTGGAATTAAAGGAACATTTTCTCCAATAGAAAAACATGAAGTAATCAATATGTTATTTTCTTTTGCGATTCTTAAATGGTTTAGAGTTTATCAAATGGATGTAAAATAAACATTTTTAAATGGAAAAATGCAGGAATAATTTTATGTTGAGTAACCAAAATTATTTCAATTGGCATAAGAAAAAGATTATGTGTTCAAAGTGAACAAACCCCTATATGGTTTGAAATAGGAACCTAGGGCCTATTATTCTAGATTGGATAAATATATTCAACATCAAGGCTTCAAGAGAGGGCCAAAAAATAAAAACCTTGAAATAAATGTTGAAAATGATAACACATTTATTATTTTTGTCGATGTGGATGACATAATTTTTGGAAGTGATGTTGATTCTATGAGAAAACCTTTTGTAGCTAACATGCAAAAGGAATTTTGAGGAGTAAAAAAATGATATATTTTAAAATAACGTGCTCGAGGAAGAATCTATCAAAACTTTATGGAGAATCTATATCAGAGTATTTTAAGCTGAAATGGGTTCCCTTAGCTTATGGAATTGTGAATCAATATAAAATGTTCAATTGGGCTGATATTTTATCACATAACCTATCTAATGCTCTAATTTAGATGAATGTTAGCTACAAAAAAAATTCTCATAGAATCAAAATCGCTTCCAAAAATTATGTAATCCACATCGAAAAAAATAATCAATATATTATCCTTTTCAATATTTATTTAATTTTTTTTATTTTTTGGCCATATATTAAAGTCTTGATGTTGAATATATTTATCCAATCTATAATACTAGGCCCTATTGAAAAGTGTAACTAGGTTGGTCTTCATCTTTACTTTGTAATTATGTAATTAAGTAAAAGAAGAAGTCAAATAAATATGTATATTTTTGTTGTATGTGCTTCATGAGTTTCATGAGCATGATTTATTAAGTAGAAGGACTTCTTCTTGATGTCCATTACATTTGAGTTAAGTGTCAAAATATGCTCCAAGACCTTATGGAAGAACCTCACAACAACCCTCTATGCAACGATGAAAGACAAGCCTTAAATGTTGTGAAGAATAAACTCTCGAACGCTGGAATAAACCTTATCTAGTCGGCCCAATTCACCATGGACAAGTTGGATGGCAGGTCGGCTAATCAACCAAAAACAAAAACTATAAATCCCCTATTGATCTGCACAGAAAAGAAACAAGATTCCAGAGCCAGTGCAAGAAGATTGTGGATCTACTGGAGGACATAATTGTGCATAAATTTCAAGAAAAAGTGCAAATCACTCTATGATTTCCACAGAAGGTAGTGTAGACTATTTTGGATCAATATTTGCAGACTGTTTTAAGGAATAAGATGTGGATTTCAGAGGATAGCAGATGTGGACTTCAGAGGACAACATGTGTGGATTTCAAGAGATGAAAAAGTGTGGATCTCTCCGAAGAAGCAACAGTAGTTCATGCGAATTCTTCTGCGGTTTTACAGTAGACTTTTATGGGTCAAGAAGTGTCGATTCGAGGAGTTAAGAAGAGAATATTTCAGAGGTTAAAATAATGTGAATATTTCTATAATTTCCACTGTAAAGAAGTGGGATATCTCTGTGATTATTGGAGGGTGATCTCAAGTTCAAAAAACCTAGAGTGGCACATAAACTCAGTGCTATAATAAATGTTAGGTGCCATGATGGTGCAATTTTGAAGTAGTACAGTGACTCAGATCATGTTTCATCTATATTGATACAATAGTTCGAAGGAATGACATTATGCTCAACAATGTAATGTCACCCATATGCGTGATGATATTCATTGGAGAGATGATTCCATTAAAGCAGATTGATGACGAAAAGAAGGATCGACAATAAAATAAGATTTAAAAGAAGTGACAAGGTCTGAGGCATTCATAGGTCAAGGGTCTGAGTCTTTGTCATGGTACTTGTCATTTGAAGATCTATAAGAAGAATTCCTTTCGGGTTTTCTTCTCCAAGAGGGAAAGGTTTTTCCTTAGCTTGAGGAGCCTAATTATGTGTCTCTTTTATTTTGGTAATTGACTTGATGAAAGAATAAATAATTTAAGAAATAATCTCACAAGTAATTATCAAGTAAGATAATTTTTATTAACCTCCAGCCCTCCAAATTCTCAACATGGTTTTAGAGCTAAGGTGCTCAACATGAGGGCTGCTTGTCAACAAAGACACTCATAGAAGAAAAGATCAAAGTTTGGGTTGGAAATTCAAATCAGTTTTGCAAGGAAGACTATCTAGTTAATTCAAGTGAGATCTCCTATCTCATTCAAAAGATCAATGCATTCAATAAAATAATCTTTGCCTTCAGAGATTTTCACTCAAGGCATTGTTTGAAGAGAAACTCAACTTCTGAAGATATTTTTTATAATCAAGGGTTCAAGTACACCAACATTGAAGAAAGGAAACCCTTGAATTCATTCTCAATCATCATGAAGGAAGATGCAAGAAAATCCAGCCAAGTAAGTATTCATGACCCTATCTGTGAATATGTCTTATTCTAAAGAAAGCAACAAGCTGGTTGGGTCATCAAACTTTAGTGCATGGAAGAAAAGAACAGAGTTGAATTTAATTGAAGACAAATTAGTGGACTATATCGAAGGATCTAATGTTCAACCCCAAAAAGAAGATGCTCCATCCCATGTCAAGTACATGAAGGGAGAAATTATATCCTAGAGGATTCTCATAGAATCCATCAAAGCCTCTCTCATTCCCTATGTATCAAAACAAATATATGAGAAACTGGTGGAGCTATTCTCCATGAGTACTACTAGAGAAGTAATCTCTATGAGACAAGAAATATACAAAATGAAATTATCAAGAGAATAATTAATCACTCCATACTTCATGAGGAGTTATGAAATAAGAGATCAACTGCACGAACTAGGAGAAGTGATGTTTGAAACTGAGATGACTACAGTGGTGTCGAATGCTCTACGAGAGGAATGGGGAAACTTAACTTCTAGTCTATACGGGAAGAAAGAAGCCACCCCATTCCATGATTTTGGTCTCTACATAAAATAGAAGAAACAAGACTAAAGGAAAAAGTTGATACAGGAGCAAGTGAAGATAATCATGTGTTTTTAGCCTCATACAGGAAGAAAGGAATAGTCGGAAAATTTGGCCCTCAGAATAAAATAAGAAATATGGACAACATACGATGCTTTGGATGTAATTAAATTGGAAATTATAAAAGAGAATTTCCTAAATCTGGAAAGGACAAGAGGAAAAATGAAGAAGCCCATGTCACTAATGAAAGAGAAGAACCTAATGCTAAAAGATCCAAGAAGGAGGAAGAGAGAGATCTCTAGTATGATTGAGATCATCTTTCTCTTTAAGTGGTCTCTAATTGATTGTAAAATTTTATAATAGAAAGAAATATACATTAATAAGCATCTGAATAGAAGAATGAAAGGAGCTCTCGGTGAAACAACTTATGGAAAATCTCTCTACTAAAGTAAAGCAGTCATCAGATAAAGGGTCATCATGGAGACAAAATTATGGGATGTGATGACATATTGATGAAGCAGGCCAAAGGAATGAAGCTCTACATTCTAGAGAAATTTCTAAAGGATGACTCAGGGAAATAGATATGAGGTATGCATACATATATACCGATATTGGATGTTGTGAATTCATGTCATATGGTTGCAGGTAATAGATTTCCATATTTAGAAGTATGATCTATGAAGGAGGATCTCTTAGTGCACTTATAGATGTAATCAACATAATATGTCCTCATAGAATATGAGGTGGTTGTACATAAAGAAGAAATTGGAAAATTTTTAATATCCTAGGAAGGAAGGATATGCAGAGAGGAAGATATCATGAAATGAAACCATGTCAAGAGGCAGTTATCATCTGTAGGAAAAGACGATGTGACTAGGAGATCTCCTGGGAAGATATGTAGACTTTGACAGAAGTTTGGTAAAGAAGAATTCCCTTGGAAAAACATATCATTAGGAGATGTGTCAATTTTTATGAAGGATGTCGATGCCTACAGGAATATTTCATGGTGAAAGATCGTCATTAAGGTAACTTTTTTTCTAAAATTTCATATGTATATGTTTATTTGGATGAATTTGTACAGGGCTGGTAATCATGAGAAAGGATGTATGATCCTTGGAGATGATTCTATGGAAATAAGCATGGCATAACAGTGGACTAGATGAGAAAGATTGATGAATCACTTTCTGATAGTGGACATGACTTGTGACTGAAAGTGATAGATGATTTGTGCCCTGTGAAGCCAAAAGTTGAATATTCCTCAATATTGAAAACCATTAAATCGAGGGGAGGAACTGTTCATGAGTAGCTGGATTGCTGTTGCGGGATCCTGGTTTATGAGGAGCCTGGTGGTAAGTTTCTTACTTGGAGGAAACTTGAAGTATGTCCTTACTATGTTAAGAGGGAGTGACTTATGTGAATCTCTATTACATGGGTCATGCACTAGACCAGGACTAACAATTATAAGTCTTAGTGAAGGCCATGTGAAGAGAATAGATAGACACATCATTCTAGTCTTCACCTGGAAGACATAATGGAGGATTGGGCAATCATCTAGCATTCAATACTCTTTGAGAATGAGATAGGGAATTCAAGATAAGAGTAGTCATGGACCGATATTCTTTGAGGGCTGGCTACCCAAAGAGAAGAATAGTCCAAGAAGGTCATACTATGAGAACACCTAGGTGGGTTATGTACCTTGGAGAGATAGTGACTATGGTGTCTATTAGTCATGTGTCTTGCCAGTATTGTAGCCCATTGTCTCATTGAGAGATGGGGTTGTTAGTCAAGGCCTTGCACTAGAAAAATGCTGGTTGATATGATGCTATATAGATGGGATTACCAATCTGATTCTTCTTATGAGATTCTTCAATTTGAAAGTGACCCTGTACCTATATGAATAACTCCCTAGTTAAGAGGGAGTGTTGAAAATTGTAACTAGGTCTGTGTTCATGTTGACTATGTAATTATTTAATTATGTAAAATAAGTAGTCAAATAAATATATATTTTTTGTTGTATGTTTTTCATGGGTTTCATGAGCATGATTGATTAAGTATAATGACTTCTTCTTGATGTCCATTAGGTTTGAGTTAAGTGTCAAAATATGCTCCAAGACCTTGTGGAAGAAGCTCACAACAACCCTCTATGCAACGATGAAAGACAATACTTAAATGTTGTGAAGAATCAGCTCTCCAACGCTGGAATAAAACTTATATAGTCAGCCTAATTCACCATGGACAAGTCGGCTGGAAGGTCGGCTAATTAACCAACAAAAGCAACTATAAATACCCTATTGATTTGCGCAGAAAATAAATGATATTGCGGATACACTACAGGAAGATTGTAGATCTATTGTAGGAAAAAATTTCTTATAGATTTCAGGAAAAATTGCAGATCTCTCTGTGATTTTCATAGTGAGAAGTGCAAACTCTTTTGGGTCAATATTTGTGGACTGTTCTGAGGAATAAGATGCATATTTCAGAGGACAACATTGTTGGAAATACTGAGAGGGGGGGGGTGAATCAGTATTCCTTTAAATTAGAGCATTAGTTAATCTTCAATTATTATCAGCATTTGTACAATGATAGCAGCAAACAAAAGGAACACAAATGCACATAGTTTTTAAGGTGGAAACCCACTCCGGGACAAAAACCACCTAATGCTTTTCTAATAATTATTTAATATTCAACTCCAATTGAAAATAAAGCTCCAACTTTGTAAAATCTAGAAAATCATTCTTCTCCAGCTCCCACTAGATGGACACTCCAATGCCTGAGATTCTTCAGTAGTCAATTGAACAAATTTCCCAACACCCAATGAGCTACAACTCACCTTAGCACCACCCTACTACCCTATAGAAGAATAAGAGAAGAATGGACTCCCATACCAAGGAAAATGGTCCACTTTACAATGACTTAGAATGATGTAGAAGAAGAAGACACACTAGAACATAACCCCAACTATGACACAACCACCTAATGTTGATCCTAGACCTCCCGACACTGCCTCTTCCACTCTTGGCAGATAGACACTAGTACAATTTTTACAATAATATATTTAAAATGACTTAGTACAATGATACCTTTACAGTGACTGTATGCAATGCTACCCACTTGAAGACTTCATGTGACGAACTTCTTGCTGTTGTTCTGCACCTTAGTTTTTGCTCTTGTCATGCTACCCTCTGCTGCACCTTCCTTTGCTTTTCTACCCCAGAGAGTCTGGTCCTTTGCAGCCCTTGACAACACATGATCTAGCTTTTTCTTGCCTTCTAGGAGCTCGATATTGCATCTGGTGTATCTCTGTTATTTCAGATCCACAATATCTAATTTTTGATCCTGTAGTAGTCCTTTGAGTTGTATTTCCAATGCCACAGGTCTAACCCAATTTGGATTCTTCAAGGGATATTTATGCCTAATCTCTCACAATGCCCTAATTATGGACTTTTTCAGTATAACTAACTTGTACGGTGCTCCACGTGTCACTATTTCTTCATTTGGCTCTAAAATTGATAGAGAAAAAACTACAGTTTGTATAATATCTGCCACTTTTTATAGAATTCCAATCCCATTCTCAGAGAGAGAGAGTTATGACAATTTTCCCAAGGTCACTTATTTGAGATGAATTTCAGGAGCCTGCAAAAACACTAAATTCCACAGATCATATCTTCGAAAAATATTGCGCACCTTGATTAGAAATTTTCACAAGAGATTCCTCAGGATTTCGGCTTCGCCTCATAAAAATTTCCACTTCTGAACCTTCGTATAAAAGACTTTAGAGCCAAAATTCCATGATGACCTATTTCAGATGGCGAAATCCCTTACATAAGGAGGATATGAGGATCACAATTTATATAAATGCTTAGGTTGAGAGGGGCTTCAACAAGTGAATGTGGGAGGGATTTTAAGAGCTTAAAAAATATTAATTATGACTTTTCAATGACCCATGCCACAACCCCATGGGGTTTTAGCCCACTAACTAGGGTTACAAACTTCAAACATGAATATCTCTCAAACTGTGAATAATTACGTGGCATGCCATATATCAACAAAAACATCTCGACAAGAAGAAACCATGAAAAACATTCTTGACCCAGAATATAGTAATTTTGTAGGTCAAAATTCCCATGCAATATTGGGGTAGCCCCTAGTGCTGCTTGGGTTGAAATCAATGACAACCACTGATCAAAAATCTCCCCCTTTGGCATTAATGGCAACAAAAGTACCCCCCCTGTGATCATGACACCTATTCCTACAAAATTCTCTCCCCCTTTGACATCAATGGAAAAGGGTAACTCCCCCTGACACACAACCATCCTGAAGATTTGTACACACTCCAACTCCCCCTTTATATTATGAATAAGGAAAATATAATGAGAACTTGGGAGAATCCCAAGCTTCTAGTGAAGATATTCGAATGCTTCACGAGGTGAAGGTTTAGTGAAGATATCAACGATTTGTTCTTTTATACCAACATACTCAAGTTTGATATTCTTTTCAACAACTTGTTCTCTAACAAAATGATATTTTATTGGAATGTGTTTTTTTTCTAATGCATGACAGGATTCTTGGAGATGATGATGGCACTAGTGTTGTCACAGAATATGGGAATAGGCTCACTGAATTGTACTTGAATATCTTGCAAAGTTTGTTTCATCCAAAGGGCTTGAGTACAACATGATGCTGCTGCAATGTATTCTGCTTCTGTTGTAGATAACGAGATTGAGGTTTTCTTTTTGCTCAACCATGATACAAGACAACCACCGAGATAGAATGCGGCTCCACTAGTACTCTTATGATCATCAACGCTTCCTTCCCACTATGTATCTATAAAGGATTGAATAATGAGATTGTTACCCTTGGGATACCACAAGCCATATTCTTTTGTGCCCTTTAGATATCGAAGAATTATTTTGACGACAATAATATGTGATTATTTTGGTGGTGCTTGGAATCTTGCTACTTGTCCAATTGCTTGCATAACATCTGGCGGGGAGGTTGTTACATATAGAAAACTACCAATCATAGATCTGTACAACCTTTGATCCAATTCCTTAGATGAGTCATCTATGCTCAATTTGCAACTTGTTACCATCGGAGTAAGGATGGGTTTGCAATCTTCCATTTTGAATTTCTTGAGCATTTCCTTAATGTAGTTGGCTTGACATATAAATATTCCTTTCTCTTGCTGAGATATTTGAAGCCCTCAGAAGTATGTCAGCTCACCAAGTAAAGAAATATCGAACTCACTTGTCATATTTGTAGATAAGTTCTTACTTAGTCGATCATCATTGCTACCAAATATTATATCATCCACATATACCTCAAAGATTGTTAAATTATCTTTATCTATTTTTACATAAAGATTGCTATCAATAGTACCTTTCTTGAACCCTTGTTGACGTAGATATCCATCAAGACAAGCATACCATGCTCTGGGAGCCTGCTTGAGACCATATAGAGCCTTCTTTAACTTGCAAATATAGTCTTATTTTTCTGATAGTAGAAAACCTTAAGGTTGTTCGATGTAAACTTCTTCTTCTAATTCTCCATTCCGAAATGCTGACTTAACATCCATTTGGTAGAATTTGATTTTTCTTGAATATCCATAGGCAAGAAACATTTGGATGGCTTCCATTCTGGCAACTGGTGCAAATGTTTCATCGAAATCAATTCCTTCCAGTTGTGCATAACCTTTGCAAACCGATCTTGCTTTGTTTCTGGTAACCTGTCCATATTAATTCAATTTGTTCCTGAACACCCATTTAGTCCCAGTGACATTTTTATCTTTTGGTCGTGGAACTAATTCTCAGGTGTTATTCTTCATGATTTGATCCAATTCTTCATTCATAGCTACTACCCAATGTTCATTCTGGCTGGCTTCCTCAAAACTACTAGGCTCAAAAGTTGCTAGAAAAGCAATGTGAGCATGCTGTGATGAATGAAATTGTCGACCTTAATTTATGTCACCAATGATTTGATTTGATGGGTGGTTCTTTTGAATCCATTCTTTTGTTCTCCTTGGATGAGCTTCTTATTGTTGTTCTGGTATATCTTGATGATCATTATTTACTTCTTCGGGGTTGATAGTTGCTTCTTGTTCTAGAATTGTATTTGTGTCTTTTTCAGCCTCTGTCTCAAGTTTCAAAGATTCTAGATCCTCATCATTATTCGCTAGAACACCACCTTCGTCAAATGTAACATTTATGCTCTCCACTTTCTTTTTTTATCTTATATTATAACATTTATAGGCCTTTCTTTTGCGGGAGTAACCAACAAAGATACCTTCATCAACACATGATTTAAACTTACCCAAATTTTGATCTTCTCTTTTAATATAACATTTTCTTCTGAAGATTCTGAAATATTTTACATTAGCTGGTTTTCCTTTCCATAATTCATATGGGGTCTTATTGCAATTATTTCTTAGAAGACTTCGGTTGATAATGAAGACTGCCATATCAATTGCTTGAACTCAGAATTTTTCATCCAATTTTGAGTCCTTCAACATTGTTCTACCCATTTCCTGTACGGTTCTGTTCTTTCTTTTAGCAACTCCATTTTGGTGAGGTATTTGTGCTGTTGAAAATTTTATTTTTATTCCATTTCCGTCACAGTATTTCTGAAATAATTTCGAAGTGAATTCTCCACCATTATCTGATCTTAGACACTTTATTTTCAAATCAGTTTCATTTTCGATCAAATCCTTGTAGATCTTAAAGCACTTAAATGCTTCAGATTTTTTTCTTTAGGAAACTGAAGGCTGTCATCCTGGTATAGTCATCTATCATTAACATGAAATATAGTTCTCCATATAAGCCTTTTTTTCTCATAGGACCACATAGATCAGTATGTATCAATTCCAATGGATGTGATGCAAAGTGTTCTTTTGTTTTAAATTAGACTTTTGTCTGCTTGCTGTGCTGACAAGCCTCACATAGTGTGTTGGAAGGTTTTGAGATTTTCATCATTTCTCGTACTGCTTCCTTTTTTCTTATCTTGACAAGATTGTCAAAGTTTATGTGACCCATTCATTTGTGCCATAACCAGCTTTCATCTTCTTTAGCTAGTAGACATGCTTTAGTTGCTTCATCCATAACATATATGTCGTTTGGAGCTTGACTTGCTATAGCCACAATTTTACCATACCCACCTTTCCTGATTTCACATTTTGTGGAGTTGAATAGCATTGTGTGTCCTTGATCATGCATTTGTCCAACAGTGAGCTGACTGTGATTCATGTTTTCAACCAATAGAACATTCTTGGCTATAACATCTTTTCTTCCGAGAGTGATAGTACCTGATCCTATAACATTTGAAGATCCATCATTTCCAAAGGATAAGATTCCATCCTTCTTCTCTTTTAGAGATAAAAATTTACTTCTATCTCGAGTCATATGTGTTGAGAAAATGTTATTAACATACCACACATCTTTGTTGTTTTGAGCCTTGAGAGCGAGAGCACAATTACCAGTCTTCTTCTTTTTCCATGTTCGTTCATTCTATGGCTTCGAATATTCTTCTGGAGGGTTTTCAAGTCTGCAGATTCTAGCTATGTGTCCAAATTTCTGACATTTGTAACAGTCCATATTATTTCTTAAATGTTCAAATCTATTAACGTTTCGTTGAGCCCTGGGAGGTTCATATTTGAAGGATCTCCTGGAATTGTATTGGTTCCTAGGGTACGTGCGACATTCTATAGCTTTATAACCAAATTTTACACATGAATAACAATAGCCATAAAAAATGTGTTGATACCTGGATGGAAATATTCATCAAGGAATCGTCTTCCAAGGATGTGCTTGCAAATCTTATCCAATGAAGTCTACATGCATGTCAGATCTCATAGGTTCATTGTATTTTGTTGTAGAAGGTCCTGCTTCTTCCTCTTTGTAATCGAGGCTAGTTCTGTCATTGTAAGATCGTTGATTGTTGATGATTTCTCCCAATGCCCTTGAGTTGTTAGCATAATTTTGGACAATTTTTCCCTTCTTCACTTCCTTACGCGACGAGACTACTTCGGCTTCTAATGCTTCCCTTTCTTGGTTGCTTTCTTCCAACTTCTTTTGAAGTGACTCTTCAATACATTTGTGTTCTTCAACTTCAATTTTGAGACCTTGAACTTGTTCTGCAAGAGTATTGGAATGGATATTCTCTGCCTTGAGCTCTTTTATAAGCTTGACTGCTTCCTTAGAAAATTATTCTATGGTCAATCCTTCTTGTTCATTGTTTGATACCTCTTGTTTATTGTGCTTGGCCATAAACAATACTCTCTCATTGGCTTCTTCTTTACTGTCATTGCCTTCATCGAATGATGAGCTATCTTCTTCAGAGAGAAAGTTCCTTTTGGATATTTTCTTTTTGAATTTCTTAAAGCCTTTCTTTCCTTTTGAGTTGCCATCATTTCTGTTCGGACATTTTTCTTCGAAATGCCCAACCTCACCACAGCCAAAACATATCAATGGAATTTTACCTTTGAATTTACCCTTACAAATTTTTAGTTTTCTCATAAAGTAAGCATATTCTTCATCTGAAAGACCTTCTCCATCATCTCCCTTTTCTTCACACTTGCAAGTGCATGTCTTTTCAATTGAAGTTTGCTTGTCCTTATTGGTTTTCTTATATGCAACGAACATAGTTTCTAGATGCGAAGTACCCTCTTCTTCATCAAGTCTCATTTCATATGCTATGAGAACTCCATGTAATTCCTCTTTGCTGATTTTGTCTAGATTTTCACTGTGTTCTAAGACCAATACCTTTGGGTTAAATCTCCCTGGTAACGTTCTAAGAATATTTCATATAATAGTCTTCTCGTCAACTGGCTCTCCCAATCCTTCCAAAGTATTGGTTATTTCATCAACTTATTGGAAGTATACAACATTGTTGCAATATTCATTCATTTTGTGTTACTTAAATTTTGATCTATATATTTGAAGCTTTGCTTCTTTGACATTTAGTCACTTGCATATATATTCTCAAGCTTTTCCCATACAATTTTGGTGGTTTAACCCAACACTTTATGATAAGAAGATTCAATAAGTCCACTGCTAGTAATATTATTTTCTTTTGTATCATTTACCAAATTCTTCTTAGCATGTTCATCCGTGGTTGATGTAAATCCATTTTGAACAGTATCACATACTTCGTAACCTTGCGCTAAGAGATAGACCTGCATTATTCCTTTCCAAAGTGCATAATTATTTTCATTGAACAAAGGTACACCATCCTCGGTATGCTCCATGACCTCCTTCCAAATGTTAAACTATTGTTGAAGGAACCAAGATCTCATACAAATTGTTGGAAATACTGAGAGGGGGGTTGAATCAGTATTCCGTTCAATTAGAGCATTAGTTAATCTTCAATTATTATCATTGTTTATACAATGATAGTAACAAACAAAAGGAACACAAATGCACACAGTTTTTAATGTGGAAACCCACTCCAGGAAAAAAACCGCCTAATGATTTTCTAATAATTCTTTAATATTCAACTCCAATTGAAAATAAAGCTCCAACTTCCTAGAATCTAGAAAAGAATTCTTCTCCAGGTCCCACTGGATGGACGCTCCAACGCCCGAGATCCTTCACTAGTTAACTAAACGGATACCCCAAAACCCAATGAGCTACAACTCACCCTAGCACCACCCTACCACCCTATAGAAGAATAAAATAAGAATAGACTCCCGTACCAGGGAAAATGGTCCACTTTACAATGATATAGAATGATGTAGAAGAAGAAGACACAGTAGACCATAAACCCAAATATGACACAACCACCTAATGATGATCCTAGACCTGCCAACACTGCCTCTTCAACTCTTGGTAGATAGACACTAATACATTTTTTACAATAATGTATTTACAACGACTAAGTACAATGATACCTTTACAGTGACTATATGCAGTGCTTCCCACTTGAAGACTTCATGTGATGAAATTCTTGCTACTACTTTGCACCTTGGTTGCTGCTCTTGTCATGCTACCCTTTGCTGCACCTTGCTTTGCTTTACTGCCCTAGAAATTCTAGTCCTTTGCAGCCCTTGAAAACACATGATCTAGCTTTTTATTGCCTTCTAGGAGCTCGATATTGAATCTGGTGTATATCTGTTATTTTAGATCCCCAATATATGATTTTTGGTCCTGTAGTAGTCCCATGAGTCATCATTTGAATGCTATAGGTCTGACCCAATTTGGATTCTTCAAGGGAGAGTTATGCCCAATCTCTCACAATGCCCTAATTATGGATTGTTTTAGTAGAGAGAAATTGTATGGCGTTCCACGTGTCATTGTTTCTTCATTTGGCCCTAAAATTGATAGAGCAAAAACTACAGTCTCTGCGCTACCTGCCACTTTTTACAAAATTCCAATCCCATACTCAGAGAGAGAGTTATAACGATTTTCCCAAGGTCACTTATTTGAGAAGAATTTCAAGAGCCTGCAAAAACATTGACTTCCATAGATCATATCTCCGAAATATTGCGCACCTTGATCTGAAATTTTCGTAGGAGATTCCTCAGGGTTTCTTCTTCACCCAAATAAAATTTATGCTTCTGAACCTTCGTAGAAAAAAATTTAGAGCGAAAATTCTGCGATGACCTGTTTCAGATGGAAAAATCCCTTACATAAGGAGGATATGAGGATCAGAATTTATATAAATGCTTAAGTTGAGAGAGGCTTCAAAAAGTAAACATGGGAAGGATTTTAGGAGCTTAGAAAATATTAATTATGAATTTTCAATGACCCATTCCACAACCCCATGGGGTTTTAGCCCACTAACTGGGGTTACAAACTTGAAACATGAATATCTCTCAAACCGTGAAGAATTATGTGTCACGCCATATACCAACGGAACCATCTCGACAAGAAGAAACCATCAAAAGCATTCTTGACCAAGACTATACTATTTGGTAGGTCAAAATTCACATGAAATATTGGGGTAGCCCCTAGTGCTTCTTGGGTTGACATCAATAACAAACGTTGATCAACAAACATATGCGGATTTCATAGGACAACATGTATGTATTTCATAAGATGAAAAAGTGAGGATATCTCTAAAGAAGCAATAGTAGTTAATTCAAATTATTCTGCGGTTTTTACAGTGGACTTTTATGGTTCAATAAGTGTGGATTTAAAGATTTAAGAAGAGAATATTTCAGAGGTTAAAAGAATGTGAATCTTTCTGTAATTTCGACAGTAAAGAAGTGGGGTATCTCTATGATTCTCAAAGGGTGATCTCAATTTCAGAAAAGATGTAGTGGCACATAAACTCAGTTCTATAATAAATTCTAGGTGCAATTATGGTGCAAGTTTGAAGTAGTACAGTGAATTGGATCAGGTGTCATCTATCTTGATACAACAGTTTGAAGGAACGACATTATTCTCAACAATTTATTGTCACCCATATGCACGATGATATTCATTGGAGAGATGATTCCATCTATGTATATTGATGACAAAAATAAGGATCAACACTAAAATAAGATTTAGAACTATCGACAAGGTCTTAGAGGCATTCATAGGTTAAGGGTGTTAGTATTTTTCATGGTACTTGTGATTTGAATATATATAAGAAGAATTCCTTTCGGGTTTTCCTCTCCAAGAGGGAGAGGTTTTTCCCTGGCTCGAGAAGCCTAATTGTGTGCTCTTTTATTTTTGTAATTTACTTGATGAGAGACTAAATAAGTTAAGAAAAAAGCTCACAAGTAATTATCAAGTAAGAGAATTTGTGTTAATCTCCAGCCTTCCAATTTATCAATAGGCCCTAGGTTCCTCTTTCAATCCATATAGGGGTTTCTTTAGTTTCAACACATAATCCTTCTCTTCTGACAGTTGAAATCATTTTGGTTGCTCAACATAAAATTCTTCCTACAACTATCCTTTTTTTTTTACATCCATTTGATAAACTTTAAACCCTTTAAGACTTGCAAAACTAAAGAACATCTTGATTGCTTCAATTTTGGCTACAGGAGAAAATGTTTCCTTCAAGCCCACGCCCTCAACTTGGGAATATGCCTTACATACAATTATTTCCTTCTTCCTTAATAATTTTCAATATTTATTAAGCTTATTTTATAGACCTGCTTGGTTCCAATCACATTTTTTCCCTTAGGTCTTGGTACATTTTCCCATGTCTGATTCTTCTCAATCAGATATAACTCTTCATTCATAGCTTTGACCTAGTTTTAGTCTTGAATATAATTACCAAAGTTTTGAGGCTCCATCAAAGGTAATATAGCTATGTTATCTCGGCGGGATGTATTGACAAGCTCCCTTCTCATTTGAGCTCTTGATTCCTTATCTACGAGAATTTGGCTCTTTATTTGATTCTTTTGGACATATCTAGATGATGTTTTTGAATACAATGGCTCATTTACTTCTTGTTGTTCTTCATCAAGCTATTCATCCTTATTTCCATCTTCCTATACTTCTTGGTGGATAATTCATTGTGGATGAGTTCAAGAAATCATCTCATTTACTCTTCCATCAACGCATTCAAAAAAATTTTGAGTCCTTTTATTGTAACATATGTATCCATTTCTTCTACAGGCATATCTAGTAAAAATCATTTCATCATCTCTACAACCAAATTTACATTAATGATATCCATTTACCTTAATATATAATTTTCTTTGAAACATCTTGAGATGTTTGAGATTAGCTGATATAACTTTCCATAGTTTTCTAATATGTTATAAAAAGAAAGGAAAGGAAGAATGTCCCCCTAGAAATCCAACAAAATGGAAAAGAAAATAGAAGCAAGAACTGTGTGGTCTCATGTTATATGCCTAGAAGAAATAAAATAAATGGAATGCTTATAGTTGATGTTGAAGACATATGATAGGATATCACCATAAAATAACATGCTCTAAATGGAATTTGACATCAAGAAAGTATGTTGCACTTTCTACAATACAATTATTCAATTTTCTTGTAGAATTTCTTATTGTCTAAAGGTTACTATATTCTTTGGTAAGTATTAGTTTAGTTGAGTTTTTATTTTACTATAAAAATAATATGAGCATTCTCTTATATTTTGCACATGAACAATGGGGTGCAAGGAAAAATCCAAAGCCACCAATCCTATTTTTTAGAACTTCAAAACTAAGCTCAAATTTATGGAGCCAAAATATGTACTCTTTAAGGATAAGAACCCTAACTCAACTTTGTCCTCTAATAGAAAATTTAGAACTCAACATGCAGGAACAATATCGTGAGAACAAATGTATGATTTTTTTTAAATAATGAGTGGAGAAACTCTAAAGGAAATGGATCATAGGAGGATTCATCTTTAGATTAGTACAATTTTGAAGCCATTAAGAAGACTGAGATGCATAAAATTTCCACCAGAAAAACAATGTTTCCCTAATATGATATCGTGATGTGGAAAATATCCCATGCTCATGTTCAAACTTGTTGAACAGTAAATCATTCTAATAAAGTCATAGCTTCATGGAAACCTGAGGACTTATTAGCCATAAACAAACTATGTTATTCTGAAATTTATGTCAATAATGATTATATAATGGACTTTGAAAATATTGTGTTAGAAAAGCATAAAATTGATCTAGATAGTTGTGTTAAATAATGGGTAGAGGATTTTGAACATTTTAAGACTACCTTTACTAAACTCTACCTGATTTTTTAATTCAAGAATCCTTATACATTTCTCATTAAAATTCTATCAAGAATTTATGGAGGATTTAAATCATATAATTTTAAACTTAATTGGGTTCCCTTAGCTTATGGCATTATGAGTCAATATAAAAGGTTTAATTGGGTTTATATTTTATCACAGAACCTATCTAATGGCATCATATTATCACAATCCTCCACACTAGGGTTTGGTCTAGGTTTTTGCATGTCATACTTTGTGATGGACATAGTAAAAATTGTAATACCTTTTCCAATGATGGATTAGAATTATTATTTTAGTGAACATATCATTCAACAATTTTTTTCCATAATTTGGGAAAGACAACACAAAAATATTTTTTATGATATTTGAAATAAAATCATGTTGTATTTTCATCAGTTTATTTTTGTGAAATCTCTGCCAAGAATCAAGAAAGAGATTCAAATTTTTTTACAAGGTGTTGGAGATTGGTTTGTATAGGAAAGTTGTTCTTTTTCAAAATTTATGGTTGTGAGGTTTGTCCTCATGTTGTTCCAAGATACATCCTTGAAAGACTTGAAATTAGAGAAATAAATTATTAAAAAAGAATCAATGGAGTTACCAAGTTTTTACACAAGAATTCAAAGAGGTTTTGGCCCAATTTTCCTATTAAAATTGTCCAAATGAAGCTTAAATATAGAGGACATGCATTTTTTGAGGAAGTTGGTTTATAGGAAAATTGGATACATTATCTTCCATTTACAGATATGATCCTCACGAGAATGTTATTTTTCACCTGAATTTTGTAATGTATTCAAATAACTATGTCCATGAGGACCCAATGTTTGATTTTGCTTTTATAAAAGTTAACTCTTTTGACGAAGTTGCTTGTAAAGTGTTTTGTAAAGTGAATCCAGTGAAAAAACAAACTTTACAAAATTTTAAACAAGATACTCATCTTTATTATCTCCAACAAAGGAATCAAAATTTCTACAATTCCTTTATAAAACTTGTGAATGGAATATGGTATAATATTTTCTTTCACAAACAATAGAAATGAACCTATAGGAATGCATGATTTTCAAATTCAGTAGTCTAGCTAGGAAGAGTATGTTCATGAGATATATTTTCCATTTTATTTTTTTCGATTTTAGCCTCATAAACAAAGACAATATTCATAAAAAAGTGTAGAAAAAAGAATAACAAGAACAATAACGACCATAAATTATGCAACAACAAGAAACACAAGTTGAATCTTTTTCTCAATAAGAAAAACTTGAAGTATAGGGAATCATTCTTAAAAAGGGAATTTTAGATAATGTGAAGAGTCATCAGGTCAAGTGCATGAAATTGTTGATAAAAAAAATACTAATAAAGAAGAAAAGAAACCATAAGAGGAATATAAACAAGAAATTCATCAAGAGGTGCATGCACACGAAATTTTGCAAATCTCAGTCCCCACTAAGAATGTAACCAAGGAAATTTCTCCAATAGTGGTCATGAATCCTTTGTCATCAAACATTGCAGAATTTTCTTCTATTTTCAAGCATTTATATGGAGTTGAAATAATGCAACAAGAAATAGTATCTCTTCGTAATTTTTTTTATGTTTCTCAATATAAGTGAGTTGTAAAAATATCAAGGAAAATAAAACGTGATTCATCAATCATTGAGACTTAATCAACAATGATTTGGTAAGAAATAGGTTACCAAAATTAATAGTTATAGAAACAACATCAAACCTTGGGGCTTTTACATCAACTAACCATGGTATAATCCAGGAAATTTAAGATGAATTAGATAAAATTCAGAGCAGGATAAATGAATTTCATATTGAGTTGGTTAACAACAAAGTTGTGCATTAAAGAGAGCTGAAATACCATGCCATTGTACTATGATAAGTTTTCTATGCCCATGGCCTAGATTGAATAAAAACATATAAATGAGGAATACGTGGTAAAATATCAATAAAAGACTAAAATTTTTGAATTGGAAGAAAAGATGCTCAGTAAATAGAAGACCTAAAACACAATCAAGCTTGAGAAATTGAGATTTTTAAGTAATAGTTTCATATTAATACTAAAATAGTATCCACAAGGTTTGAGGCTCATAGTGCCTTTTTAGAAGAACATATTATTTAGTTAAATAAGGAACCCGTTGAAGTTAAAAAATCAGGTTATAATTTTGAATGATCAACTCAACCAATTTTAGTTCATATTATTTAAATAAATAAATAAAATTTATAACCTTCATCATGATTTGATTAATTTTATAGATCAGGTTGATGTCCAAATGGAGGATGAAAATGTGTTTCTAGAATAGTTAAATAACATTTTAATGTGGGAGAATAAGGAAAAATATGAAGGTTTTGGGAATATTTTTAATGAAAAAATAAATTATTTCATATTTCTTCAAATCAAAGATAATTCAGTTTCCTTGTCATAAAGGAATAGATGAAGGAAACCTAAAACTGGTGTGATTTTTCATGGGACAATTCATTGGATATCAATGAAAATGTTGACACTATTCATCCAAGGGGAATTAGAGAGGAATTGCCTTTAGCCATTTTCATAGAAATTATTTGTCATAATAAACATTCTAGTAATTATAAAATTTAGGAAATTAATAATTGGAGTAGCAATAATATTCAAAACTTCTTCCAATTTCCCTATTAATGCATGAAATTAATTTCCAATTTCTAATCCAAGTATAAGCACAAGAAAATGTACATTGATAAATGTATTGGTCAATGTAGTATCAATATAAAAAATTTCATCCATGTTTACTTAAATTATCCAAGAAGTACATCGAGTGGTCCTAGTACATTAAAGATAAAGAAAATCAAATAGACCCCACTCAAACAACATAATATTTAGGCTAGTTGTTTCAACATATGGAAGAAATACTAGTGACCATAAAAAAAGGAGATTATTTACTTTTATATTAATGAGATATTTTTTATTCCTTTTTATATGCAAAAAATCCGCGTACAAGATACAAGGATGTTATGCAACCAACTCACAAAATAGAAGAAAAGATAGATCAACGACTTAGAAATAAACCTCTTCGGGTGAGAAACCTTCTTTAAATTACATAAATGAAAAATTATTGGACGATTCAAATGACAAATCATCCTTTCCATAGATATGAGTCTAAGGGGTCACAATATAATCAGAGCCTACATAAAAATAAAAATGTAAGGGCACACAAATAACAATAGTGGGCTTCTATGGGGCACAATAATATCAATATCGAGACTACATTGGAACAAAAATAATAATAAGGGGGATAAAATAGTATTATAGGGACATAAAACACCCTTCTCCTTCAAAAAAGTGTTGTCCTCAACGCTCGAGTAGTTAGGGATGATTGTGTATAAAATTATCATCCTCCCATATGGACTCTTGAGTGGGTAAGTTCTTCCACTTGATGAGATACTATGAGATTGATCAATTTTGTAGCTGTTGAGTTCTTTTTTCCCTGACCACTTCAGATTCCAATATGATTTTTCCTTCTTTGTCAAGTTCTAGAAATATTTTTTGAACTCAGAGCTTGTCACATATAACCTTCTTTAAGCATGAAACATGGAAAACTTGGTGCATTGGGGAAGAAGAAAGAAGCTCTAATTTGTATGCCATAGTATCAATATTTTGTAAAAAATTGTAAGGACCATAGTAATTTGGAGCTAATTTATTATCCTTCTTCTATTTATTGAGGGACATTTGTTTTTATGGTTATAGTCCGAAAAATACCCAGTAGCCCAGATAAAAATTTGTCTCTATGTGATGATGATCTTCTTTTTGTTTCATTCAATTCTATGCAAAGTGAGGTTATCCTTTAAGAGCTGGAGAACTTATTGTTGATGATCGTTGTGACCTTCTACTACTTGAAACTTAGAATTTTCTCTTAAATATGATCTGATGGATGATGGAGGATATCCATAAAGTGCCATAAATAGGGTCATTTTTTCTGCAATATGGAAGGAAGTGTTATACCACCATTCAATGAGAGGTAACCACTTGACCCATTCTGTTTTTTTATCAGATAGAAAGAAAAACATATATCATTTAAAAAAAAATTTCACTGTCCAATTTTTCCCATCATATTTAGGATGATAAGATTAACTATGAGCTATTTGAGTACCCTGACAATAAAATAATTCCGTCCAAAACTTTCGAGTGAAAATGGGATCTTTGTCACTTACAATAATATTTGAATTTCCATGTATATTTTGAATCATTTCCATAAATGAACTAGAAACTATACTTTCTTGAAATGGATGAGATAATGCAAAAAAGTGTGCATACTTGGTAAGCCTATCAACTACCACCATGATGAAACTATTTCCTTCGGACTTGGGTAAACCTGTGATGAAATCCATTGAAAAATCCTCCCAAATTTGACTTGGAATGGATACATTTTGTAGAATACCCAGGTTCTTAATAGTCTCAACTTTATTTTGTTGGAATACCAAATGTTTTGTCGAAAAATTTTCAATATCATATTTAAGGCCATCCCATAAAAAATCCCTCTTGACCCTTTGGTATGTTTTTAAAAATCATGAGTGTCCTAATAATGGAGAGGTGTGAAATTCAAAAATAATATTTTGTTTTAGTTGGTAATTATTACAAAGATATAAGTGATCGTTGAACCATAATGAATAATTTTTCCAAATAAATATATTATATGTACTGGTATCTTGTTGCAATGTTTGAATGATGTTACACATGTTTTCATCATTCTTGCATTCCTCCCTTTCTTCACTATCCAATTTAGTAATATAAATGGCACAAATCAATTCCTTTTCATCCTCTTCTTTTGTTAAGAGTGCATCTGCAACAACATTTATATTCCCCTTTTTATAGATGATTTCAAGGTCATAACTCAACATCTTTGTGACCCATTTTTGCTTCTCTTCTGAATATAATCTTTGTTTCGAAAAGTAATTAAGACTATCATGATCTATTTTTTCCTTGAAGTGTATCCCCATTAGGTAAGGTCATAATTTCTTTACTTCATGTACTATTGCCAACATTTACTTCTCATAAATAGGTCTCTGTAAATACTTTTCTTTGATTGGATGACTTTCAAAAGAAATAGGTCTTCCTTCTCGCATTAAAACAACACCAATTCCTTTTCGCAAGGCATCACTTTCCACAATAAAGCTTTTTTGTGATGTATGACGTAGCTAAGACTGGTTCTTGCCATATTTCCTCTTCAATATGTTTAAAGGCCTTAGTTTCATCTGAAATCCAAGAAAATGCATGATAATACCCTGTTAACCCAAGAAATCATCGTGGATGCCTTAAGTTTGTGGGGATTTTCCATTCCTTATTGTATTTAATTTTTTTAGGGTCTACCATTGCATCATCATGAGATACAATATGACCAAGATATTCCACCTCTTGTACTCCAAAGAAACATTAGGAGGTATTTTTATTTAATTTTTTATCCTCCAATATTTTGAGTACCCTATCAACATGTTGAACATGATCCTCCCAAGATTTGTTGTATATTAGTATATCATCAAAAATTACTAACAAAAATATTCCAAGGAAGGGTTTGAAAATGGAATTCATGAACCCTTGAAATGTAGTACGTGCATTGGTAAGTCCAAAAGGCATGATCAAAAATTCATAATGACCCTCATGAGTTCTAAATGTTGTTTTCTGAATCTCTTAGGTCTTCATTCTAATTTTATGACATCTTCAATGAATATCCAACTTGGTGAAGTAAATTTATCCATGTAATTCATCCCATAATTCATCAATGATAGGAATGGGATATTTATCTGTAATAGTGAGATTTTTGAGCTACATATAACCTGGACACATGTGCCATGATCCATCCTTCTTGTGCACCCATATTACTGGAGAATATAAATAACTTTGAATATGTCATTAGGGGAATTTTTAGGTCTAAAATGGGCCTCCTCAGTAAATTATAAAATAATAGTGGAAATAATAAAATAAAGTTTTATTACATCATGAGATATTAGAGGGAAAAAAGAAAATACCATTTTTTCAACTCATATTTTCAACTTATCTCCCTATGCGTTTGCTCAAATTTTGAGTGAAAAAATTCATTGAATGCAAAATTTGATTCCTCGTCCAAGGAGTACCCATGTTGCATACTTTCGATTGACCCTTCTACATGAAAAATGAGAAATACATGAAAACACGTGATTGCAATCACATTTTTTCATGTATTTCTCATTTTTTGTATAGTAGGGTCCATCGAATGTATGCAACATGGGTACTCCTTGGATGAGGAATTAAATTATCCATCCAACGAGTACTCCTGCTCGAAATCTGAGTAAAATATTAGGGAGATAAGTTGAAAATTTAGTTTTATTATTTTATTATTTTTCAATATTTTTACTTTTTTACTCCAAAAATGGTGAATCATTTCCCATGGTTGACATAATAATCTTGAATACTATGGGTTCTTATAAAGTTCATTTTTTTTCACATTTTTCTTAGGAGGCCCATTTTAGACCTCAAAATTCCACTAATGTGAAATACACCGACCTCTAGCATTTATGTAATGATACATTCAATTTATTTATTTTCGGCATAGGGATATTTGTAAGGCTTGATGTTTGGAGGAACAATTCCTGGAATAAAATGAATAGCATGATCATGATCACAAATAGGTGGGAGGCCTTTGGGAGTCTCAAATAACTTGGAATGATTTCCTAAGATTTTTTGGAGATCTAGAGAAATAGACGATTTCGATGTTTGAAACTCTAGTGAGCATAATTGTGAAATTACGCCTCGTTGTTCTTTACTTAGAAGTTGTTTCATGCTATTAGATCTTATTATATATCCTAGTTTCCCTGGGATACCCTTTAATTAAAATTCCTTTCCTTCCCCACAAAATTTCAAAAAAATATTGAAAATTAAAATCTATCGTACCCAAATATTGTAACCATTGAACTCCTAGTACAACATCAACACCACCCATTGAAATGGAAAGCATTGGGATAGTCAATACATATTACCTCATGGTTAGCTTGATATTATGTAAATTCACAAAGAAATTTATAGTTCCTCCATTTGCAACCATCACTTGACACTCTGGTATTGGATATAGGAAGAAATTCAATTCCTTGACTATATTACAATGAATAAAATTATGGGTACTACCTGAATCAATCAACACTATTACCTTTTTCTTCTTTATATGTCCTTCTATATTGAAAGTTTGAGGAGTGGTAATTACTGTCAATGAATTACAATATATGTTTGATCTAATTTCTTCTTTCTCTGAGGTCGTTTCTTGGAGTATATCCTCTTGTTTTGAATTTTCTTGTTCCTTTTCTTCCTCTTCACAATCTATGTAAAATAATTTCTTCTCGGCACACTTATGACCTATAGTGTATTTTCTATGAAAACTGCAACAAAACCCTATTTCTCCTTTTTCTTCCAATTGTTGTGGTGTCAACCTTGTCGGCTATGGAAGGACAAGAGCAGAAACACTTCCATCTTTATAGTTGTGAGTGGAAGGCTTCCTTGTTGTCATAATTTTTCTTTCAATTTTTATTGCCAATATAAATGCCTTCTCCAATAAATTAGGTTCTCAAAGGATAACCCCGTGTTGGATGTTATCCTTTGAATTCCCTAGGAATACATCAATCCTATGCTCCTCTAGAATATAATTTACCCTTATATTCAAATTTTTGAATTCCTCAATGTGTTCTACCATTGAACGCTTTTTTCTGATATTCATCAATGGGCTAAAGAAGGTGTTGCTTTTTGTGTCCTCATAATGTGCTATCATTTCGTCTATAAAAATCGACCAAGTGACAAATAGTTTATTAGAACAAAGCCATTGATACCATACAAACTTATTAGGTTCTAAATATAAGGTTGCAATGCGTACCTTTTGTGTATTTTGCACATTATCGAGATCAAAATATTGCTCCATCTCTAGTACCCATGTTACCAAATTCTTGCCATAAAACTTACTTATATCGATATTTGGAATATGGTGGGCCTTCAATCCAATGATTAGATTCTATGAAATAATGATTAAAATTTCTTGTGTTCTCATCATGAGTTTCATCTACTACCTTTTCGCCATTAGGAAACATTTCTTCTATTAACTTTGTCAAACCTTCCTTCAAATATTCCATGTCTGCTTTTAGACCATTCTTCGTGTCTTCCATGTTGTATTTCAATTTTTCTTCTACACCATCAATGTTAGCTTCCATGACATTCTTCAAACCATCCATTTCTTTCTTCAAACGATCCATCTTAGCTTCCATTTCATTTTTCATTACTCTTTGTGAGAGAGAAATTTTTTGCACTTGGTCCCGTAACTTTGATATATCATGTTGCACTTCTTCCTCTTCATGCATCATACTAGAGTGTTCTAAGTGCTTAGTGGGTGTAGAATTCATTTTTTTAGGAGGAATTTTAGGAAAAAATATTGATATTTATGCTCCAATATACCCTTTAAATCCCTTCAAACTGAATCTTCAAAGAAAAATTATGAAAAATTAAAACATACACACCTTTTTCTAGCTTTTCGGGAGCTAAATATTGAAACTATTGTCTCTTTGTGATTCTGGATCTCCAAGTTATGAAATTAATTCTTGAGGTAGCCCCCTAAATCCTTTTTTAAATTCCACAAGCGAGAACAAATTTGGATTTATCAAGTTGAATTTATGCCTAATTTCCCAAGATGTATTGATTATAGACAGGTTCAGTAGAGCGAACTTTTACGCAGTGCCACATGGCGTTGTTTCGACCTTCGACTCTGTAATTTCTACAAGAAAAACTACAGTTTATGAAATTTCATCCACTTTTAATAGAATTCAATTCTGAATCCTAAAACAAAATTTATGACAATTTTCTCTAGGCCAGTTGTTTTAGAATGAATTTTGGAGCCTGCATAAACCCTAACTTACCTAGATCATATCTCCAAAAATATAGTGCACCAAGATCTGAAATTTTTACATGAAGCTCACCATGATTTCGGCTCCACGTAGTAAGACTTTCAAAATGTGAATCCTCATAGAAAATATGTTATAGAGAAATTCCAAGATGACTTGTTTGAAGAAGAGAAACCCTAGAATCCCAAACTTTGATATTAAATTTACGCAACCAACTCACAAAATAGAAGAAAAGATAGATCATCGACTTAGAAATCAACTTCTTCGAGGGGAAAACTACTTTACATTACATAAATGAACAACTTTTGGATGATTCAAATGACAAAACCTCCTTTCTATATATATATATATATATATATATATATATATATATATATATATATATATATATATATATATATATATATATATATATAGTATATATATATAGGGAGAGAGAAATAAATATAACTGTATGTTTTTATAATAATAAATAATTATAAAAAAAATAAGAATATTAGGCTTCGACGGAATAATAATAAATATATGTAATAAATATAAATAAAAGTAACAATAAGCGGGCTGCACTAACAATAAAAATAATGAGCTACACTAGTATTATAAGGACTTAACAAGGACTTTCTATCTTTATGAAGAAAATATTATCTGATTGTATTTTTTTATTTATAAAACTCTATTGATTGGAAAAGGGGTTAGAAACCATTTTAACTACAAACAAACTATAATATTTAATCATAATTGGTGTTGAAATTTTGAATACTTGGTAATTGAATTTTGGTATATACAATTGTGCATGGACTACCATATGCTTCTATAACTTCATTATAATCATTTCTAATTTTCATTTCCACAACCTTTCATTTTTTAAATCATTTCCTGAAATAGAGTACTGGAATATGTTTTATTTCTCTTCCTTTGAATGAAAAGCCTAACAATTTGTTTACTTATTTCTATTATTAATATTAATTGTGAACCTTTAAACACATCAAATTTTGATTTATGATTTGAATGATAGTTTTTGAGATTAACTCTCATTCCCAAGATAGTTTTATTTTTTCTACAAGTGTAGAATAAATATTACATGGAAATTATATATATATATATATATATATATATATATATATATATATATATATATATATATATATATATATATATATATATATATATATATGTATATATATATATATATCTTAATAAAGATTCCCTATCATATAAAAAATCATTCAGTTGGTTGACTAAGCCAAAATATCAATAAGAAAAATTTCTACCATAAACATCTTTAGAACCCCTAAAGAACTACAGTTGCATGATTTTTTACTCACCCCTGCAAAATCAATTACACAATCTGATGAAAAAACATAGAAATTTGTATAAAATAGTTAATATTTTCTTGTAATTAACGTGTTGTGTCATATGTTTTCCCTAGTCTAGGTTATTTTTTTAGCATTTATGTAGGTTAGATTAATACAAGAAGCCAAACCTACATTCTGGTGAGTATTTCCACACCAAAAGAGAAGGGGTCTAATTGGAACGTTGATCACGTAATACCCCCCATATTGTAGGAGGAATTTTTCTAGTTGTTAACACATAGATAATGAATTGTGTTATCCAAGGGGAAAAAATATTACTCTAAGAGCTTATACAAATGTAGATTGGGCTAGAAGTGTTAATGATAAAAAGACATTCTATGTGTTAGTGTAAGGAGTCACTCCTTGACTGCATAGTGAGTAAGACTTACACATCATAGTTCATTTCAAATTTTAAAAGGGTTGTTTGAGTGGTGGGATGCCTTCTCAAATAATTTTAAATGATTTTAATATTCTTTAACACTTTCATGCATTTGGAAAGATATGGAAAGTATAAATTGTGTGGTTAAATTGGTAGTATAGGGAGCAGAGTGCACAAATGAAAAAAGATGGATAGTTGGTACCTATCATAGGAAATATTCCTATCCTAAATCAGTCACATAGGTATGATGATGGCTCTTTACACAAACTTTGTTTATGCAAGCCAAACAACATTCAGAAGATAGATTGCATGTATAAATTATTCCACAAATCCTTCATGAAATATTCACTGAGATGTTCTATAACACACATAATTTGCAGAAAACAAAAAGCAGATAATTTACTGTTAAATCCTTTAACAACTTCTCAATCAAACCTTACTAGTTGTTGAAATTCATATTTAGAATAAATTGTTATAAAATTAAATATTACAGAGCAATGAAACACATAAAATATGCGGAAAACACAAGCACACAAAACACATAAAACCAGAGAGACATAGATATACGTGGTTCACCTAGTTTGGGCTACGTCCACCCTGAACAACCAGTCATTCCTTTCTATTATCTAGCAAAATGAAGAGACACAACCTACAGCAGATCCGTTGTAATATCCTCTGCTCTCTCTCACAGTCTCCCTATCTATTTCTCGCTCCGAGAATACACACACAATACACTGCCCCAATACAAATACTCTCATACAAGCGAGGGATTTCCTTTTAGGGAAAAAAACCCTAAATTAAACATAACTTCTACCGTTAGAACATCTGCGTAATGAACGGCCCAGATTGACTAGAAATTACTTTACTTTTATAAGGAAATTTTACATCTATTTTTAGCTTTGGGGGCACTACCCCCGAAACACCCTGCCAGGTGGGGGGGCTCCATAAAGTCACAGCTTCCCCCCCTAGACCCCCCAGGCAGGGTTTAATTACAGGTGGCGTTGCCGCCCCCATTAAGGTACAACGGTCCAATGGTGTAATACAAAATAAACAAGATAATCAGGCTCCACACCCAACAATCTCCCACTTGGAGACTGATTATAGCAACTCCACTGCTACTTCATTTGCTGGACAATGACTCCTCTTTGGACCTGGTTGTTTCTCATATTCATCGTCATCCTTTAAGACTAATTGAAACTGAGCATGTTCTAAGTTTCTCCCTGGTTACAACTTTTGTTAGCATATCTGTAGGATTCTGGCTAGTGTGTATCGTTTCCAGCTTCAACTGTCCATCTTCCAATATTGACTGTATGAAATGGTACTTGAGCTGTATGTGTTTAGTCCTGGAATGAAATGCTGAGTTCTTTGCAAGATGAATGGCACTTTGGCTATCATTGTATAACGTGCCCATATCGTGCTTCTTACCCAATTCATCCATAAACCTTTGTAACCAAATCATTTCTTTACTAGCCTCTATAGCAGAAACATACTCTGCTTCTGTTGTTGAAAGTGCAACAACACTTTGGATTTTTAAAACCCAATTGACAGTTGTTCCACCTACAGTAAATACATATCCTGTAGTGCTCCTCCTGTTATCTTTATCACGTGCCATGTCTGCATCAAAATATCCCCATAGAGCAATGTTTGAACCACTAAAGAATAATGTTTGATTTGTGGTACCTCTCAAATATCTGAGAATCCATTTTATTGCCATCCAATGTTATTTTCCTAGATTGTTCATGCACCTGCTGACAACTCCCACTGCATGTGCAATATCAGGCCTTGTGCAAACCATTGCATACATTAAGCTTCCAACTGCTGATGCATATGGAACTTTAGGCATATAGTCCATTTCTTCTTGGGTCTTGGGGCACATCTCCTTACTAAGTTTGAAATGGCTATCAAAAGGTGTACTAATTGGTTTTGCATTCTGCATATTAAATCTTTTCAACACCTTTTGTATGTACTCATTCTGAGACAGTGTTACTTTGCGATTTTTCCCATCTCTAGTTATTCTCATACCAAGGATTTGTTTTGCAACTCCCAAATCCTTCATTGCAAATGAATTTGCCAATTTTATTTTGAGCACATTTATTTCCTTCACGTTAGACCCTGCAACAAGCATGTCATCTACATACAATAACAATATAATATAGCTGCCATCATTTTGCTTTTTCAGATAAATACAATGATCAGAGTGACATCTAGTACAACCTTTTTCAGACATAAACTTGTCAAATTTTAGATACCACTTCCTTGGAGTCTGTTTTAAGCCATACAAGCTCTTCTTTAATAATTTTTCTTTCCCTTTGACCTCATATCCTTATGGTTGCTGCATATAGATCTCTTCCTCCAAATCTCCATAGATAAATGTTGTCTTTACATCTAACTGTTCAAGATGTAAATCTTCTACTTCTACAAGACTTAAAATAGTTCTGATTGAAGTCATCTTAAGAACAGGAGAAAATATTTCATCAAAATCAATACCTTTCTTCCGTGCAAACCCCTTCACCACAAGTCTAGCTTTGTACCTCTCTTTTCCTCCATCTTCTTCCTTTAACATATAAACCCATTTATTCTGCAATATAGTTTTACCTGCAGGCAACCTGACTAAGTCCCAAGTTTGGTTATGCATTAAGGATTCCATCTCTTCTTCCATGGCTAGCTCCCACTTCTTCTTGCTTTCAACCTGCATTACTTCTTCATAACATTTAGGTTCACCAGAATCAGTCAACAATAAATAATATAATGAAGGAGAGTATCGTTCAGGGGGTCTACTTATCCTAGTAGATCTCCTAACACCACTTTCAGGTGTTTGAGGTGCCTGTTGCTGCTGTGATGGTTGTTGTTGTTGTGGCTCTTGATTATTATTATTTTTAGGCACCTTTACCTTTTCTGTGATGTCATCAACAATTGTCTATTCTTTTCTTTTTTTTTCCTGTTTCTTTTCCTGCAACTGATTCTTATACAATACCTTTTCATTGAATATTACACCTCTGCTTCTAATGATTTTGTGATTTTCATAATCATATAAGCGATAACAAAAATCGTTAACACCATATCCAATAAAGGTACATTTCTTTGATTTTTCCTCAAGATTTGTTCTATTTTCTTTATTAATATGGACAAAGGCCTCACAACCAAAAGGCTTCAAAAAAGAGTAGTTTACCTTTTTACTTGTCCATGCTTCCTCTGGAATACCACCATTTAAGGAACTTGATGGCCCTCTATTTATTAGATAAATAGCAGCATCTACAGCATCTGCCCAAAATTGTAAAGGTAATCCTACATGCAATCTCATGCACCTTGCACGCTCCATGATTGTTCTGTTCATCCTTTCTGACACACCATTTCCTTGTGATGTTCTTGGAACTATCTTCTCTCTGCAAATTCCATGCTCTGAATAGTACCTATCAAACTCTTTGCTGCAATATTCACCTCCATTGTTTGATCTGAGACACTTCAACTTCTTTCCTGTCTCAATCTCAACCAAAGCTTTCCATTTCTTGAAAGTATCAAATACATCAGATTTATTCTGAATACAATAAATCCAAGTTTTTCTAGTTGCGTCATCAATAAAAGTAACATAATAACGAGAGCCACCAAGAAATGATACCTAAGCAGGTCCCCATACATATGTATGCATAAACTCCAATTTTTCGCTCTTCTTTTCTTTCCCAACTCTGAGAAATATGACTTTCTTCTGTTTTCCATAAATTAAATTCTCACAGAAATCAAAATCAACATTCTTCAAACCTGGAAACAAATTTCTTGAGTGAAGAATATTCATCCCCTTCTCACTCATGTGTTCAAGCCTATGGTGCCATAATGCTGCGTCTACTCCTTTGGAATTTAAAGCATTAACATAGTTAGAAATACCATTGCATAAATACAATGTACCAATGTTTTCGAATTTTGTTATTACCAGCACTCCTTTGGTGACCTTCCAGGTTTTATTTGTGAAAGTTGTCACACAACCTTCACTGCCTAGCTGCCCTATTGAAATTATATTTTTCTTCAGATATGGAACATGCCTTACCTCCTTTAATAGCCATTGGTTTCCATTCTATCGTATTACAATAACCTTACACATTCCAACAATTTTACAGGGTTTATCATCACCCAAACAGACTTTTCCAAAATCTCCTTGAACATAATCATGAAAATATTTTTTAACGGGTGTGGCACTGAATGAGGCCCCTGAATCTAAAACCCAAGAATCAATAACATTTTCAAAATAAAGAATCAAAGCATCTAGTAACAGATCGCCTGTCACATTTGCTTCATGATTTTTTTCTTGTTGTGTGTCTCCTTCTTTTCCCTTCCGAGATCTACAGTCTTTCTTTAGGTGTCCTTTCTTTCTGCACTTCCAGCACACTATCCCCGATCTAGACTAGGATCTGCCTTTCCTTGATTTACTGCAATATCTCGATCTCTTTCCTCTTTACTCTTTCCAGTCTTCTTCCCCTAGACTCTGCACTCAAAGCATTACCTGATGTCTCACCAGAGCTTTTCCGTCACATTTCCTCGCTAAGGATAGCACCGAAAACAACATCAAACTTTAAAGTACTAGATCCAGAGACAGAGTTACTAATGGACATAAATAAACCATTCCAACTTTCTGGCATGAGCACAAAAATAACAGAGCTCTAACTTCATCATCAAAGTTTACCAAAGTTTACCCCTAAATAAACGTTTCATAAGAAATACCTTATTTGAGGCTGAGGGTTTTTCATATAGTTTCGCCAATGCCTTAATCAAACCCTCTGTTGTTGTTTCCCTTGAAATATTGAAGGCTACCGACGTTGCGAGGCACAACCATAATGCTCTGAGTGCATTTCTATCAAGAATATTCCATTATGCATCTGTCATAGTCGTCTGCTTCTTTGTTTTTCTACTCAATGGTAGGTATAGATATTTCTGATACAGGTAATATTCCATCTGCATCTTCCACAATGGGAATTTTTGGCCATTAAATTTTTCGACCCTAAATTTACCATCTTCTACCATTTCTCCAACTCGAACCAGGAACCCTTCTTTCCTACGAGTTTATCAACCAAATAGACCTTCGGCTCTTATACCAATTTTTAGAAAATTAAATATTACAGAGCAATGAAACACATCAAATATGCAGAAAACACAAGCACACAAAACACATAAAACCAGAGAGACACAGATATACGTGGTTCACCCAGTTTGGGCTACGTCCACCCCAAAAATCCAGTCCTTCCTTTCTATTATCCAGCAAAATGAAGACACACAACCTACAACAGATCTGTTGTAATATCCTCTGTTCTCTCTCACAGTCTCCCTATCTGTTTCTCACTCTGATAATACACACATAATACACAGCCACAATACAAATACCCTCATACAAGTGAGGGGTTTCCTTCTAGGGAAAAAAATCGTAAATTAAACATAACTTCTACTGTCAAATCATCCGCCTAATGAATGGCCCAGATTGACTAGAAATTACTATACATTTACAAGGCAATTTTACATCTGTTTTTAGCTTCGGGGATGCTGCCCCCGAAACCCCCCTCCA
Organism: Pinus albicaulis; assembly: GCA_034641835.2. Classification (NCBI taxonomy): domain Eukaryota; kingdom Viridiplantae; phylum Streptophyta; class Pinopsida; order Pinales; family Pinaceae; genus Pinus; species Pinus albicaulis. The sequence goes on along the minus strand of CM076581.1, from coordinate 331,078,242 downwards.
GAGCGGGGGGGATCCATAAAGTCGCACCCCCCCTGGACCCCCCAGGAAGCATTTAATTACAGGCGGTGTTGCCACCCCCATTAAGGTATAGGGGTCCAACGCTGTGATACAAAATAAACAAGATAATCAGGCTCCACACCCAACAAGAATTAACAAGGAAAAGAGACACACCACACATTACATGTTCCTTGAGTCACAAAATCCTCCAACATGAAGTAAAAAGGATTTTTATTATATTCAGTCTTCAGGTAGACCAAAATCCCACCTGGAAATGGTATTTACAAGTGGTATATATAGCAAGAGAGGCACCAACTCCATCTCTTCTAAAATAAGGAAGCATTACTCCTAACATTACATAGCTGTCAAAAGAGATTACAACCTTATCCCATAAAAATCTAACAGAAAGGACAGATGGAGAAGAAAGAAGAGAATAAATTTGGGCTGAAATGTTGAGTGTGTTTTCATGTTGCACCTTTTTCTGCTGATTTATCTCCTTGTGTCTTGGGTCTTTAAATAACCATGTAAATCCATTTAATAGGACCTCCAAAAACCTGATAACCACCTTTCAGCATCACTTGTTATATCCATTTGGTTATGGGTTCTTATCCATCCTTAACTGGCTTGGAAAAGTTTTCTAACAGGTCTCAAAATTTAGTTAAAACGGGTACTACTAGAAATTATGGTAAAAACCTATAACTGCACAAAACCTGACAATGCTACCAGAATTTTCGATAGCGATCTATTTCATCTTCAAAAATACATAAAAGATGTTGAAAATCCTGTGCAGACTTATATTCCTTGACACCTAAGCCGTTGTTCAAAATTGTGACTGATAAAAAAAAATGTACTTGTATCAAAAAACTTGTTACCTTCCTTCTATGTGGGATGCAACTTTGACAAGCTTATCCAAGTCTATTTTGTTGTCAACATCTGATCTAGATCTCGTTTCTTTTGTGGCTGGTTCCTTGATAGTGGCCTTATCCTCCTTAGAACCATTTTGTGTTTTTCTTCTCTTTGAGGGCTCTAAGTGCTGCTCTGAAGGGGTTTTATTTATGTTTTTCCTCATGGATATCTCTGTATTTGACCCTTCAGGCTTACCTTCAGATAAATGACCTTTTTCATTAGGCTTTGTTTATATAGAGTCTTGGACTTAAGCCTAAACTTGTTGTTGTCTCTTGTATGCCTCTTTTTGGTACCAACAACAGGTTCGGCTTCTTCTTTCTTCTTCTTACTGCTGATGTCGTATCTAGCATCCTTAAGGATTTCTTCATTTGATTGGGTAGGCTAATACTCTTTCTACATCTTTTGTTGAATATTTTCTTCCAGAATTTCCGGTAGCACCTACTCTTTTGAATTATCTGAAACTGCATACATTCCTCTTTGGGCGTAGGTGTAGACATTAGGAAAAAGAGGAACATGTTGCACCATTTTCATAGATTTGGGTTTACTTGCTAAGGATCTCTCTCCTTTTTCCAACTTTATCTCAGCTTTAACTGCATAAAATTTTTCTTTCTTATCCTTGGACTTCTTATAGATTCTTTATTTTTTGGCCTTTCTCTTTGTTCTTCTTTTGTAGGTTGAGGATGTGGCTATGAAACGGGAGGTGTAGGTGCTAGTTGGCATGCCTTCTAAAACAATAATTGATCACAAGTTTGGTTTCTCTTTCATAATTCTTCTTCAACTAGAAATTTGATCACATTTTGATGATACAAGCTATACTCTAAAACAATGGTGTGAGTTTTAACCCTTTATAACATCTTTTTCAGGCTTTTAAACAAGAAATAAGTCATATTTAATTTCTTCATACCTACATCATGGAAAAGAAACCTCATGTGATAGAGGAACACAACTGTATACCTCCTTTCACAAGTGAGGTATATCTTAACAAGCTTAATAGCTTCTCCCCATTCATTCTTAATATAACTTCTTGGAATGCCCTTGGCCCAACTTGGATCTCTATGTGCATCCTTGAGGAGACTATTAAGGTCTCCTCCTGTCATAACCTGCCCTTTAAACCACATCTCTCCTTCATGTGGAAGGTTAAAGGATTCAAAAATGGAGTCTTCAAAAATCTGCAATGTAAGGCCATAAACTATGGCTTATTTTCCATTAAAATAGTTAGCAAACTCTTGAGGTAGTCTTAAGTGAGAGCTCCCTAACCTGGTGCACATAGAGTACCACCTTGACTGGATAAATAAGCTTCTTACTCTCGAATTTGCATCCACTAGGTCTGCACCCTATGGCTCAATTCATTTTATTTTTCCACATGTTCTAGTCATCTTTAGAAAAGTAATGACACTATATTTTGAAACTGATAGGTGGCATAGTTGAAGGAGTTTTACCATACAAGTGCTACTTGTATTCACTTTTGGAATCATGTCTGAAATTCAGACTCCTCTTCAAACTATGACTTTAAGAAATTCGATCTTCAATAGCTAAAATTTTAAATGACAAGGCTTTAGTTTTTTTGGTGGTCTTAAAACAAAACTACGGTTCATCACCCCATGCAAATCGACCTTCATCAAGGAAAATATCCCACACAGTGATGTGCACCATGTGGTAGACATAATTACCTTCAATTGGATGCATATTTTTGTATGGAGAACTCCAGCTGGCTTGAGAAAAGAAGATCTGTGACTAACAATCACCTCCACTGTTTTACTATTAATTCGCCAAAATTTCCAGCAGAACGGTTGTGCGAAGAACTAAATGGTTATGGCGTTAAGCGTGATGACCAATATCTCATATGTTTGGAAAAACAAGTACTTTGACATACATCTAACTGACTTGGGGTTGACATGCGGACCAGATTAATGGTTAAGTGAATTACTGTGGGTTTATAGATAGGAATAACGTATATCATGACTTGACTTGAACTAGATTGACTGCATATTACACCTATCATGAGATCAGGAATGTTTTAAAAAATATTTCAGGCTTATTTCCACTACAACACATGGCTTAACCAAAGAGTATGCATTTTTTCGTTTATTTTTTAAAAAACAGAATATGCTTCCAGAATTTCCCGCGTCATCGGAATAAAAAGAAAAAATACAAAAACAAGAATATAACAGACTGTCCAAAAATACTAAAACTTTGCTAACATTGGCTCCACTAACTAAAATTTTAAAATTCTGAATTTGAAGTTTAACTCTAAAAACAAAAAATATGCAATGGACTCATGACTTAGCAAAGAAATGTTCTAACATTGGCCCCACGGGGGATAGAGCTCTCCCTACGAGGCTCTAAGAATCTTTGTAGTTTCATTGCCTTGTCATTGGACCATATGGAGTCTTATTATGAGACACACTAGTATTTATAGTGAACTTAGACTACCAACAACATTAGTAAAATACATTTTTTGAGAAAGTGCTCATTAAATGGGCCTCCAAATAGTTTTGTTCCATCAAGATGTTGCAACTCGAAAGTTTTGTTCTGCAGAATATTTGATATTCTGAAAGGACCATGCCATAAAGCATCAAATTTGGAATTCTTACTTGGATCTTGATGATGTGCGTCCCATTTCAATACTAGATCTCCAATGTAAAAATCTTCTTTTTTAGTTCCTTTATGAAAAAATTTCTTTACATCTTGCTGATATTTTCTCACCAAATCATATTGTTGTTCTCACTTTTTCTACACTTCTATGATTTCATAAATTATCTTGGTCATATCACTTGGCTCAGCTTCATGATCTTGCAGAAATTTAGCTACATGAATGACTAATTGGACTGGAAAAACAACATCAGTTCCATAAACCATTTGAAAAGGTGATGTATTAATAGAATTTTTTATTGTCACCATGTATGCCCATAAAGCAAACATCAATTTTGAATCCCAGGCTTTCTTGTTTTGCTCCAACAGTTTGGTGAAGATTCTTACTAAACTTTTGTTTGATGATTTAACTAAATGATTCCCTTGAGGATAGTACATTGTAGAGTGAGTGAGCTGAATGTCATAATCTTCATAGAAATTTACCAATGGAGTGGCTTTAAAAGAAACTACATTATCTTCTACCAACTTTGTTGGACATCCAAATCTGGTTATGATTCCCTCTAGAAAATTAATGATAACTTTATGAGTAGCATTCTTGTTAGGTATTGCATCAATCCATTTGGTGAAGTAATCAATTGCAATGAGAATCCAATGATGTTTTCAACTTCAAGGTGGATGGATTTCTCTAATGAAATCTAAGCCCCATTTTTGAAAAGGTGCAGAAAAAACTATGGGCTTGAGAGGCAAATACTTCAAATATTTCTTACCAGTAAATTTTTGACATTTTTAACATGCTCTCACCCCAGCATATACATCAGAAAATAAGTTAGTCCAAAAATAACCAGCTCTCAATATTTTCTATGCAGTAGTTCTCCAATAGTGATGTACTCCACACACACTAATATTCACATCAAAGATAGATTTTTTGGACTCATATGGTTCAATGCATATCAATAAAAATCATGTAGGATCTTTCCAATATAAACCATTATCTTTAATGTAGAATTTAATAGTTTTCAGCCTCAAAGATCTTACTGTACCTTATCATAATTTGGAGGAGGTTCAAAATGCTGCAGAAAAAATATGATGTCCTTGTACCAGCTGCATTTAGAAAGCTTTACATCCACTTCCATATTGTTTATAGGTTTAGAAATCTTCCCTTCAAAGTTTTCATCCATGAAATTCAAGCCCAAAACATTACAATTTTCTTCAGCTAGTAGTTTGGCTAATCCTTTACCTTTGATTAATTTAGTAGGATTTATCTCTAAATCAAACTCAAGAACTTTAGTCACCCACTTACTTTTTTTTCCATCAATATCAGGCTGAGCTAATATCTCTCTAACAAAAAATGGAAGTACATAGCAAATAACTTGAGCATGAAGAATATAAAATCTAACAGCTTTCAGAGCTTTCACTAATGCATAGGCATGTTTTTCCAACATTTCATACTTCAATTATACATCTCAAAGAGCTCTACTGAAAAATGTTATGGGAGCTTCCTTATTTTCTGAATCATTTTGTAAGAAAATAGCAGCAATAGTAACTTGTGAGGTAAATGAGAAGATCAAGAAAGGCTTTGAGTATTTAGGGCTTACCATCTAAGGTGCTTCAATGATATCTTTTTTATCAATGCAAATGAATTTCTGGATTCAATGGTCCACTTGACTTATTTGTCCTTCTTAAACATGCAAGTAATATGCTTCACCACATCATCAAACTTTGGAATGAACCTTCTTAAGTAATTGATCTTACCAAGGAAACATTGAACCTATTTCTTGGACCTTGGAAGTGTTAAATCCTGAGTTACAATTACTCTCTTAGGATCAATTTTTACTCCATCTTTAGAAACTATGTGACCCAACATCTTACCTTCCTTGAGAGAAAAATGATACTTATTTGGATTCAATGATATACCACATTTTACTACATTTAAAAAAAATACTTGTCTCAAGTGTTGAAGGTGTTCTTGATCTGAAGTTGAATAAACAGTAATATCATCTAAATATCTGACCAAGAATTTGTCCTTTTCTCCAATGAATGAAAATTCCATAGCACGTTGAAAAGTAGCTCCAACATTCATAAGCCCAAATGGAATATTTGCATACATGAATGTTCCCTAAGGATTAGTGAATGTTGTGTTCTCTTGATATTCTGGCCAAACGAAAACTTGATTGTACCTGGAGAAACCATATAAGAAGGAAATTATGTTTGAACCAATTACCTTTTGAAGAATATGCTCGATCTTCCACAATGGATAATTATATTTCTTGGAGAATTTGTTAATATTTCTGAAATCTACACATAGTATGACATCACTACTCTTCTTCCTTACTGGAACTAGATTAGCAACCCAGTCTGAGTATCTCAAGGGAATGATGATTTTAGCGTCCAAAATTTTCTTCACTTCCTTCTCTATAACTAGTAACAATAGTGGATTAATTTCCCTTAAATTCTACCTGAATGGCTTAGTACCATAATTCAATGGTATCCTATGCTCAATGATAGTTGTATCATATGTCTTAATATCTTCATATTTCCATGAAAAAACATCAACAAATTTGGAAAACAAATTGTGGTATTCAGCCTTTATTTCTTCTGATAAAGATTTTGAAAACTCCACATACCTTGGTTCCTTTTCTATGGCCAAACTGAAATCTTCCAATTGTGCTTCTGTTTCAGCCAACTGTGGTTTGACTGAGACATCATTGTGATCAAAGAGCTTCTCAAGCAAGATTAACGCCTAAGGAAAGTGAATGGTAGGAAACTGAATGATAGGCTAATCGGTAATCTGTTTTTGCAGATTTCTGGTGTCTTGAAAATCAACATCATCCTTCATGAGATCTTCATCTTGAACAATTTTTAAGACAACAAAATTTTCAACAGCTTCAATGGATCTTCTAATCTCCTAATCATCTTCAAAAATATTCCAATTTTTGACATTATCAAGAATTCTAGGTCTGAACCTAACTTCCACTTCATATTTCAGCTTCAGAGGTATTGGAATCTTGAATTTGCTTGCTAAAAGTGAGTCGACCAAACTATTACTTTCTCTTGGAAAAAAATAAATGATAAAAGCCAGGAATGTGTCTTCTACAATGCTCCATACTCTATTCTAGTAATCTCTGAGTCTCGGATGCTTATTTTGATAAATAGTTATGATTTGCTGAATAATAAGTTTAGCATCTCCAAAAATAGAAATTACTGAAATATTCATGTCCTTTGTTGTTTTTAAACCAATCACCAAATCTTCATACTCATCCACACTGTTAGTTTCTTCAAATGAAAGTTTGAAAGGAAAATTGGAGCTCTCTTTGAAAGGAGAAATGAGAATTATTATTGCACCAGCTGCTTCTTTGGAACATGAACCATCAAAGTAAATTTTCTATAGCTGAGAACCTTCATGACTGATTAGCTTTTCATTAGGCTTCAAAATATGAAAATTCTTCTGCAAATAGGACAACATTATCCATGTATAAAATCCTTGAACCAACATCAGTTTTTATAGCATAAATTGGATGATTAGTGGGGTCTTTTTTGTCACTAATGATATATGCCAGCTGAGATTCTCTATAAATTCTTCTTTTTTCTCCTCCAAAAACAGGGATGGTAGTGTAAGTGAAATCCATTTGTAAAGCTCCTCCCAAACTTCTAATCCATGACTTACAAAGTAACATGCCAAAATGAGGAGGAATGTCAGCTACAACAATATCCATCACCATCCCTCTCATGGGTAACTAAAAAAGGTTTACTGTAAGGTCTTTGATGACACCAAGGCATTGAACTTTATGGGAATAAAATGAGTAGAGATCTTGGTATTCTCTAGTTACTTCAAGACCTAGTTCATCCATGACTACCTTGGGAATTAAATTATGTGAGGCTCCAGAGTCCATTGGGAAATTATGCAACATCTTATCATGAATATTCAGAGATAAATAAAAGGGAGGAGTATAGTCATCTCTATATTCTACTAATGGACCGAAAATAACAGTGGGTTTGCCATCTTTAAGGTTAACAAAATCAGAAGCTACTTCGGTAGGTGGGGGTTGAAGAGCTTACATTAAGGTAATTTTGAAATCATAATTTTTCATGAGCTCTACAAGAGGAACAATAATTTTTATCTTATGTATTTCATGCTCAAAATTGAAAATAGGGGGCAGTGTGTGAGCAATTTTTACCTCAAGTGAAGGAGTATTAATTACTACCATAATTTCCGGTAATTTCTATTTAGCAACCTGCTTTTATACTGGAATTTTTACTGTATCCTTATTCTTCTTCGGATGAACAACAGACTTTTTATTATCATACATATTCTTTGATCTGATATTATATCTGATTTTATGACTAGTTGCAATCATGGAATGATCATGAGCCACTTCATTATTCTGAGTATATGACATGAAATCCTCATACTCTTCTTGTGTAAGATGAATCTGCCCTTCTTTGTCTCTTAGAAAATTGGTATCAACAACTTTCTCCAACCTTTTAGCTTCCTCTTCATCTTCAAATATAGCATTCTATAAAGGAGGCTACACTTTTTTATCATCAACATCTCTCCTTTCTCGCTGCAAAATTTGAGGAACATTAGGTATTCTAAATTGTTGCCTATTAGGCTGATCAAATGAATATTTTCTGGAAGTATCTAGTCTTGCGTCCATATTGAGCTTGGAAATATCAATATTCAATGACTTGACCATCTTGGTCAGCTCAACTAACTTAGGATCCTGAAGTTCCTGAAGTTGAAACTTCATCTTTTTTCTTTCTCTTTTCTCTGTCAATCCCTCCTATGAGCCTATCTGATGCTAACACATTAGATTCTACCTCCAATGCACTTTCCTGCATTTTTGTTAGTGTTGTAGATCTTGTTTCTCTCAATAATAAACAAAAATCAGGATCAAAGTCACCAACATAAGTGATTTTGGCTAAAGCTTGAGTGGGCTTGATTTCAATAGGTATTTTTCTATACATCTGATTGAATCTCTTAGAAAATTTAGAAATTGATTTTCCTTCTTTTATTTTTATTGCACCGAAATTGAGTGATATAATATAGAAAATATTTCTTATCACCCCATTTCCTTAAAAAATTATCATCTAGGGTTTCAATTCCAATGATGCTACCAACTGTCAAGGATATGAACCATTTCCTAACATCACCGTCAAGGCTCTGAACAAAAAATCTCATCCAGACATCTTGATGCTCAATATTCAGATTGAAAGCATAGGCATTAAAAATATCAAGGTGTTCTTCAGCTATTACCTCTCCCTCACCGCTAAAATTAAGCATGTACTTGAGATAATATCATGCGGGTAATCCGTCATAGGATGAGGTAAAAAAAAAAGGGGCATACCTTGCAACAACAATTTCATCCATTCGGTTAGGAGGTGGGTTTGGACCTACCATGGTGTGAGTTGTTGGGATTTGTGGAAAAAAAAAAGGTGGATTGTGAACAGCGGATGATGAAGCACCAAATTGTGATGTAGATACTATTTTTTGGTTGGAAAACAAAGGAGGTATAGGATTTTATGCAAAATCCGGGGATAAATTTTGGAGGACATCTTTAGGGACAACCTTTGAGAAAATAGTAGTAGAGGCAACAAACTTTCATTTACATTTTTTCTTGACTAAATTTTGAGGGTTAGAAACTGGTACTCTCAAAGGGGAGTATGGGTTAGCCATGGTTGTAGTCCTTCTAAGAGCCAGAACTTCACAATGGAGTTGCCAGGTGTAAAGCAGTCTAAAAAGATAGTTGGAGCTGTATTCCTCAGAACCAAACTTGTAACTTTGTCATTCACCTAGGGATAAGCTTCAATTCGCCTCCCTGACAATGACACCAAAGATGTTAGCGTAAGGAATCACTCCTTGACTGCATAAGGAGTAAGACTTACACATCATAGTTCATTTCAAATTTTAAAATGGTTGTTTTAGAGGTGGGATGGCTTCTCGAATATTTTGAAATGATTTTTATATTCTTTAATACTTTCATGCATTTGGCAAGCTGTGGAAAGTATAAATTGTGTGGTGAAATTGGTAGTATAGGGAGCAGAGTGTACAAATGAAAGAAGATGGATAGCTGTTACATATTCAAGGAAATATTCCTATCCTAAATTAGTCACACAGGTATCATGATGCCTCTTTACACAAACTTTGTTTATACAAGGAAAAAAAAAATTCAGAAAATAGATTGCATGTATAAACTATTCCACAAATCCTTTATGAAATCATCACTGACATGTTCTATAACACACATAATTTGCAGAAAATGAAAGCAAATAATTTACTATTAAATCCTTTAACAACTTCTCACTCACATATTACTAGTTGCTGCAATTCATATTTAGAATAAATTAAAAAAGAAAAGAGACACACAACACATTAGATTTTCCTTGAGTCACAAAATCATCCAGCATGAAGTAAAAGGGCTTTTTATTATATTCATTATTCAAGTAGACCAACATCCCACCTGGAAATGGTATTTGCAAGTGGTATATATAGAAAGAGAGGCACTAACTCCATCTCTTCTAAAAATAAGGAAACATTACTCCTAACGTTACATAGGTGTCAAAAGACATTAAAGCCTTATCGCATCGAAATATAATAGAAAGGATAGATGAAGAAGAAATAAGAGAATAAATTTGGGCGGAAATGTTGAGTGTGTTGTCATGGTGCCCCATTTTCTATTGATTTATCTCCTTGTGTCTTGGGTCTTTAAATAACCATGTAACTCCATTTAATAGGACCTCCAACAACCTCTAACCACCTTTCACCGTCAGTTGTTATATCCATTTGGTTATGGGATCTTATCCATCCTTAATTGGCTCAAAACAATTTGTTGAGGTGTCAAAATTCAGTTAAAATAGGCACTACCAGAAATTCCGGTAAAAATCCGTAACTACTCAAAAACTAGAATGCTACCATAATTTCTAGTAGCCCTCTACTTCTTTTTAAAAAATACATAGAAAATGTTGAAAATCCTATGTAAACTTATATTCCTTGACACCTAAAATATTTTTCAAAATTGTGACGGATAAGAAAAAAGGTATTTGTATCAAAAACATTTTTACCTTCCTTCAATGTGGGCTGCAGCTTCAACAAGCTTATCCAAGTCTGTTTTTCTATCAATGGATGAATGGATCTAGTTTAAATTGTGGTTGATTCCTTGACATTGCCTTTCTCCTCCTTAGAACCATTTTTTGTTTTTCTTCTCTTTGAGGGCTGTGATTGCTGCTCTGAAGGGTTTTTGTTTTTGTTTTTCTTCGTGGATTTCTCTATCTTTGACCCTTCAGGTTTACCTTCAATATAAATGACCTCTATCATTAGGCCTGGATTATGTAGAGCCTTGGAGTTAAGCTTAAAATTGTTGTTGTATATGGTGTGCCTCTTTTTGGTTCCAACAACAGCTTTGGCTTCTTCTTTCTTCTTCTTACTTCTAATGTCATATCCAACATGCTTAAGGAGTTTTTCATCTGATTGTGTAGGCTGATACTCTTTCTGCATCTTTTGTTGAATGTGTGCTTCCAGAATTTATGGTAGCACCTGTGCTTTTAATTTATGTGCAGTTGCAGACCTTCCTCTTCGGAATCTGGTGTAGACATTAGGAAAAGGAGGAACAGGGGGCAACATTTTCATAGATTTGGGTTTATTTGCTGAGGAGCTCTCTCCTTTTTCCAACTTTCTCTCAGCTTTAACTGCAGAAACTTTTTCTTTCTTACCCTTCGTCTTCTTATAGATGTTCCCTTTTCTGGCCTTTATCTTTGATTTTATTTTTGTAGGTTGAAGATGTTGTTGTGAAACTGGGGGTGTAGGTGCAGGTTGGCCCTCCCTGTAAAACAGAAAGTGATCCCAAGTTTTATTTCTCTTTCCTAATTATTCTTCAACTAGAACTTTGAGTACAACTTGATGATACAAGCTATAATATGAAGCAACAGTGTGATTTTGAACCCTTACTGACATATTTGTGATGCTTTTCAACAAGAAATAATGAATTTTTAATGTCTTCATACCTGTAACATGGAAAAGAAACCTCATGTGATAGAGGAAGACAACTGTATACCTCTTTGACAAGCGAGGTATATCTTAATAAGCTTAATAGATTCTGCCTATTCATTCTTAAGGTAACTACTTGGAACACCCTTGGAGAAATTTGGATCTCTGTGTGCATCCTTGATGAAACTATTAAGGTCTCCTCCTATGATAAAATGTCCTTTAAACGACCTCTCTCCCTTTTGTGGAAGGTTAAGGGCTTCAGAAATGGAGTCTTCAGAAACCTGCAAGGTAAGGACATAAATTGTAGCTTCTTGTCCATTAAAAGAGTTAGAAAATTTTTGAGCTACTCCTGAGTGAGAGCTCCCTAACCTGGTGCATATAAAATAGCACCCTGACTGGATTACAAGATTCTTACCCTCAAATTTTCATCCACTAGGTCTGCACCCTATGGCTCAATTCGTTTTATTTTTCCACCTATTCTAGTTATCTTTAGAAAATTAATGACTCTGTCCTTTGAAACTTATTGTTCATAGAGATGGAGGAGTTTTACCTTACAATTTTTGCTTGTATTCACCTTTGGAATCCTATCTGAAATATAGACTCCTCCTCAAACTATGACTTTAAGCGATTCGATCTTGAATAGTTAAAATTTCAAATGACAGGGCTCTTGCTTTTTGGGTGGCTTTAAAACAAAACGATGGTTCATCACCCCATGCAAATTGACCTTCATCATGGAACACCATGATGTGCACCATGTGGTAGTCATCATTACCTTTAGTTGGATGCGTATTTTCGTATGGAGAACTCCAGCTGGCTTGAGACAAGTCAATCTGTGACTAACAGTCACCTTCATTTTCTTGATGTCAGTTGGCTGAAATTTCTGGTAGCACTGTTGTGTGACTAACCAAATGGTTATGGAATTAAGCGTGATGAACAAAATCTCCTCCATTCAGAAAAATGCGTACTTTGACATACATCTAACTAAATTGTCGTTGACAGGCGGACAAGAATGACGGTTAAGTGAATTATTGCGGGTTGACACATAGGCTTAACATATATCATGATTGACTTGAACTAGACTGACTGCAACAACACCTATCATGAGATTTCGAATATTAAAAAAAATATTTAAGGCATATTTACACTACAACACGTGGCTTGACCAAAGTGGATGCATCTTTTCATTTATTTTCTTAAAAACAAATTATGCTTTTGGAATTTCGAGCAACATCGATTAAATATATATATATATATAGAAACAAGAATATAATAGATAGTCTGAAAAGACTAAAACTGGCGCTTCTGGAACTTCCAGTAGCGTCTAAAAAAATAAATAAATTTTGAAATTTTCGAAGTTTAATTATAATATATATATATATATATATATATATATATATATATATATATATATATATATATATATATATAGATGAAATGGAATCATGACTTAGCAAAGAACTGTGCTAACACAGTGGACGAATATTCTTTTTAGGAATATTTCTTATTTCCTGGCTCAACAAGAAACAAATTTCCACTTATCTATCCACATCTAAAGAAAAATATATTGCAACAACATCATGTTGTACTCAAGTCTTATGGATGAAGCAAAATCTCAAGTATCTTAAGGAAATTGGTGACCATACTGTACTCATTTTGTGTGAAATTAATAGTGCTATCAATATCCTAAAAACCCCTACGATTCATTCTAAAGCAAAGAAAATTCCTATCAAGTAGCACTTTCTTTAAGAACAATTTATTGATCAAACTGTTAGATTGGAATACATTCCAACTAAATAACAAATTTTCTACATATTTATGAAACCTATACCTAGAGAAATATTTGAATATCGTAAAGTAATATCTTCGTGGCGAGGAAATTTAGATCACTAATTTCAACTAAGAAGCATGTTAGTGATAGGTCAAGTTCAAGAAAATGGTATGCACCAGCATAAGGGGATTAGATTCCCTTCATCATTGATGTCAAATGGGGAGAATATGAAGATATCAGGAAAATATCAATGAGTAAGAAGGTAGGGGGAGTGTAGTCAAAAAATAGGTAGGATGATGTAAAAGTGGGAGAATAAACCAAAATTAGGAAAATATTAGTCACTAAGAAGATAGGGGGAGTAGAGTGAGAAAAATGATAGTGGGATTCTCCTTCATGATCATCAATAACAACATATGTCTAGTGATGTTTCCATCAATGCCAAAGGGTGAGATTTTTGCATATATTTTTTCATTGATGTCAACTACAGTGTCATTTATTTCAAATATCAATAGCACGAGAAGCTATTTAATATGTGTTGTCATTTGGTTTGGATAACATTTAACTTTGAACGAAATTATTATTTAGTTGATAATCGAAATGAGAATGAATGTTATATGATTGGATACACATATCAAATATATTTCCAACGGTATGAAATTTATAACTCCATAGCAATCAGGAGGTCAATGAAGTTGAAATGAAAAAATCAAGCAAGGTTCCAAGACTGGTCAAAGTTCCATCATTAAGAAATATTTGAGTCTTAGCAGTATATTCAAGATTTTTCATCATATCTTAGCTTCTTCAACATATTTTAGCATTTGGGCTATTTTATGCAATAGTCATTAAATCAATAATATTATAACATATTAAATTCTTATGTATCCTAACACCCGAATATCTAGGGATGCAACAAAAGAGCTTCTTACCAAAAACATTTCATTTCTAGATTTTTCCCATTAGCCATCAAGTGTACTCCATCTTACATGGAAATATAAGTAGGATTATAGTTGGCACCAGGTGGAAAACTATATTGACGTGGCACCCTTATCTGAGGATATGTGACAGGAAGATTTGGACCCTTTTAGTTGTTAAGTAGGCCTATTTAGAGTGACATGTGGCGAGGAAATGGCATGAAACATGAAATAAAGTTGGTGTGGCAGATGATGTGACAGCGACATGGTAGAGATGATGTGGAAAATATTGATATGCAAATATTTGATTGATTGTTGAAGTTTTAATGCGGTACCCTCTCAAGCCTCTATATTTGTGCCAAGAACTAATTTGGAAAAATATTTTTATTGTATTTAGCTTTTTGCTAAAATAACACCAACAAGGAAAATTATCCAAAAATTAGCAGAAGGCTTTAAATTCCAAGCCATTAAGGAATTTAGTGATCCAGGGGTCCTTTCATTAATCGTCTTAGTTTTGGACAAAATATGGATAAAATGAAAAATAGGCTGGTCGAAAAAATGTTTTAGTATCTGGGGCTCCAAGAAATTCGAAGGTGTATGTAGAGAGTTAATGGTCAAGGAACCAGATCTCGATTTTAATGGAGAAAAAAGAAAATTTAAAGTTCTAATGGGATTTTATTCTATTATTCCATCCACCTATTCATTAATCTGGGAGTTTCTTGATGCAAATGATTTAACATAAGAAAAATGGTCAAAGACTAGATTTTAACTCTAGGGACACTGGTCAAGGTTTAATTATTTTTTAGGGTTTTGCATGAAGAGTTATATAGCTTATCTAAAGATCTAGGAATGTTAACATATCCATGCCATCGATAGTGAATTTTCATTTGAGAAAATAAAATGAATATTCATTGTTTCCCAAACAATTTGCATGAAATGTTGGCCCTCCCAAAATTTGCAACATGTCTTAGTATAGGTACGCCAAATAATTTTGGAATCTTTGTGTGCATTTTTTTAATTTTCATAAGGGTTGTTAACAACAGAAAATCACATAGGAAAAATACATTCGATAATGTTAAGAAAACAGTACAAATGACGATTTTCAAGGAGAAATACATTATGAAGGAAAAAAATTTAATTATTCCCTAAGGTTCAGCCAGAAAATGGCAGATAGCACAACAACAACAAAGAATTTTGTGGACAACGCACTTAATCCTTCAATAGCTGCATGGTCCTAGGAATGGCGATAAGTCACCATCTGAGACCACTTGACACACTTGGAAAAGATGATTATTTGTTAATTTCAGTCCTATATATCCGAATTCGAGCCACCTTGAGAAGGCTTGCATCCCACAAAGGAATCCCTTTTCCTACTCTTGGGTCATTATCAATCTTGGGCCAAGAGAGGGAAGAAAGTTAAAAAAAAATCTATATAAAATAGCCATGGGAAGAAAAAAATGAGACACATTGTAATTCTAGCAAAATTTCTCCATAGAAAACCAACTTGCAAGTGTAGCAAAAGAAGGATTGGAAAGACTAGCATGTTGGCCACCCAACATCTTATTCAAGAAGAGAGCTCCATCATATGAGAGTGATCACCATCCTTTTTAGAAAGGGAGGAGATACTTGCAGGGAAATTGAGGAAAGGAACCCCCCTTGTCTTGAGTATTTGAGCTCCATAGTTCAAAGGACTCATTACAAGGGAGTTAGCATTATAATCTTCATACCACCAACACCTAATAACGAGACATTTCTCCATTTGTTTCTCTTGGGTTGTTGCTCCGTTTCATCATTGTTATCTTCTGTTTTTCTATTTAAGCTCGTGTTATTTTATGATTTACTTACCTTCTGATTTTTTTCTTACATTATTTAGTTTGTTCACTAACAACAACATCATCTTCTCTATGACCTTCTACAAGTAGCAATCGATTTCTAAAGAGGTGCATTTTGGTACACTTGTGTATCAAAAACACCACCACAGGAATGGAGACCATACTGGATTATTTTTCTTAGTTACTGGTTCTATTTGCAGGTCATTCTCCCTACTCAAATAGATGCAAAGAATTCAGACACTCTCTGAGAAATATATATAAAATTCACTCTCTTTTCTGATAGTCAAAGAGTCATTTTTTATTTTTCTTTATCTTGCGCAACAACACGCATTATTCTCTGATAGACGAGCACCCTGCGCCTGTCTGAAGATAACCCACATAGCAGACCAGAAAGCCAGAAATAACTGTATTTTGTCCATTTTTAAAGTGATTGGAATCCCCTAATGACTCTCCATCACTATTGTTATGCAATTACCATTTTTTGGATATTGTTCGAGCGAGGTCCCTTGGGGTACACTTTTTAGATGTCTTTCTGTATACGTTTTATACATGCGTGTTGGGTGAAAAGGTTAAGGGGATTTGGGGTGGGTCAAAGTCCCTATTTAATGTAAAAGTGTTTTAAGGGTAAAATGTGGGCCTCAAACCATGGTTTGGGACCACAGTATCAGCGTGCTAGATTGATATAAATAGATAGACCGAGTCTAAGTGAAAGGTAACTTGATATGATGCTATGATCTAAATATTTATGTGTTTGTAATACTTTTTTAAGGATTTCAGTCTGGGTTGGGTACAAAGGCTCCTATTGGTTGTGTGCGCAGAGACCTAGTACTCGCTGTGTGCGGAATCCACTGTCTGTGTGCGTGGAGGGGTAAAGTGTAAGGGAAATTCTGATGTGATGAATTGCTTTGAATTATTATCAGGACTGACTTTAGCAGAAACACTGTGTCAACTATATGAGTTGTTTGTTTACTGTTTTGTCCTAATATCGCTTTACTTCTGTTTTTCTTACTTGTATCTACGCGAATAAATATTTTATTTATGCATGAAATTATATTGATGATTGCATACGTGGATGAATATGCATAAGTGATTATGCATTATATAGATCTGGATCTGGTTCTATTATGATATATCTGCAACGAAGTGAATTGCAATTATATTATGTAATCTGATAAGTATTATTCTATAATTGTGCATATCTGTTAAGATCTGTATAAGTCTGCAATCAATATGTTTAGGTCCATTGCATTATTTTCTTCCTCGGGGAGTAGAAATTTGTTCCATCACCCCCGCATACTACTCTGGGAGAGACTTTGATCTGCGCAAGAAGATTATTACCGAAAAGGCCAGTAGTTGGAGGGTTTGTTGATTGTGCGATAAACTGTAAACCTAGGCCAGGACCCCTCAAGCCAAAAAAATGGTTCTGTTTTTGGGACTCGAAACATTTTGAGGGAGATTTGATGTTGTGGCACCCTTCGCAGAATGAATTGCATGATTGACTAGATAGAAATATCCTTGAATTTTCGATCCAAGAGAATCGAAGCTCTAAGATATCGGTTGAAAAGTGGGTACAAAATTACATCTATACATAAGTTCACGAGATATTATTTTGCTATTTTGGAATTGAGTTGTTGGAGTAGTTGTCTTGATTGAATGAATTCAATACCTTTGGGAGGGACAATGCAACCACTGAGTGGTCTCCTGAATTGATTCAGCACATAGAAAAGCTATAAAATAAGATTACCCACACAATAGATCATTGAATCGGTCGTCTCTTGGGAGGATTTGTAACTAAATTTCCAATGATCAGTTTGTGTCATACTCTGATGCAAAAAGAATATTTTTCAAGGGTCCTAGAGGTAAGTTCTTGTGCTTGTTGAAGTTTTTTCTGAAGATGCTATTGTGTGAACAAGGATTTCGGTGTCAACATATTGCTTGAATTCCGTGAAGAGGCTTGACTACGCATAGTGGAAAAATTTACCGTGAAGACCCAAAAAAATGATTTATTTATAGCCCTCTAAAGCATAGATATGATAATGAGGGTGAACCAGAGACTGGTAGCTCTAGTGAATCTGCGCGTTCTAAAGGAGAAGAAGTTTCATCAAACCAAAAATATCAGAGAGCCTTGATACTCTTTCCGACCCCATCCACTCCACTTCCAAAATCATCTCACAAAGCACCCACTCCACCGCTAAGTCCATCTCCACCACCACGTCCACCTCCCCCAGGCATAGATATGGTTACGTCGATGAAGCTACCTAATTTCAGAGGTATTGGAAATAATGATACTGAGCATTTTTGGATTGTGGCTCATGTTGTATGGCAAGCTCAGTATGTTAATAATGATGATATTAAGAAAGTGTAGCTAGCCACTGCTTTCCAAGACCGCGCATTAGATTGGTATATCAGATATGTTAAAGAAAGCGCTAATTCCACCTTGGACCAAATAAAATATGTTGTAAAAGAGAAGTTCAAGAAGCCTAAGTCATACGCATAGTTGGTTACATAAATGAAAGAGATTCATCAGGAGGTTAATGAATCTGTGTGGGAGGCAGATCCAAGGCTGAAGTGCACTATTAGATATGGTGGATTTGCCATCAATGATACTCAACATAAGGAGTGATTTATTTCTTTGTTGCTCCCACATCTGCGCCAACCCTTGGGTCGGCAAAATATTTCCACACAAGCTGAGGATGTGGAGATTTTCATGAAACTAGAAGATACCCCAAAACTTGTTGTGCTTGGAACTCAATAGATTCATAATCTATTGGAAGCCATGCATTTATAGATTCAAAGCCTGCGAAAAGAAAAGGGAAAGGAGGTTTGCACAGAGGTCTGGTGCATAAAAGGTAAATTTTCTGACCACCATAAGCATCAATGTCCTGTCTTCAATAATTATCTGAACATCGGAGGTCCTAGTCCATTGAAGAGTAGAGTCTGGTGCACAATCTGTCAAGTTTCTGGATTTTATGAAACATGTTTCTGTCCAAGGATTGGAAAGTATCATCCTAAGTTGAAGAAACTATTTTGTATATTTTGTTCGTCACTGGGACATGACGAACAACATAGTCATCCTTATGATATGATGTTGGACAAAGCTTAAATATATAGAATGAAAACTAAACCTACCTCACTAGCATCCCCCTATGGGCGTAGTGGATTGCAGGGTAGAGGAAGAGGAGAAGGAGGTGGATCAGCTGGTCAAGAAAGAGGAAAAGTTATTTTCTACAACTACGGTTATGTTGGTCACTATGTGCACGACTGTCCAAATCCAGCGTGACAATCATGTAGGTATTGTAGACTACTTGACCATGTGATAGAATATTTCCCTGTTTTTATTTCTAAAATGTAGGAGCAAAAGACGCAGAATCCAACGCAAAATTTTAAGATGGTTAGAGAAGAAACTCGTGCAGAAGATCCTAGCGTAAATTTGGTCACTAGGATCGGTGCAGTCACTAATGAAGATAATGGAAAGCAGTTGGTTATTGATTTGTAGATCTGTAAGGGTCCTGAGAATCAAGATGGATTTTGTTTACAACGCGCCAAGGGGACCTTTGTTGAAGCGCCGAAAGAACTTTTAGACGGAAGCACATCAACATAAATTAGACCAATGAAGGAAGCAAGAGATGAAGAGATCAAAATATTTCTACAAGCGCGCATTAAGTTACTGCGCAACAAAAAGGTAATAGAGAACCTTCAAGATCTGATACATAATTTCACCGAGAAGGAGCAGTCATGGTAGAACAGAGAGCTGTCAACAAAATATATAAGAATAATAAGAGAATGGGTAGACAGATGCATATGACCATGAAGATCATTTCGTATGAGATGGATCAAGTTATTCTAGACCTGCGCTTTGATGCAAACTTTCTAACTAAGAAAACATGGAAGCGCATGGGAGAACGCAAGATGGAGTGGTCTACTATTCAACTATGCATGGAAAATCAACGTAAAAGAATTCCTTATGAAGGATGTCACAAGTTGTAGTCAGTATAAAGGGCATTAAGGTGATGGTAGACTTGGAGATACAAATTCTAGATGATACTGATCCTTATCCCGCACTATTGGAACTATATTAGGCTATTGATATGGATGGTTTCATAAACACGAAGAATATAAGAACAGAGTTTGAAAGCAATGGAATAAGAGTCATCATTCCTCTAGACCTTGTAGAAGGGAAAAGCTACATAGGGCTTGTGTGCACTGATGATGATATTGATCAAATATATAAGTTGAATTTCCGCAAAAAATATTGGATCAACCCAACGGTGGATGGAAATATTAATTGGGATAAGGATAGTTCTTGTTTCTCAAATTTTGATGAAGAATTAGAAAATTGGCAGAAATGGTTGCATGAAGTCTCTGTACTATGCTTTAATCGTGTGACCTGATCTCTTTGATGTATAACATCTAAGAGATGTGAATTACCGCATTATGATGGTTTAACTGATGTAAACATGTTTTTATGAGACCTTGAAATAACTATAACCGAAGGACATATATCCCATGCTTTGGGTCTCAGATTGCATGCTACTCCAGCAAGATGTTGGGAGACTCATAAAGAGAAAATGGGCAATTGGGATGAGTGTGCGCACATGATGAGGTTACGATTTGAATATCCAACCATCATAATGGAAGAAGTGTAATTTGGAAAGGATGATCCATGTTAGATGGAATCAAGTATGGGACATAGAACCAAGACCATAATGGGTCCACATGTTTATTCATACATTTGGGAAGGTTCCTATTGATTGGTATTTGGAGACAATTTTACGCTAAGGTACTAGTGAATGGTCTGTACTAATGGATATTTTTATCCTAAAATTCATCTTTGAGAGTGGATTTGATAAGATTGGAAAATAATTGCATAATATTCAATAAGTTATCATCGATACAACAAAGCCTGCAATCAAGTGCGCTCCACCAGCATGGGATGCGTAGATGAAGGATATTGTGAATTGTATTAAATATGACGATTGAATAGAGTGAAGAAAATCCAAGGAATATCATGATTCTAGAATATGAGGGACAACGCACAGTGGCTCGACCCTCTATTACTTCACCAGATGTGACAAAACCCTTAAAGTTCCTGTAGGTGAATATCAGATCTAAAGAGAAATCCAAGTTGGAAAATATTGGAGACTATTTGGATGATGATATAGTAGGAAAATTTTTTGAGTTGCTCACAAAATATCAAGACTTGTTCCCTACAATTTTCTTAGAGCTGAAGGGAATAATTGGAGAACTTGGAGTTATGGAGATCACTTTGAAACCTGATGCGCACTTGACAAAACAATGCCCATATGGGCTGAATCCAAGATATAAGAAGAAGGTGAAAGAAGAGTTGGAAAATATGGTTGTTGTAGGCATAATAGAACTAGTAGAAGAGTCTGATTGGGTAAGTCTTATGGTAGTGCAAGACAAGTAGACTAATGGAGAAATCATAATTTGTTTAGACCTGTGCAAGTTTAATAATGCTTGTGTGCATGATCCATTCCCAACTCCATTCTTTGATGAAATCCTGGATAATTTTAGAGGAAAAGAAACTTATTTAGTCATATATGGGTTCTTAGGGTATCATCAGATCAAGTTTGCGCCAGAATATCACAGTAAGACCACCTTTGCAACTGAATGGGTATCTTTCCAATATAGAGTCATGCCCTTTGGCTTGAAGAATGTGCCTTCCATCTTCTCGTGCATAGTAGTAGCTACTTTCAAATAATTTATCCACAAGTTCTTGGAGGTATACACTAACGATTGGACTATGTTTGTGTTAATGAAGAAGCATGTTTCAAATCTTCCTTTAATGTTGGACACCTATAGAAGATACCATATCTCCTTGAATTTGAAGAAATGTATATTTTGTGTGCCATTTTGGATACTTCTTGGACACATCGTCTGCAAGCAAGGATTGATGGTAGATCTTGTGAATATCACAATAATAGTTAATCTAGAGATACCTGAGAATGTCAAGCAATTACGATCCATATTGGGGCACACTAGTTATTATCGAAAGTTCATTCAGGGTTATGCGCTAATAACTATGCCCATGGAGAAGTTGTTCAATAAGGATGCAAAATTATACTCGGATGAGGACTCTCATAAGAGTTTTGAATTGTTGAAGGAAAATACGGTCAATTCTCATACTAGTCTTCCAGATTAGTCAAAGGTGTTTCATGTACATGTTGATGCCTCTTGTATCGTGCTCAGAGTTGTTTTAGCGTAGCTAGGATCTAGATTTATTGATCACCCTATTGTCTATGCCAGTAGAAAACTATCATGTGCATAATGGAATTATTCAACCATGCAAAGGGAATGACAAGCGATGGTCTATGCACTGCATAAATTACGCCACTAACTTTTAGGAGGCCATTTCAAAAATTTTACTGATCATTCTCCTTTAAAGTACCTATTCAATAAGCCTATGTTGGGGAGGAAGATCTACAGGTGGTTGTTTCTATTCCAGGAGTATGAATTTAAGATTATGGTGAAACCAGGAAGACTGAATGTTGGGCTAGACCATCTGTCGCGCATTGAGACAGGTGAAGAACCTATGAACTGGGAGGATGGATTTCCAGATGCGTAGTTGTTTGCAATCAAGGTAGTTGATGATAAATTCCCTGATATTATTAATTTTATAAATACTAGACACATTCCTGAATACTATACAGTTCAGCAGAATGAATAGCTCATGGCGTGCACAACATACTTCACTATTATTGATGGAAAATTGTACAAAATGGGTGTAGATGAAGTTGTCCAAAGATATGTTTTGGAGTATGAAAGGCGTGTGATCCTAGCTAAAGCTCATGGAGGGGTATTCAGTGGTCATCACACAAGTAAGGCAACCATGCAGAAGATTTTGTGACCTAGGTTATGGTTTCCCACATTGCACAATGATGCATTTGAGCATTGTCGTGAATGTGATGTATGCCAGAGGACTAGAAATCTATCGTGCAGAGATGATATGCACTTGCACCCACAGATGCCACTGCAAGAATTTGAGAAATGGGCTATAGACTTTGTTGGACTTATCAATCCTATAGGCAAGATGAGTGGTGCATATTACATATTCACTGTGATGAACTATGTCACCAGATGGGTTGAAGCTAAACCTGTGAAGGATTGTACTACAGATAGAGTTGTGCAGTTCATATTTGAGAATATTTTGACTCGCTCTGGATGTCCTGAGATTATAATAAGCGATCAGGGTACACATTTTTTGAATGAAACCATTGAATAATTGACATATGAGTTCCATATGCATCATCAAAAGAGCTCTCCTTATCATCCCCAGTCGAATGGTGTAGTGGAAACATTCAATAAGATATTGGATACTGCACTCACCAAGGTATGCAATTCTAACTGAAACTATTGAGATTGATGCGTCCCTGTAGTTTTATGGGAATATTGGACCACGTGTAATAATTTGATTGGTAGGACACCTTTTAGGATGGTATATGGGAAAGAAGTTGTGTTGTCGATGGAATTCATTATTCCCAGCCTGTGCATTGCAACATTCACAAATATGGCAGAAGAAGATGCTATGGAGGAAAATTTGTCGTATTTGGTTGCACTAGAAGAAGATCGCTTTATTTCCAATTATCACTAGCAAGTTCAGAAGGCGCGCGAAAAACTATGGATTGATGGGCACATCAGGATAAAGGTGTTCAAGGAAGATGATTTGGTCTTATTATATGATAGCAAGTATGTGCGCTGCCTAGGGAAGTTGAAGATTCATTCGCCATGCCCATATGTTGTTAAGGACACCACTAATGGAGGTCCAGTGGGCCTGGTGACATTGAGTAGATAATACCTTTCGTGGTATGTGAGTAGATAATACCTTTCGTGGTATGTCAATGGGAACCCATTGAAGTTGTACAGGGATGACCCTGTGCGCACCAAATGACTATACGGTCAAAGTATCCGATCAGTGCAGATGGGATGGCGGATGCACAGGAAGGTGTGATGTGCCCGCAGTAGCCGCGTGAAGAGGTTGAATGGGTCACAAAGGTGCCAAAAACTAGTCATTGGAACAATAAATCTGGAAAAGAAAAATTTATTACTGTTTATGGAAGCGTCTAGGTTGCATTTAATGAAGGGATTTTGTGAGATTTGGGACCTTTTTTTCATTTATGGAGACACATTAATGCAGAATGAACCATTGAAGGCGTGCCACAAGTATAAATATGACCTATGCGGTCGTAATAGCTCCCTTTTCTTTCTGAGTGAATTATTTTCCCTGAGCTCTTTGATTTCCACAGCATACTCATTGCCTATGTTTGGTTTGGATCCAAGATTCGAGGAAGAGTTGCACTGTAGAGGTTTGGGTTATGTAATTCTGCCCAATATGACATCTACAAGACTTGGAGATGACACTAATGTGCCAGAGGTTCTGTTGTGCCAATTGATGAAATGCTTGTGCCCACAAAGTCTAAGAAGGGTCAAACATCTAGAACAAGGAAATACTTGAGGGAAAACACTTTGAATCCATGCTCCAATGCAAATGAGCACTTGAAAAGACCAATGATGGAGCTCCCTAAGACAACTATGGAGGAAGAGGACGATGAGGTTGAAGTGGCCCCATTCTCACAGTTGTTGACCTATGTCGCACTGTGCAAACCATTAGTAAGGGTTCCCAAAGATATCAACAAGGTGCGATCGAGCATAAATATGCCTTTGATCTCTGAAAATGTCCCACTGGAAGGTGAGATGTTTGCAAAAGTGCCACAGCTAAGAATGGGGGATTGGAACATCACAGACGTGGATAAATTTCCTAAACTTGTGTGAGAGATCTACCTAGACCATGTCTAGTATGAAGGGGGAATCATGCGCCTAGAGCCAAAGAGATGGGTGTTGGGTATGCACAACACAGGCATGTTTATTTTACTGCAGATCCCTCACTTTGGGAACAACCCAATAAATTATATATGTGTCCGAAAATTTGTGGCGCTCATGCATGATGATGCACTGTGATTGGGAGAGTGTATTCCCATTGATGTTGCGCTTATTGATAGGATAATTACCCTACCTTATCAGGACGCAGATCCAATGGCTGACCTTGGAGGAAAAGCACAACAGAGAGAAGTTGTAGAAAAGATAAAAGAAAAATACCAAGTCTCGCGCAAGAGAAGGGGGTTTGTGGTGAGAAAGATTAATGATCCCGATGTTTAGTTTAGAATGCTCATATTGACCTACAAGATGATGCGCAAATGCTGACCGAAGGAGGTTTCTGTGCAGGTTATTTCTCTCACCGTACGATGTGAAAAGGGAGTGATCTAGAACTGGTCACATTATTTGTGCAAGGAATTTTTGGAGATTGTGCACGAAGCACAGGAAGAGGGAAAAAAATTTCATTATGTTATGTTATTGTTGATCACATTAATTGGGCGGAAGACCCCTGAGGAAACCCAATTTCCTGAGATAGAGCCAAAAATGTGTGAGGTCGCGCAGTATGCTACACTCTGTAATTCATTAGACTCTGTGCACATTATGGAGAATAAGATTTTATGGGTTTTGTTTGACGAATCACTTTATCAGGAAGTGCAGTCTAAGCCAAGGCTATCTCTCAAGTTGTATGAACAATACAAGATGATATCATATTTCAAAGCCACTTTCCATAATATGCATATCCATACGAAAGGCACAGTGGAGGGAGTCTGGTATGAATTACAATACCTAGTCACGAAGGATGATTTGATACGCATCTTTGTAGAGTGTCCACCAGCGTGGTTAGAGCCTTGTGCATCGACTTATATTCCCAAAATGCTAACTAAGATGCACAATGGTACTCAACCAGAGAAAAAAACTTAGAAGACGACAAAGAAGGAAACCATGTCGACAATAACCAGCAAAACTATTGACTTGGAGAAAGATACTGAACCAGAGAAAAATGGTATTGCGCCAAAGGACACCATGGAGCGATTCGAAGCACAGAATTCAAAAGGAAAAAATCACAGTTCTCAAACAGTTGGAGGTTCGAGGAAGAAGAGGAAAGGATCTAAAGACATTAACGAGGAGGTCCTAACGTTGACCGAGGATGAATTAAATGAAATTGAAAACATGGTCACATCTGTGATAGAGGATCATTGGACATATATGGAAGTGAAGTATAGGACTGTGCTCAAAGTTGTGCAAGTGGGAATCTAAGAATTAAAATTGAAAGTGATCCTGATTCAGGTGAACCAAAAACAGACAAGCGTGTAGCCGCTTGATAAAGAATTTCTAGTGACCAGAGATGTTCGCCTTGTTCAAATCCCTGCGCCAACCATTCATGTAAACCCCATATGAAGGGATCAAATTAGAGGTTATGGTCACATTAATATTAATTTTTCTGTTTTACCTACAGGAAAGCTACACTTGATGCACTTTATGATCGTCAATGAACTTCAATTTCATGTGGCTCATGCTCACATAACTGTTGTAGAACCAAAGAAGCAAGTCGATGAAGCACAACAGAAACAACAAGCAGTAGAGGAAGCATGATGCATAGTCGAATCCCAATGTGTTGCACTCAAAGAAAATATCAAACAAGATTGTAGTGAAGTACCAAAATTCCTATCCACAGCTGCCCCAAAAGAGAAATTGGAAGGACTAGATGCCGCCTTGAAGGCTTCAAGTGCTTAAGTCCAAATGGTTCGTGTTGATTTTGAGCACCAAATTTATGATCTCCAAATGGAGTTGCAGCCTAAAACCATGCCTGAATTTTGCAAATAGGGTTGAAAAAGTAAAAAAAGCCACTGATAGTGTTACTGCCACAATCACACAGTGTGATATGCAGTCAGATGAGGCTACGGGTGTCTATACTTTGGTTCAGAATGACCCTGTGGTAGAGAATCTATGCAACAAGCTTCACGTAAAGGAGAAAAGATTTGATGAGATTAGGATAGCGACGCCTACTGTTGTTCTTATGCAGCACCTCGTCCACGTAGATGATGGTCGGGTAATTCAAATGGAGATTGAGGACCTACGTTGCAAAGAGCAGTCTTTGGAGGAACACATGCAACCATTGGCTGAGGAGGATCTACAACTCTCATAGACTTTGGACACTACATTGAACACCATTCAATAGATGCAGAGAAGTATCAAGATGGCCATTGAAGGGACCACTACTAACAAATTGGTTCTTCAAGCAGAGGGTGCTGTTGCACAGAGTCTGGAATGTTGCTCCCTCTCAAATATTTTGTCACTATGCACCAAGCCAAAATTAAAGAGCATACGCCACAGTGCCTCGGGATGAGTCACATGTTTTTTTTGGGTCCAGTTGGAGCGGGGTCCCCTAGGGTACACTTTTCGGATATATTTTCTTATAATTTTTTTTATATGTGCGTTGCGCGAAAAGTTCAAGGGGCTTTGGGGCGGGTCAAAGTCCCTATTTTATGTAAACGGGTTTTAAGAGTAAACTGTGGCCCTCACACCATGGTTTGAGACAACAGTGTCTGTGCACTACATTTATATAAATAGATAGATCGAGTCTAAGAAAAAGGTAACTTGATATGATGTTATGATATAAATGTTTATGCATATGTAATAATTTTGTAAGGGTTTCAATCTGGGTTGGGTAGAAAGGTTCCTACTGGCTGTGTGCGTGGAGACTGAGTCCTGGCTATGTACGGACTCCACTCGCTGTGTGTGTGAAAGGTAAAAGTGTAAGAGAAATTTTGATGTACTAAATTGCTCTGAATTAATACAAAGACTAATTTTTGCGGAAACATCATGTCAACTATCTGAGTTATCTATTTACTGTTATTTCTAAACATCACTTTAATTTTGTTTTTCTTACTTGTATCTGCGCGATACATCTATTATTTATGCATGAAGTTATACTGATGATTGAATATGTGGATGAATCTCCGTAAGTGATTACATATCATATAGATCTGGATCTGGTTATGTTAGGACATATCTACGATGAAGTGATATGTGATTCTGTTCTATAATCTGATAAGTATTATTCTATAATTGTGCATATATGCTAAGATGTGTATAAGTTTGCAATCAATCTGTTTAGGGCCACTACAATATTTTCTTCCTTACGGTGAGAAAACCTGGTTCCAGCTCCCCCCCATACTACCTCGAGTGAGACTTTTATCTGACCAAGCAAGTTGATCTGCCCACGGAACTAATCACTTGAGAATTACAGAGACCCTATTCAGAGGGGGTTTAGCTTAGGTCTAGTGCATGTGGCACTATTTGGGTCTACCCGACCCTTCTAGTGCTATGTAATGGTAAAGAATTACCAATAAGCTAAAGAATTTAATGCTCACATGGGAAGAAGGATCTTTAGTGGCAAAAAACTAGGGCATCCTTTCCCTATAAGTGACAGTGCAAGTAGCACTAGATCCTCATACCATTACCTTGGTTGATTCTCCGGCTGCTAGAAGGTGTCGCTAGTTCTTTCGGGACATTGGCACGAATACCAATCAAAATTTATCTCTGCAAGGCCCAATTACAATGAGAGGGTGAGGATGATTAGGTATCTATAGGATTTTGGTATCATATGCAAAATAAACAAAAACTTCATTTTTTTCTTGATTAATCACATAGTTTAAATTTGAAGAGAAAAATTACCTTTTCATTTATCGCTTTATTTTATATATATTATTATATTATTGATTCGATATAAATCATCCTTCCTCCAAAATAAAAAATATCAACAAGATTACGCTAGTCGACACCATAGAGGACCCAACAGGACCCTGTCGATCTAGACATTTCTTAAACCTCCTCCCATTGGAGGGAGGAGTTCCATGCCTCCCACCATTTAGGTGTAGAGGATGGCACGCCTCTTCCATTATAGGATCTTACTTTATCGGAGCATCTTTTATTGGAACCCCCCAAGGGTCACCAACTGCTACACTAGTGGAGACCCCTCCAGAGTCACCACACTCAACTCCTCCGATGACCCCTTAAGGTCAAAGGATTGGTAACCTTTCGGGGAAGGAAAAAATCATCCCTTAGGGAGTGCCACAAGAAAATATTTCTCAAGAACCTCCCCAAGGCCACCACATACACATACCTCCACATGGTCAATAATCCATTACCCTTCTTAGCATCACTATGTATTCCAGATCTAAAAAAGTTAACAAATGACCCCATTTCACATGGCCTTAACTGGTCCCCCATGCCCACAAAGCTACCTTCAAATATACCAAAATTTGAAGGGAAGAAAATAGAAGACCCCATAAATAATATAATGACTATCTATCTGTGGTGTTCCTCAAATGGTATCATAGATGATACCATTTGACTAATATGATTTCAATGCACCCTAGCAGGGCCTGCGATGAAATGGTATGTCGACCGACCTTTTGCCACACACAGAACCTTTAGTGCCCTCGCTATTACATTCCTTGCATACTTCCAACTACCGATTCATCATGATTTAGGAACGGAATTTCCTACTCACTTTAGATAAACACCTGTTTTTCATATATCATACCATCTCCAGGAATGCTGGAGGTGTTGTAGCTTGTGCAAAGCCAACCTCAACGATCGATTCATCTTGGAATTATTCTTGAAAACTCTCACAAAAGAGATTTAAAAGGACATGGAAACACAAAAATTTGTTCTGAGGAATATGTCATCAGTAAATCCCAACAACTTGAACTCATTTATACCCAATCTTGATATATCTACCATATCCTTCCAAATGCCCTGCGCCTATAAACTTATAGAGAGTTACCAGGCGTGTCTAATACTGTCAATAGTTTGATAGAATCCTTAGACCAAATTCAACCAAACAATAGTTACGAGTACCCAGGATACTCCTACGATACTACAAAAAATTTATCATGGCCATGGTACTATTATAGTCACCCTCCACCTTTGCAGAACATGACAAATAGGGAAATTCCATACCATCAACAACAGGGAGGTCCATATCCTCCCTCGTAGGGGAACCAATACTCAGCTAGAAATGTTGATACAAGAGAGCCACCCCAACATTCATACACCAATCAGGGAAAGGGGAACCAATACTCCCCTTTCCCCGAACAAAATATACTATCGATGCAAAACAATGCACTGATGAATCTAGTGTAGTTGTCCTAAGATCAATACCAACCATATGACCAGGATAATAATAATAATTCTCCAGACGCTGCAAATAAGAAGCCAAATAACAATCAAAACGGAGATTTTTGACACAAGGGAAGCAATAAACAACGCCACCCATTATTTGAGGATGGGGGTAACTCCAAATGAAATCAAAACCAGGACCCAAGTAATATTTCCCCAGGGAAAAACAAGAGACCTAGTCTACAGACAAACCATTATTGTGCTATATGTGGGGAGTATGGTCATTACACCCACCGCTGTCCCGAAATTCCCGAGTTGAAGAAACTCCAAGGTAACCGTGGGAAAGGGGGATAGAACCTGTAGCCTGCAGTCAAGCAGGAACCCTTCCCCCATCAAGGAATGGTTAACACCCAACAACAACAACCACCCCAAAACAACGTCGAAGGAAACAACCATGATATCTACATGGATGGAGAGGAATTTTTCTTCTAAACACATAATAGGAACTACGATGCACCCCCGGAAAGCAACCCTTTAGGCATGAGTATGAGTGCACCTTCAGCACCATTAACCATTTCCAAAATCCTAACTCAGTCCATGCAGAAAAAAATTAAAGGACCTACAAGGCACGCAGGGCATCATTCCAAAGCTTCTCATAGTGATAGTACAGTGGATAACCTAGCTCAATATCTAGTAGCCATGTCAGCATTTAAAGTTGTGCAAACATCGCAACCAAGAAGAAAGCCTTACCTTCTTATTTAAGTGTGATCTAGCCTACAAATTCTCGCCTAATGGTTTTTGATCTAGACAAGGTAGGACCCATGATTCATTTTCTAGTCGCCTTCCAAATAACGGATTTAGTTCAGAATATCACCATAAACTATTTCATTGTGGATGAAGGATAATACACATGCATCGTGTCCAAAACAGTTTTGAAAATGATAGGATCGGCCGAATTAAAACCATCCGACATCATACTCAGAGCATATGAAGGGGACCCAAGGTTCTTTTCAAAAATGTAGCACTGCACCTGGCCAACAAAACAGTCCTCACAGAAATTGATGTCTTAGATGCACAATTAGACTACAATATCCTCCTCGGGCGGAGTTACATGTATGTTATGACCGTGGTAGCATCCTTTGTTTTTAGGGTGATGATATTTCCTCATGAAGACATAATATTCACCATCGCCCAACTCACATACTATGAAAATAAACTCGTGGCTCCTCTAGATGTTGTACTACCATACGTAGATACAACCATTGAACCAATCAAAATATATATAGAATTGGCCCCCAACCAATTCAAACCATATTCTATCCTAGCAAAATACCCAAGAGACCCCCCTGTAATACCAAGGGAAGCCCTAGAAATTACAGAGATAGTGGTGTGCATGATGAGTTCATCAAATACCAAAACTAGCCTAGAACTAGAGACAGACAACATAGATGTTTCTGTCTCTCATTCGAAATTCCTACCATATGATATCTCCCAAAACCCATTTTTTTATCCCCCACCTAGTTTTGTTTCAAAACAAGTCATAGTAATCCTTAAATTTCTAAATATGGCTCTCTCAATACCAGTCTGGGATTTGGCCCCTCCAGCCACGTTAGGAAACCCAAGAATTACCTATACAAGAATAATTCCTATTATCTCCCGAGAAGGCACAATAGCCAAATAATCGCCTGTAGTCACATCGGTTAGTATGTTATGAAACCCGGTCCAAAAATATAAGAAAAGAGAGATCAAAGCCTTAGAAATCAACCACTTTGAGAGGGAAACCTCCTTTATATTACATAAATGAAAACTTATTGGATGATACAAATGAAAAAACCTCCTTGCTATATATAGGAGTTGATGGGGTCACAATATAATCCTAGCCGACCTAACAATAATAATGTAAAAGCACAACAATACAAATAATGGGCTTTTATTGGACATAATAATAACAATATGGGGACTACAGGGGTGCAAAAATAACAATAAGGGGGCTACACTAACAATAATAAGGAACTACACTAGTAATATAGTTACCTAACATGCCCCTCTCCTTAAAAAAAGTGTTGTCCTCAATGCTTGAGTAGCTTTAGATGCTTCTGTATAAATTTTCATCCTCTCATGTGGACTCTTCAGTGGGTAATTTCATCCACTTTATGAGCTACCTGAAATTGATCGATTTTGCAGCTGTCGAGTTCTTGTTTCCTTGACTACTTCAGGTTCTAATATGATTTTTCCTTCCTCATCAAGTTCAGGAAATATTTTTTGAATCAGACTTTTGTCACCTATAAACTTCTTTAAGCATGAAACATGGAAAATTGGGTGCACTCGAGAAGAAGCAGGAAGCTCCAATTTTTATCCCATAATACCAATATTTTGCAACGCCTTGTAAGGACCATGGTACTTTTGAGATAATTTATTAATCTTATTAGCTTGCTTGGGGGAAATATTTTTTTATGGTTGTAGCCGTAAAAACACCCACTCTCCTATATCAAAACTTCTCTCGTTGTGATGTTGATCTGCCTATTGTTTCGTTCGATTTTGTGCCAATTTTAGGTTATCCTTTAAGAGTTGGAGAATTTTTTGTTGATGCTCGATTTGATCTTCCACTCCTTGAACCTTTAAATTTTCTCTCAAATATGATGTGATGGACGGTGGATAATATCCATAAAGTGCCATAAATGGGGTCATTTTTGCTGTAATATGGAAGGAAGTGTTATACCACCATTCAACCAGAGCTAACCACTTGACCCATTGTATTTGTTTATTAGATAAAAAACAACGAAGATATCCTTCCAAACATCTGTTCACTATCTCAATTTTCCCATCAGATTGAGGATGATAAGATGAGCTATGAACTAGTTGAGTACTGAAACAAGAAAATAATTTCATCTGTGAAAATGGGATCTCTATCACTTACACTAATCTTTGGGTTTCCATGTAGCTTTGAATTGTTTCCATAAGTTCAGTAGCAACTGTACTTGCTTTAGATGGAGGAGATAATACATAAAAGTTTTCATAATTCCTAAGTCTATCAACTACCACCATGATTACACTCTTTCCTTCGAACATAGGTAAACCTACGATAAAATCCATTGAAACCTCCTCCCAATGTTGAATTTGAATGGATAAAGGTTGTAGCAGATCAGGTCTTAATTATCTCAACTTTATTTTTCTGGAAAACTAAACAATATGCCACAAACTTTTGAATATCATATTTAAGGCCATCCCAAAATAATTATTTCTTCACCCTACGGAAAGTTTTTAAAAATACTAAGTGTTGTCCTAAGGCAGAGATGTGCAATTCTAAAAGAATCTTTTGATCTAGTTGGGAATTATTACCAAGATATAAGCGATCTTTGTACCATAAGGAATCAGTTTTCCAACTAAATGTATCAGATGTACTAGGATCTTGTTGTAACGTTTAATGAGTGTCCACATTTCTTCGTCCTTATTTCATTCCTCCATTTCTTTGGTTATCCAATCTGCTTGGATAATAGAAATGGAACAAAGAAATTCTTACACCTCCTCATCCTTTCTTGAGAGTGCACTCGCGACAACATTTAACTCCCCATTTTTGTAGATGATTTCAAAGTCGTAATCCAACATCTTTCTGACCCATTTTTTATGCTATTTTGAGGACAACCTTTGCTCCAAAAAGTATTTAAGACTAACATGATCATTTTTTACGTTGAAGTGTCTTCCCATTAGGTAAGGTCGCCATTTCTTTAGTGCATGTAGTATTTCCAACATTTCCTTCTCATAAATAGATTTATGTATATACTTTCCTTTGATTGGACGACTTTTAAAAGAAATGGGCGTTCCTTCTTGCATTAAAACAACACCAATTCCATTTCCTGACACGCCACATTCCACAATAAAGTTTTTTGTGAAGTCTAGTGTAGCTAAGACCAATGCTAGGAACATTCCTTCTTTAAGATTTTCAAAGGCCTTCGTTGCTTCATGAGTCCATGAAAATGCATCTTTCTTCAATATTGTTGTTACAAGTTCTGCTATTATTTCATAATTCTTAACAAACTTGATATAATACCCTGTTAACCTGACAAATCCTCGCAACTACTTTACAGTTGTGGGGACTTTCCATCCCTTTAAGG
Organism: Pinus albicaulis; assembly: GCA_034641835.2. Lineage (NCBI taxonomy): Eukaryota > Viridiplantae > Streptophyta > Pinopsida > Pinales > Pinaceae > Pinus > Pinus albicaulis. Next base: position 331,044,124 of record CM076581.1, on the reverse strand, counting down.
ATTTAATTTTCTTAGGGTCTACCTTAACACCCTCCTAAGATACACTATGACCCAAATATTCCACTTCTTGTACTCCAAATATACATTTGGAGGCTTTTTCATATAATTGTTTCTCCTCCAATAGTTTGAGAACCCTGTCAACATGTTGAACATGATCCTTCCAAGACTGCTATAGATTATTATATCATCAAAAAATACTAACACAAATTTTATAAGGAAGGCTTTGGAAATGGAGTTCATCAACCTTTGAAATATATAAGGTGCATTGGTAAGGCCAAAAGGCATGAGAAAATATTCATAATGACCCTCATGAGTTTGAAATGTTTTTTTTGGAATATCTTCAGTCTTCATTATAATTTGATGATATCTTGAACAAAGATGCAACTTGGCAAAATAAATTTCTCCATGTAATTCATCCAATAATTCATCAATCATAGGAATGGGAAATTTATCTTTAATAGTGATATTATTGAGCTCCCTATAATCCAGAAACACGTGACATGATCCATCCTTATTGTGCACCAATACTACTCGGGTAGAGAAAGAACTTTAACTAGGTTGAATTATACCAGCTTCTAACATTTCTGCAATCAAACGTTCAATTTTACTCTTTTGGACATAAGGATATCTGTAAGGCCTGATGTTTGGAGGAAAAATTCCTTGAATCAAATGAATTGCATTATCATGATCATGAATAGGTGGGAGTCCTTTGATAGTTTCAAACACGTTCGAATGATTGTCCAAGGCTTTTTCAAGATCTGGAGAAATAGATGATTTTCATGTTGGAACTTCTAGTGATAATAATTGTGAAATTATGCCTCGTTGTTATTCATTTAGAATATTTGTCATGATTTTGGAGCTTATTATATTTTCCAAATTCCCCGCGATACCCTGTAATTAAACTTCCTTTGCTTCGAAAAAATTTCAAGAAAAGTTCTTGAAAAGTAAAAGCTACAGCCTCCAAAGATTGTAACCATTGTACTCCTAGTAGAACATCAACACCTCCCATTCGAATGGAAAGAATTGGACTATTTAATAAATATTCCACCATGGTTAGCTTGATATTATCACAATTTTCAGAGAAATTTATAGTTCCTCCATTTGCAACCATCACTTGACACTCTTGTGATGGGTATACGAAGCAATTCAATTCCTTCGCTACCTTATAATGAATAAAATTATGGGTACTACATGAATCAATCAACACTATTACATTTTTCTTCTTGATATGTCCTTCTATATTGAGAGTTTAATGAGTGGTAAATCCTACCAATGCATTGCAGGATATGGTTGGACACATTTCTTGTTTATCTAGTGTTAGTTCATGGTGTATATCCTCTTCTTTTGAAGTTTCTTTTTCATTTTCTTCCTCCTCTTCACAATCTATATCAAATAATTTATTCTCAGCACACTTATGACCTTTAGTGTATTTTCTATCACAATTGTATCAAAGCCCTTTTGCTCTTTTTTCTTCCAATTGTCGTGGTGTCAACCTTGTAGGTTGTGGAATTCTAGGAGTAGCAACACTGACATCTTTATAGATGTGAGTGGTAGGCTTCCTTGTCACCATAATTTTACTTTAATTTTTTCTTTCCAACCTAAATGCCTTCTCCAATGAATCATGTCCCCAAAGGCGAACCTCATGTTAGATGTTATCCTTTAAAGTCCCTATGAAGCCATCAATCTTGTGTTCCTCTGGAATATCAGTTACCCTTATATTAAATTTTTGAAAGTCCTCAATGTAATCCACCATTGAACCCTTTTATTTTATATTTATCAATTGGATAAAGAAGATGTTGCTCTTTGTATCCTCATAATGTGCTATCATTTACTCCGTAAAAATTGACCAAGTGACAATTTTTTTATGAGAGAAAAACCATCGATACCATACAAATGTATTTTTTTCAAAATATAAATTTGCAATGCATACCTTTTGTGTGTTTTGAAAATTATGGAGATCAATATATTGCTCCATCTATAGTATCCATGTTACGGGATCCTTGCCATCAAACTTCCTCATATCGATCTTTGGAATATGGTGGCTCTTCAATCCAACATTATAGTTTATGAAATCATGATTAACATTTATTTTGTTCTAATCATGAGTTTTCTCAAGTATCTTTTCACCATTAGGAATGATTTTTTGTATCAACTTTGTCAAACCTTCCTTCAAACCTTTCATATCTGCTTTTAGATCATTCTTCATTCTTCCATGTTTTCATTCATTTTTTCATCAATCTTAGCTTCCATGTAATCCGTCTTAGCTTCTATGCCATTATTCAAAAAATATATCTTAGCTTCCACACATTTCTTCAAACCATTCATATTATCTTCCACTCCTTTCTTCAAAACTTCCATTTCATTTTTTGTTACTCTTTGTGAGAGTGAAATTTGATGCACTTGTTCTTGTAATTTTGATATATCATGTGGCACTTCTTCCTCTTCATGAGTCATAGTAGAGCCTCCTGAGGGATTAATGGGTGTTGAGTTATTTTTAGGGGACATTTTAGAAAAAAATACTGATATATATGCTTCAATATGCCCCTGGAATCCCTTCAAACTGATTTTTCAAACAAGATTTATGCAGTTTAAAAAAAAATACACACATTTTTCTTGCTTTTGACGAGCTCAATATTGAACCTGATTTATCTATGAAATTTTGCATCCTCAATATTTTATCTTTTGTCATTTATTATCCCTTTTAATCTTCTTTCCAATGCCACAAGTCTGACCTTATTTGGAATCTTCATGGCAAAGTTATGCCCAATATCCCACAATGACCTAATTATGGACTAGTTGAGTAGATATAACTTGTACGCTGTGCCATGTGTCAATGTTTCCTCCTTAGGTTTTGAATACAATACACATGAAACTAAATTCCATGCACTTTAGGTCACTTATTACAAAATTTGAATCCGATGCTCAGAGAGAGAGTTATGATGATTTTACCAAGGTCACCTCTTTGAGATGAAATTCGGGAGCCTACAAAAACTCTAACCTCCACAGATCATATCTTCGAAAATATTGCAAACGAAGATCTAAAATGTTTACCCGACGTTCCTTAGGATTTGTTCGCATATGGGTTTTTTTTTTTTGCGTTTTAAACTTCACAGAAAAAAAGAAGAAGAATTGATAGTGAACATTCCACGATCACCTGTTTAAAGCAACAAAACCCTAACATCTGTTGTCGACAGATGTTGTCGCTCCTAGAGACAGCCTAGAGTTGCCATAGACCAGTGCCTAGGACATCTTATCATAGGAAGGAGCATATAATAAACTTGGGTGTCAATCCAAAGGCTCTCCTGCTATCTCTTGAAAACAAGGAAATTTATTTAAATGGGACCAGAACTTACAGAAACTGCCACAGGGAAAGTATTGTTGCAGAGACAAGATGCAAAGTTCCAATAAAAAAGCATCAGACAGTTAAAAGACAATTTACTGTAAAGAGGGCCGATTCAAGTAATATGCCACAGAAATCAAATATCAGAAGGTGTATGCGGTGAAAGAAATATGAGAAGATATCAGTTATCTTTGGTCTGATACCTAGATACACAATAGAACCACATATGGGCTTATCAATCTAAGAATCCATACATGACAATGGCGTTTTAAGAGAACCCTCCCAAAGCAATTAATATAGCAGAAAGATGGATGAGATGAACATGAAACAATATATCATGCCTGAGCCATATTTAAAGCGCTTGACTGATCCAAGTATGGGTATCAACTAGGATAAATCCTTACCTAAAATCAGTGAGCCACTCGCATTCCAGTACATGATACAAGAAGATGGATGAAATGAAATGTTGTATTAAACACATAAGAGAAGGTTACATACTGTGAAATATCAAAGACCAGAATCCTCTAAGACAAACATAACTCCTGCTCACTAAGACCCTACGGGCTCTGAGCCTTCATACAAGATATTTTACAAGATGTATACAAAAAATTCCTTTCACTCCACAATTCTCTGATAAAAATCTGGAACCCTTACATTGTCTTTCTTCTCGGTTTTTATAGGAGAAGAAGAAAAGAAACTAATAAAAGAAGTTGGTGAAAACAATTAATTGTTTCATTAAAAAAAAATGGCGGAAAAAATTCGCGCCCATACTATTTGATGGCTATGAAATGCTGAATGTACTTGAAAATCCGCTTGCAGAAATAAATGCACTGAGTAGAAAATCTCTTCAGGAACCTAGTATAGAGATACATCCACCTGAACATTCTGTCCTTTCCTGAAGAAAATCTGGCTGAAATAAAACCTTGAAAGCATTGCTTTTGTGCTTTGTACTCTCTGTCTTCCAACTTTGAATTGGAACTTAAATTCTTCAGTGCCGGACACTGCATTCCTTGATTTTTCATTGATATTTCTTCGATGCTCCATTAATTTCTCCTTCTGCTCGATCTGTGTCTTGAATGGCTTCGGAGGGTTTGATAGATTTACATCCTGCTTCATTAATGAAAGCCATGTCACAGCAACTACCCAGGGCTTTTCTTCATAAATTCTACCTTGGCAAGCTGATCCCTCAGTGCATCTTCGATTTTTGTAATGGAGGTGATAATTAACTAGCAATTTTCCATCGCTGCAAACCTGCAAAACCCACAAATTCGTCAGGAAAACAAATGCATGGGGGATGGCAGTGCAATGGGGATGACTTGGGTGACAGGGCGATGCGATGAAATGGTGAAAGAATGTAGGGTGGCGGTGAAAACACAGTGAAACCATGGTGGACGGACTGAGAAGAGATTTCTTCGTGGAACATCAAAACATAGCATACGAACGGAGCATATAAATGGTGGAAGAGAAAAGTGATTGAGGCGTGGAAAAATGACGTGGAGGGAGGCTTGGTCAACAGTAGGTTGTTCAAATGATCTGGGCTGTACGATCTCAAGGCGAGATCAATAGTTAGAAATGCATTGGTGAGCAATGGAATGGCAGGCCAGGGCACTGTTAAACTTGAACTATCATCCGTGCATCTCTGGAGAGACATGACCGTCAGATGGGAATCTTCAGATCGAACGGCTAGCGTTGATATCGCTACACGACTTTATCCGAATGATAATGCGCGATGGAGAGTGGTATTGACGTCGTACACTGGGACACGTGTTGCACAATGTGTGGAATCGCTGCGATTTGTGGAATACCGCCCACCTCCGAAAGGCGGTGCAATGAAAACAGGCCTGGTTTTTTAGCAGAGGACACGGGGCGGGGACCACAAGAGAAATGAGCTGCGATGCGTTGATTTGTGTTTTATCGGATGGCTCAAAGCATGCCCGATAGCCTTATATGATAAACTCCCTTTGACCTAGCACAGGGTTTCGGGGCTGGGCCATGTGGAAAAAGGACGTGCAGAGACTAAGGCCGAAGGGTGCTAAGCCCAATATATTTTCAAATATGAATTCTCATCCTTTTAAAATGCGATTTTGAAAACAAGAGAGGGCAACGATAGGCAGCTAATGAACTTTGCAAGCCAGAGCGAGGGAACCGGATGGTTCGAACCAGACTGCCTGCGGAAATTTTAATAAGGGAATGATCATGGTCAACATTGGCTCCACCTGGGGATGGCACATTCATCCCTAGACGTGTCGAGAACTGTGCAGACCTCCTTATCATGGTCTATGTAAACTCTGTTCTACGACCCCTTTGCATTTCTCTTCATAATTCGTCAACTTACCCACCTTATTCAAACAAAAATTTAAATAGAACTTATATACAAAATGGTACATCAGGCTCTTTCTACCTGAATCAAAATTGGAAGTAAGCTTTAAGGAATTGACCATTCACAGGGGCGTCCAGCAAGTCACCCTGTAAATTCTCCAATATGAAAGTATTGTTATCCCCCTTATCTATAATTTTGAAAGGACCGAACCAAAGGGGGTCGAATTTACCATGTTTTACTTTTTCGGCTCTTCGCACGTCCCACCTGAGCACTAGATCGCCGATCTGCAATTTCCTGTCTTTAGCATACTGATCAAATATATGTTTCATTTTTTCTTGATATTCTGTTAATCTCTGATTCACTTGGTCCCATGTTTCTTCTAATTCCACCAATTGATTGATTCTCCTGATCATATCATCAGGTTCCTCCTGACTTTCTTGCATGAAACGTGCCACTGGTAAAGCCAACTGCACAGGAAACACTGCTGCTCGTCCATATACCAATTCGTATGGATATTTCCCAGTTGCTCTCTTGATAGTGATTCTATTAGCCCATAGAGCCAATTTCAATTGGGAATCCCAATTTTTCTGATTTTCATTTATAGTTTTCTTCAAGGCCCTCACTAAAGTTTTATTAGAAGATTCTGCCAAACCATTTCCCTGTGGATAATAAGCTGTGGAGTGATTAAGTGTAATATTATACTGTTGACAGAGATTCACAAATTTTGCAGATTTGATGGCCTGTGCGTTATCAGTCACTATTCTAGCGGGGCAGCCAGACCTGGATATAATGTTTTCTTCCATGAATTTTATTATTACTGTATCTGTAGCATTTCTTGCAGGTATGGCTTCCACCCATTTTGTAAAATAATCGGTGGCTGTTAATATCCATTTATGTTGGCCACTTGAGGGTGGGTGAATTTCACCTATAAAATCTATTCCCCATTGCTGGAGTGGTTCGTTGACATGAACATGAATTAAAGGCAGGGCTGCCAACTTCTGTCTTTCTGCAAACTTTTGACATTTATCACATGCTCTAACCTAAACAAAAACATCTCCAAATAATTTTGGCCAGTAGAAACCAGCCTTCAGTATTTTATGAGTTGTGGCCCTCCAGTTGTAATTTCCTCCACAAATTCCTTCATGAAATTCTACCATTATACTCTCTACTTCACCCTCTATAAGGCACAGGAGTAAAATTCCTGAAGGGTCCCTCCAATATAGCTGCCCATTAGCAGCTATATACTTTTGTGATTTCAATATTAAAGCCCTATATTTTTCTTTATCACAACTGGGAGGATAGCTGAGTATCAAAAGATATTCTACTATTTCTTTGTACCATGGACTGGTGAGATATTTTATGTGTGCTTTCTGAGTAGCCTTCTCCAATCCTAGCTGCTCCTTTTCACTCTCGGACTCTTCACTTGCAATCATAGACGAATTTATGCCCAGAGCTTGATAGTTCGATTCAGATAACATTTTAGCAAGCCCCTGTCCTTTGATCAGCTTGGTAGGGAAGATATCTAGATCATACTCCTGTATTTTAGCAATCCACCTTCCCCTTTTTCCTTCACTATCACCCTGAATAAGGATATCTTTTACAGCGGCTGTAGGCACAAATGCAGTGATGTGGGATTGCAAAAAATACATGCAGAAAGATTTAAGGGATCTCACCAGGGCATACGCCTGCTTCTCTAGTATGTTATACTTCAATTCTGCATCATGCAGCACCTGACTGAAAAAGGAAATAGGCTGCTCATATCCTTCTTCATTTTTCTGTAATAACACTCCGACTACTGTATGTGGTGATGCAAAGGAAAATATTATAAAAGGCTTTGCATAATCTGGTCCAGCTAGCACATGAGCTTCAGCAAGTGCCTGTTTTATCCTGGTGAATGCCTCTCTAGATTCCTGGGACCATTTTACTTCATTATTATTTTTCAGCATATCAGTTATACGCCTAACTATCTCAGAATAGTTACGACTAAACCTTCTCAGAAAATTGATTTGGCCTAGAAACACCTGCACTTCTTTATTATTCCTGGGGAGATAAATACCATTTATAACTTCCACTCTTTTAGGGTCTATTCTTACCCCCTCTTTAGTGACAATATGCCCCAAAATTTTTCCTTCCTCTAATGCAAATAAAGAATTTTGTGGATTGAGAGAAAGACCATACCTTCTGCATTTTTCAAAGGTTCTGTGTAAATGCTCAATGTGTTCAGCGTCATTTTTTGAAAACACTGTAATATCATCAAGGTATACCACTAGAAATTTATCTTGCTCCCCAACAAAAGCAATGTCCATGGTGCTCTGAAAAGTGGCCCCTGCATTAATCAATCCAAAAGGCATCCTGGCATACATAAATGTACCCTATGGTGTGATGAAAGCAGTCTTCTTCTGATCTTCTGGAAGTACAGCCACCTGGTTATAACCAGAGAAACCATCCATCATTGAAATTCGAGAAGCTCCAACCACTTTTTGCAGGATGTGGTCCATCTTTGGCAGTGGATAATTATCTTTTAAGGATGCCCTGTTTAAATTTCTGAAATCCACACACAGCCTTATTTCTCCATTCTTCTTTCAGACAGGGACAAGGTTCGCCACCCATTCAGAATACCTCAGTGGCACAATTATTTTAGCCTTTAGCAGCTTCTTAATTTCCTTCTCAATGGAGGGAAGCAACAAAGGATTTATCTGTCTAAGCTTCTACTTATGAGGCTTTGCATCTTCCCTCAGAGGAATTTTATGCTGCATTATACTAATATCAAAAGTTTTAAGGTCCTGATAGGACCATGCGAACACATCCCTATATGACTGAAATAGTTTCAGGTATTTCTCCTTGTATTCCTCTAGGACCTTCTTAGATAACTTTACAATTTTGGGATCAGCATTAGTACCCAGATTCAGATCTTCCACTTGATTTTATTCTATCACTTTACTAAGCTGCAATGGGACATCATTCTTGTCAAATAATATTTCTAGAGGCACCAAACCTCTAGGGATGACATTTCCTTTCAGCTGTGGCACTTTACTTCCTGCCATTTTCTCCTCCCATTTATTTTCTGAAATATTCTCAGCCTCATCTTCTTCACAATAATCAATCTCCATATTAGAGAATTCTCCCACTATTTCCAGGAATCTCTTCATTTGTTGCTCATCTTCAAACACCTGCCAATGCTCAATACTATCTGGGATTGATGGTCTATAACGTACCTCAACTTCATACCTCAAGAGAGGGTTCTGGGGAGGATGGAATGTACTAGCAGCCACAGCAAGTGAATCTGCCATTCTATTCTGCTCCCAGGGCATAAATTGGATATTAAATGCTGAGAAGAAATTTTCTACCATGTCCCAAACTTCATTCCTGTAAGCCCTCAACCGAGGATGTTTGGTTTGACACTGATTCCTGACTTTCCTGACCACCAACTCAGAGTCTCCCAAGACCTTTAAACACTATATGCCCATGCTCCTGGCTGTCTGTAATCCCAACAGAAGTGCTTCATATTCAGCTACATTATTAGTAGCTTCGTATTCCAATTTAAAAGACAGTGGGATCCATTTTCCTGTAGGAGAGATTAATAATACTCTAGCCCCATTACCTTCTCTTGAATTTGCTCTGTCAAAATGTAGAGTCCATAATCCTGCTTCATGTTCTTCTAAAGGCTGCTCAATCTTGATTTGACAGAAGGATGGTTCATGAGCAAAATCTTGATCTTCCTCAAGCATAAAACATGAAAAATCTCCTTCTTTGCTATAGACTGGAGAATTTCCAGAGCTATCAGCCTTAGTAACCATCTTGACAAATCTAGTCTCTCTGTATAACCTCCTCTCTTGGCCACCAAAAACTGGGATGGTGGCATATGTTAAGTCTAATTTGAGTGACCCACCAATTTTTGTTCCCCAGGACCTTGACAACAGCATGCCAAAGCGAGCTGGGATATCAGTCACCACGATGTCCATTACTACACTTTTTGCTGGAATTTGGGCCAAGTTGACCACTAAATATTTAATCATCCCCAAGAATTTAACTCTTTGGAATCAAATGAATAGAGGTCTTTGTATGGGTGTGTGATTTGTAGTCCTAGTTGTTCCATGACTGACAGAGGCATAATATTATGGGAAGCTCCAGAATCTAACATACAATTGTGCAACAGCAGGTCATGAATCACTAGAGACACATAGAAAGGAGGAGTAGAGGGGTCTATCTCCTCGACATGTGGGCCAAAGAATACCATGGGTCTTTCTTCTTGGAGGTTGAGACTATCTGGAATGATTGGTGCTTCAGGAGGGAACAATAAACAAGTGACTTGAGATTGATATACAGGTTTTTTCAATAGTCCAGTCAGGGGAACTGGGATTTTGACTTTCTCAAGCTCCTTTTGCAAACTAAAATCACGGGAGAAATTTTCTATTACAACTTCTTTTGACACTGGATTAGCATTAGGAGGGTTTACTACTTTTGAAGAAGAAGGAATTTGATCATCAGACTGCAAAGGTTTGTTCAGAGGACTCTTACCTTTGTCTGTAACTTTCTGCACTGTTGATTCCTTTTGAGAAGATGCTTCCTTCTAGGGAGGCTCTTCTTCTTGTTCTTGAGTATGAGTTCTCTTCCTGGAAGATCTGAGATCATATTTTCTATTGAAGTGTTCTTGTATAAAATCAGCGAATTGTTTACAATAATAATCAGCCTCTGAGTCTTCTATGTCTTTAGCTTCTTCTTCTTGAAATGGTCATTATAGTTCATTATTATTCGAAAAATCCAGATTTGAATCTTCTAGCTCATAGGCAGTGTCTTCGGTGGAATCATCTACAGAACCTTCCAGATATAATGGGTGTGGTACCTGATCTTGTTGCTCTTTTGCTTCCCTTGGCAGCATTTGCAGGGGTGGCTTTCTATACTAAGGATTGTAACCCCTGTTTGGAGCATTTTGGAAGTTCTTGGAGGCTGAATTCTTAGTTTCCAATTCAAGCTTGACCAATTTATTAGAAATATTCTTAATTATTTTGCTCATTTCTTCAATTCTGTCTGTATCCTTGTCCTAATTAGAGGTATAGACCTCCTCTTTGCCTCTTCTTCTGGTATCCTGTTCAGCCTTTTCCTTTTGATTTTCCAGTGGAGGCAAAATTCACTTCCAACTCAAGAGCATCTGACTGAGCATCATCTAGAGTGGCAGGTTTCCTTTCTCTCAAAGAGAAACCAAAATCTGAGTCAAAGGCTGCTATGAAAACAACTTTGGCAGCATTCTGATAAGGCTTCACATTTTCAGGAAGGCTTAGATATAACTTATTAAATATTTTGATAAACTCTGACACCCCTTCATTATGTTTCTTCTTGAGTGTATTGAATTCAGTAAGACGCTGTCCATGATCTTTCTTCTCTCCCCATTTTCTAAGAAAAGTATTCTCCATTTCGTCCCAAGTGGTTATAGAATGGTTTCCTAATGTCTTGAACCATTTTCTGGCTTCACCGTCCATAGATTGCACAAATAGTCTTAAGACCACATCCAGATGTTCTACATTAAATTTTTCTGCAAAAGAGCAGAAAGTCTCAAGATGTTTCTGAGCATCAATTTCATTTTCCCCAATGAATCTGGGCAAGATCTTCAAATAATCCTGTGGCATATCATTCAACACTTGAGGTAATGTCAGGGGAGCATATTTATGCAACAAAAAGGCTTGAACATTAGCCATTGGAGGAGGAGGGGGTTGTGCAACAATCCGGTGTACAAATGAAGGAAGAGGAGGAGGTGGAAGTGGAGTATGAATAACAATAGGAATATATTGTAGGACAGCCTGAGGTGTAGATGGGAATAGTTCACAGTTAACATCAGCTACTTTGGTGACTTCTTCAACTTCTTCGACCTCAGGAGTAGGGTGAAGATTAGCTTTAATTCTAGCACCTCCCCTGGGTGGGCTATCTGAGTAATATTCTGTGTCTCCCACAGTGGAGTCGAGATTTTCTACTAGAACTTCTTGAGAAGAAGAAGATGGGTAATCTTCTACGGAAAACTCAGGGATTTCAGCACGAACTGATTTCTTTTCTTTCCAACTTCTTCTATGTATAATCTTCTCAGGGTCGAACACTGAAGGTGTCTTTTACTGTGATGTATCTGACCTCAGGTGTGGCTTACGGGGAGCCAGGACTATAAATAGAGTTATCAAATAAACAATAGTGGAGTCGCCAAGTTGAGAGATATGCAACTCTTCAACTCTCTGTGCTCACCTGATTAGAGAGTGAATATGATTTGTCGAGGCCCAGGGATAATGATTTTCTTAAGTTTGATCCCCGACAACGGCGCCAGAAAGATGTTGTCGACAGCTGTTGTCGCTCCTAGAGACAACCTAGAGTTGCCATAGACCAGTGCCTAGGACATCTTATCATAGCAAGGAGCATATAATAAACTTGGGTGTCAATCCAAAGGCTCTCCTGCTATCTCTTGAAAACAAGGAAATTGATTTAAATGGGACCAGAACTTACAGAAACTGCCACAGGGAAAGTATTGCTGCAGAGACAAGATGCAAAGTTCCAATACAAAAGCATTAGACAGTTAAGAGACAATTTACTGCAAAGAGGGCCGATTCAAGTAATATGCCACAGAAATCAAATATCAGAAGGTGTATGCGGTGAAAGAAATATGAGAAGATATCAGTTATCTTTGGTCTGATACCCAGATACACAACAGAACCACATATGGGCTTATCAATCTAAGAATACATACATGACAATGGCATTTTAAAAGCACCCTCCCAAAGCAACTAATATAGCAGAAAGATGGATGAGATGAGCATGAAGTAGTATATCATGCCTGAGCCATATTTAAAGCGCTTGACTGATCCAAGTATGGGTATCAACTAGGATAAATCCTTACCTAAAATCAGTGAGCCACTCGCATTCCAGTACATGATACAAGAAGATGGATGAAATGAAATGTTGTATTAAACACATAAGAGAAGGTTACATACTGTGAAATATCAAAGACCAGAATCCTCTAAGACAGACATAACTCCTCCTCACTGAGACCCTACGGGCTTTGAGCCTTCATACAAGATGTATACAAAAAATGCCTTTCACTCCACAATTCTCTGATAAAAATATAGAACCCTTACAATGTCTTTCTTCTCGGTTTTTATAGGAGAAGAAGAAAAGAAACTAATAAAAGAAGTTGGTGAAAACAATTAATTGTTTCATTAAAACAAAATGGCGGAAAACATTCGCACCCATACTATTTTAAGGCTATGAAATTCTGAATGTACTTGAAAATCCGCTTGCAAAAATAAATGCACTGAGTAGAAAATCTCTTCAGGAACCTAGTATAGAGATACATCCACCTGAACATTCTATCCTTTCCTGAAGAAAATCTGGCTGAAATAAAACCTTGAAAGCATTGCTTTTTGTGCTTTGTACTCTCTGTCTTCCAACTTTGAATTGGAACTTAAATTCTTCAGTACCGGACACTGCATTCCTTGATTTTTCATTGATATTTCTTCAAGATCCATTAATTTCTCCATCTGCTCGATCTGTGTTTTGAATGGCTCCGGAGGGTTTGATAGATTTACATCCTGCTTCATTAATGAAAGCCATGTCACAGCAACTACCCAGGGCTTTTCTTCATAAATTCTGCCTTCGCAAGATGATCCCTCAGTGCGTCTTCGATTTCTGTAATGGAGGCGATAATTAACTAGAAATTTTCCATCGCTGCAAACCTGCAAAACCCACAAATTCGTCAGGAAAACAAATGCATGGGGGATGGCAGTGCAATGGGGATGACTTGGGTGACAGGGCGATGCGATGAAATGGTGAAAGAATGCAGGGTGGCGGTGAAAACACAGTGAAACCATGGTGGACGGACTGAGCAAAGATTTCTTCGTGGAACATCAAAACATAACATACGAACGGAGCATATAAATGGTGGAAGAGAAAAGTGACTGACGCGTGGAAAAATGACGTGGAGGGAGGCTTGGTCAACAGTAGGTTGTTCGAATGACCTGGGCCGCATGATCTCGAGGCGAGATCAATGGTTAGAAATGCATTGGTGAGCGATGGAATGGCGGGCCAGGGCGCTGTTAAACTTGAACTATCATCCGTGCATCTCTGGAGAGACATGACCGTCGGATGGGAATCTTCAGATCGTACAGCTAGCATTTATATCGTTACATGACTTTATCCGAATGATAATGTGCGATGGAGAGTGGTATTGACGTCGTACACCGGGACACATGTTGCGCGATGTGTGGAATCGCTGCAATTTGTGGAATACCGCCTGCCTCCGAAAGGCAGTGCGATGAAAACAGACCTGGTTTTTTAGCAAAGGACACGGGGCGGGGACCACAAGAGAAATGAGCTGCAGTGCGTTGATTTGTGTTCGATCGGACGGCTCAAAGCATGCCCGATAGCCTTATATGATAAACGCCCTTTGACCTAGCACAGGGTTTTGGGGCTGGGTCATGTGGAAAAAGGAGGTGTAGAGACTAAGGCCAAAGGGTGCTAAGCCCAAAATATTTTCAAATATGAATTCTCATCCTTTTAAAATGCGATTTTGAAAACAAGAGAGGGCAACGATAGGCAGCTAATGAACTTTGCAAGCCAGGGCGAGGGAACTGGATGGTTCGAACCAGACTGCCTATGGAAATTTTAATAAGGGAATGATCATGGTCAACAACATCAAAGTTATGATACCAAATGTTATGAAACCTACTCCAAAAATAGAAGAAAAGAGAGATCAACGCCTTTGAAATCAGCCACTATGAGGGGGAAACCTCCTTTACATTACATAAATGAACAATTATTTGATGATACAAATGAGAAAACCTCCTTTATATGTATAGGAGTCCATGGGGTCACAATATAATCCTAGACGACCTAACAATAATAATGTAGGGTAACAACAATAGCAATAATGGGATTTTATGGGGCAGAACAATAACAATATGGGGACTGCATGAGTAAAAAATTACAATAAGGTGGCTATAATAATAATAATAAGGGACTACACTAGTAATATAGGGACCTAGCATGGTACTACCCTGAAGGGTAACATGAAAGGAAATAAGGTCCACACCCCTAGGCTACCTACAAAATTACAACCTTGTGAATTGTGCAATGTCGTAGGCCATACTACTAACATTTTCTGAGAATTGTATGAGTTAAAATCTCTTCTACATACCGAAATAACTTTCGTGGCCTCAGCTACCTGTAAAAAGGAAAAGGTCGTGAATGCCCATTGTAAAGCATAGCACACCAACTATGTGTGTGTCATATGCGACAAATATGGGAATTACACCCATAAGTGACAAGAGATGCCTTGATATAGGGATGCATTGCAATCCCTAGAGAAATATAATAATGAGAAATCCTCAACAGCATCCATGCAAATGGAAGAGGACAGGTCCAAAACCATATTATATATACGAGAAGAGGTTGCATCATGCTCATACTCAACAAACCCAATGGATCAAAGAAGGAAAATAGAGGCCACACACCATGTCCTAGTTTGTGCATTGTGCAATGAAATTGATAACTTAATCAATCAATGCCCCAAATTAAGGGCATTCAACCATTGGTACTGAATTCCACACGTTTCCCAAAGAAAATTATCTTGGCACAGATGACATACATGTTAGGTATGTCGAAGCAACCACCACCTGCACAGATCTGTCCCCCTGGTTGGGCCTGACCCATACCACACGTACCCATCCTTTTTTGGTACCCTATATTACTAATGTAGCCCCTTATTGTTGTTAGTGTAGCCTCCTTAATATTATTTTTGTACCCCTATAGTCCCCATATTGTTATTACTGTGCCCTTACATTATTATTTTTAGGTTGGCTAGGATTATATTGTGACCCCATCGACTCCTACATATAAAAAGGAGGTTTTTTCATTTGTGTCATTCAATAATTGTTCATTTATATAATTTAAAGGAGGTTTCCCCCTCAAAATGGTTGATTTCTAAGGCTTTTATCTCTCTTTTCTTCTATTTTGGGCACTGAATTCATAACTTTTGGTATCAGAGCTTTAGATTCTAGGATTTCATTTCTTCAAACAGGTCATCGTCAAATTTTCGCTATAATTTTTTTTCTATGAAGGTTCAGAAGCTAAAAACAAAACCCATTTGGAGAGAAATCCCGAGGATCTTCGTGTACAAATTTTAGATCTTGGTTTGCAATATTTTTAGAGATATGATCTGTGGAAGTTATATTTTTTGTAGGCTCTTGAATTTCATCTCAAAGAGGTCACCTTGGGAAAATCGTCATAACTCTCTCTCTGAGTATCAGATTGGAATTCTATAAAAAGTAGTTAAAAAAACATAGAATTTAGTTTCACGTGTATCAATTTTCGAGCTATAGGGGGGAAAAGTGACATGTTCCATGTCGTACAAGTTAGCTCTACTAAAATAGTTCATAATTAGGTCATTGTGGGAGATTGGGCATAAATTTGCCTTGAAGTATCCAAATCAGGTCTGACTTGTGGCATCGGAAAGAATATTTACAGTGATACTAAAGGACCAAAGATAAAATATTGGGGATCCAAAATTATAGAGATAAACCAGTTTCAATATTGAGCTCCTCAAAAACAAGAAAAGAGTGTGTATTTGTTTTTTTAAAATTGCATAAGCCTTGTTTGAAAAATTACTTTGAAGTCATTCCAAGGGAATATTGAAGCATATATATTAGTATTGGGTTCTACAATTCCCCCTAAAAATAATTCAATGCCCATTAAGCACTCATAAGTCTCTACTATGACACATTAAGAGGAATAATTGAAACATGATATATCAAAATTACAAGAACAAGTGCAATAAATTGTGCTCTTACAAGGGTAACAAAAAATGAAATGGATGGTTTGAAGAAAGGCGTGGAAGCTAAGATATATGGGTTGAAGAATGGCATGGGAGCTAATATGAATGGCATGGAAGCTAAGATGGATGGTGTGGAAGCTAAGATGGATGGCATAGAACACAACATGTATGGTTTGAAGAATGGCATGGAAGCTAAGATGGATGGTGTCGAAGCTAAGATGGATGGTATATAAGGAAACATGGAATATTTGAAGAATTATATGGAAGGTTTTAAGGAAGGTTTGTCAAATTTTCTACAAGAAAAGCTTCCTATTGGCGAAAAGGTAGTAGAGGAAACTCATGATTAGAACAAAAGAAATGTTAATAATTATTTCATAGACTATAATGTTGTATTTAACACCCATCATATTCCAAATATAGATATGAGGAAATTTGATGGCAAGGATCCAATAACTTGGATACTACAAATGGAGCAATACTTTGAGCTCCATAATAGGCAAGAAAAACAAAAGGTACGCATTGCAAATTTATATTTAGAAAAAAAATCAGTTTGTATGGTATCAATGGCTTTATTCTCGTAAACCATTGGTCACTTGGTAAATTTTTATGGAGGAAATGATAGCACATTATGAGGATAAAAAGAGCAACACCTTCTTTAGCCAATTGATAAACCTCAAAAAAAAGGGTTCAATGATGGAGCACATTGAGGACTTCCAAAAATTGAATATAAGGGTAAATAATATTCCATAGGATCATAGGATTGATGTCTTCATAGGGACTCTAATGATAAAATCCAACATGAGGTTCACCTTTTAGAACCTAATACATTGGATAAGGCATTCAATTTGGCAAGAAAATTTAAAAGAAAAATTATGGAGACAAGGAAGCCTACCACTCACAACTATAAAGATGGAAGTGTTGCTACTCCTAGACTTCCACAACCTACAAGGTTGACACAACAAGAATTTGAAGAAAAAATAGTGAAAGGGATTTGCTATATTTGTGATAGAAAATACACTAAAGGTCATAAATGTGCCGAGAATAAATTATTTTACATAGATTGTGAAGAGGAGGAAGAAAAGGAACAAAAACCTTCAAAATAAGAGGATATACACCAAGAAGAAACCCTAGAGGAAGAAGAAATGAATCAAACCATATCCTGTGATGAATTGGCATGAATTACCACTCCTCAAACTCTCAAGATAGAAGGACATATCAAGAAGAAAAATGTATTAGTGCTTATTGATTCGGGTAGTACCCATAATTTTATTCATTGTAAGGTAGCCAAGAGATTGAATTGCTTCCTATACCCAGTGCCACAGTGTCAAGTGATGGTGAAAAATGGAGGAACTATAAATTTCTTTTGAAAGTTCCATAATATCAAGCTAACCATGGGGTAATATGTATTGAATATTCCAATGGGTGGTGCTAATGTTGCACTAGCAGTACAATGGTACAATCCTTGGGGATGGTAACTTTTAATTTTCAAGATTGTTTCTTGAAATTTTTTTCAGAAGGAAATGAAGTTGAATTACGGAGTATCACAGAAAATTTGGGAAAGATAATAAGCTCTAATTTCATGACAAATATTCTGAAGAAAGAAAAACGAGGCATCACTTCCCAATTATGCTCACTAGATGTTCCAACATCAAAATCATCTATTTCTCGAGATCTCCAAAAATTCTAGGACAATCATTCCAAGGTGTTTGAAATTCCCAAAGGACTCCCACCTATTCATTATCATGATCATGCTATTCATTTGATTCTAGGAAGTGTTCCTCCAAAGATCAGGCCTTACAAATATCTTTATGTCCAAAAGTGAGAAATTGAACATATGATTGCAAAAATTCTAGAGGCTAGTATAATTCAACCTAGTCAATGTTCTTTCTCTGCTCTAGTAGTATTGGTGCACAAGAAGGATGGATCATGGTGCATGTTTTCAGATTATAGGGAGCTCAATAATCTCACTATTAAAGATAAATTTCCCATTTATGTGATTGATGAATTACATGGAGAAATTTATTTCACTAAGTTGGATCTTCGTTCAGGATATCATCAAATTAGAATGAAGACTGAAGACATTCCAAAAATAACATTTCAAACTCATGAGGGTCATTATGAATTGCTAGTCATGCCTTTTGGCCTTGCCAATGCACCTTCTACATTTCAAGCATTGATGAATTCCAATTTCAAACCCTTCCTTAGAAATTTGTCTTAGTATTTTTCGATGATATACTAATATACAACAAGTCTTGGATGGATCATGTTCAACATGTTGATAGGGTGCTCAAACTATTGGAGGAGAAAAAATTATATGAAAAAACCTCCAAATGTTTCTTTGGCATACAATATGTGGAATATCTCGGCCATATTGTATCTTAGAAGGGTTTTAAGGTACACCTTAACAAAATTAAATCCATTAAGGAATGGAAGGTCCCCACAATCATAAAGCAGTTGCGAAGATTTCTCGGGTTAACATGGTATTATCACATGTTTGTTAAGAATTATGGGAAAATAGCAGCACCTCTAACAAAATTATTGAAGAAAGATGCATTTTCATGGACTCGTAAAGCAACTAAGGCATTTGAACATCTTAAAGAGGAAATGTTCCAAGCACCGGTATTATTTACACCAAACTTCACAAAAACCTTTATTATGGAATTTGATGCCTCAAGAAATGGATTAATGCCAGAATAATAAATCCAAAATAAAATAAATAAATTAAATATTAAAAGTTAAGAATTTATGCCTAACTCTTTAGTTTGGGTTGTTCCTTTAAGATAGGAGTTAGTTTAGGTAGCTCCTATATTGGTGTGTGTTTGGTTGAGAAATTATCTCAACCAGGGTGTCCAAGATAGCACGTACTATCTTGAGACACTCTCTCCTCATCTATTTAATTGTAAAACTACATTCTTTTAATAATGAGAAAATATGTGAGGAAGCCATGAGGCTGAAGCCTTTTCCGCCCATTTTTGGTCTCTGGTTTATTATGTGTGTTATATATGTATTTTTCTGAGTTAATTTGATTTTCAATATGTGGTATTGGAGCATTCTATGATTGCTCAGCCTATGGAGAACTTGTGTTCACCTAATAAGATAATCACTAGAATATCTGCAATGTTAGCGCAGTGGTTGAATTGGAGCGCATGGAGGATGTAGAGAGATTTCTATTTGTGCCAGCCTGAGATCTGTGTTGAATATTGAGTGCAAGTAAGAAGGCGCTGCACCAAGCACACATTAACACATCCGCTGTGATGTTTTTCACAAAAGGTGTTTGAATTACAGTAGTCCGTTCAAGGAGGTATGTTGCGTCATTTTTTGGTATTTGATTTTTCTGCGTTGTTTGTTGGTATTCCCCGCCACCACAAGCCTGCAACACTTTGTAGGACATATATGTTTTAAACTTTATATCATAAAGAGCACCAATGGAAACATGACCTGAGCACTAAGATACCATAGGCTTACAAGCTTATTCTCTATGGATATATATTCAGATTGGAACGAATTATATAAGAATTTGTCCCTCACATTTTTCATTTTTTATTGATCTTTATGAAAATTTGGAAATTGCAGAGTTGTGGTGAAGAGATTTGATTCAAAGAAATCCTGACGTTGATTTGGTACCATTTGTGAGTTGTTTATGGTGGAGTTTTCATCTACGTTAGTGGTCTACGTATCATCTAGGAGCGTGAAATTGGGGCATAGTGCACATGGAACAATGTTCTGTGTAAATATGAAATGGAGGTACATGAAATTGATGTAAGGTGTGGAGCGCGACAGTGATTTCTTGCTGGAGCCAGATAAATTTTGCCTTCAACTATGTTGGATAGCGTTCCCTCTACCGACCTGCAAAACAAGTGCCACTTGCAACAACTAGAAGAAATGCAGAGGAGAAAACTATTGTGGAAAGGCCTGATCCTTTCTGGGGAGTAACCGCTGCATGGTCTGGGTTTCTATATTTCCTTTACAAATATTTGAGAAATAATGAGAAGAAGCAGTAGGCCGAAATACCGAGTCCATTGAATTTTGTTATGAAACTTTCACTTTTGGAAAAGGCTTCTTGACGACTAGTTTTGGAAGGTTTGGATCAAGTGGGATTGCACTCAATCTCGCCACTTCTTCTAACAATTTGCGAATAGATTCCTTCACTATCTTCGTCTTATGTAATTTTTTCTTTGCAGAATCAATTAAGGGATCCAATGAATAAACTGTTAAGATCCGCATAACATCCATTGTAGTTACAGGGCTCCTCTTCACGTGGGAACGTGTAAGTTGTCTCACAAGAGATTCTTAATTTACAAGAACTACACACATCCATCTTGTACACAACTTTGAAATCCAGTTCCTTTGACGAAAAATGCTTTTGATATTGTGCACAAAGGTTGTAAATTAGGTTGCAGTTTTCTCTCTTTGGAAGTATGCAGGAATGGCATATAATGTGTTGCTGATGTGAGTTTATAATGTTTTGGAAGACTTCCTTAAATTTCTTGTTCCATTAGCAATGTTTATGAAAGTGTGAATCTACGCTCTCCAAATCTAGTTGCCTTTGGAGGCCAAATTTCTTCATACTTGGCTGCCAGAAATAAGTGATGCGTGTAGCTAGTCAAGCGATTTTGTTTTTCTGCCTATCACCACATAAAGCATTGTTGCTTGTTTCAATTTCTGTTGCATGGAATATTTAAGTTCCCAGGTCATACGCCAAGTTAGAATTGATATATGAATATCGAGCGATGGAGTTCGGTGTAAAGTTGTCGGCTCTGTGAAAAAATGGAGTGTGATCAATGCCCTATAATCACTTTGCAACCACGGTTTTGAAGTCACATTGCTGGTTGATTTGTGAGCAGATTGGTGGATGTTTTATTATGTTATGTGGCTGATGTTCAATTCAGACAACGTGTATTTTGGAGCAGTTAGTGCCCAGCATGAAGTAAAGAACTGTGCGCCCAGTTGCAGAGAATTTCCCACTCAATCTATTCATAGAAATTATCCATTAAATCAATAGAAAACCCAACACTCTGCAATTTCAGTTCTATAATCATTGTTGAAGGAAATTTATTGAGACAACTGTTTCAGGAAAATAATTTTCGTACCAAAGAGATCTCGGCCTCAAAATCTTTCGATTTATTTGTGACAATACCAACAAAGATAGCTGAGTTTTCTTTTTACAAAATATACATCCGAATATTTTTACAAATATTTTTATGTAAATGGGAGGTGAACGTATCATCTTATGGTGTGGAATAAAGTTGATTTGTTTTTAATATTGGAGTGATAAGGAGTTAAAGAGTTTGGAGTGATAAAGTTTTTTTTTAAAATATTGGAGTAATAAGAAGTTAGGATAGTATCATTTTAGAGGTAAGAATGATGTTATAATATTTTAAAAAGAGTGTAGAATATAGGAGTGATAAGTGATTTTTGAGTATGTATTTAAAAAAAAGGGGAAGAAAGCAACATTCAAAAAGAAACCTTTAATCACTTTAATCACTTTTTATAAAGTGACTTTATAATTTTAATTACATTACTTTTAATGGAAAGTATGTAAAAGCATGATTATAAAGGCTTTTTAAAAGAGTGATCATAATTTTTTAATGGAGGGATAAGAGTGGTGTGTAATAGTGAGGGAATATTTTTTATTTATAGTAATAAGATATTTTTTGGAGAGATAAGGATTCACTTTTTTTTTGGAGTGATAAGTTGAAGTAATTTTGTGGAGTGATATACGACTTATTTTTTTGTAAGTTTGGAGTGAGTATTTTCTAAAGTTGAGTCAGTTTTTGAAGAATTTTTTTTCCAAGACGTTATGGAATTTTGATTCCATGAAGATGTTGTGAAGCTGAGCGATCATGTACTCCAAAGTTTAATAAAGAGATCATTTTTTAGTGATTGTGTCCTAGATCCGCCCAAAATTGAATAAGTGGATCTTAGGTACACCATGTGTGTTTACGATGGCCAATGTTTTTATGGATTCATGATGTTGCTTATAATTTGTGTCTATTTTTGACACATAAATGATCTCATTTTACACATAAATAAATTTCAATACAAACAAGCACAGCATCTGTAACAAAGTAGCTACAAGGAAGGATAATTAAGCTCAACACATGCGTTTGCGTCACTACAACAAATAATCAAAGTTTTCAACATCAACATTCTACCTCAACAAACAAATTCACTCAATAAAATCAAGTTAATGAACCTGCAAACTCCAGCATTTCAAAGCAAATTCTACATCAATACAATCAAGTTAATGAGCCTGCAAACTCCAGCGTTTCATGGAATAGTCTACATCAACATAAACTTCTAATCAAACTCAAATTGCATTGAATTGTAAGGGTGCATTCTCAGTTGAAACCGGCACCCAAGTTTCGAATTAAGTCTAATTAAATCAAATTGAATTCATTGTAGTGAGTCATTAAAATCATTAAGCATTTTTGGGTGCATTATCGACAGTGTTCGACACCCTTTCTTTAAGCAGAATCAAGTGACTGTATGAGTTTTAACTCTAAAGCAAACACGCAACAAGTTCACATCTCCTGCAAGCGAGCGTGAGTATTCATTCAAGCAATTTCCATCAAGTCCGTACAAAGTTCAAACCATCAAGTGAGCCAGTGTGAAGTTCATTGCAGCAACCATCAAAGCAACCAAACAAGTACAACTCTAACACTAATCAAGCAAGTTGAAATCTAGATCAAGAGAGCGTGACTATTCATTCAAGTGAGCATGAAGTAATCAAGCAAGTCAAGTGAGCATTCAAGAAAAGCACTCGTCATCAAGCAAGCGTGAATACAAGAGTTCAACTCAATAAGCAACAACTCAAGCGAGCATGCCATTCAAGTCACACAGTAAGCGAGCCTGTCATTCAAGTAACAAAATCAAGTGAAACAGTTCAAAGCATGACATCTATGACAAGAGAGCCTGAATTCAAGAGCGCGAGTTCAGATGGCGCATCACATCTAGTTGTTAAAAATTCTTCACAATTTGATCCTCTCAAGTGATGAAGACATGGTGCAAATCAGCAAAGAAACTCTTACTGATCTTTCACGACATCTACAACAAACAAATGAAACCATTGAGTTTCTTCAAATAGAGTCGCAACTACAACGAAATGAGTTGCAAGAGAAGAGTGATGCTTCAGAGTCTTTGAACCATACATCTAAACATGATTCTAATTCATTCATCCAAACAACTTCTAGTGTTGAAGTTGTTCCAATTCAACTTTCTTCCAAGCCAATCATCAAGCCATGGGAAGAAATTCAAAGTAACAAGAATCGAAGAGGCTTAGGATATGTCAATGATGACACCAACTTGCATATCCCAGATTATTCCAAGCCAATTAAGTTCGTCAGTGCATCTTGAACAAATCACCTCAGCAAGTTCTGATAAAGTTGCAGACAAACAGAAATGCACACAACCCGAAATTGAAGTCAAACAAACATGTTTTTATTATCAAAGAATTGGTCATATGGAAGATCAGTGTTTTGATCTCCATCCTTGTCACCATTGTGGCAAGCCCAATCATTCGTCAGAAAAATGTCGCAACCAAGAACAATCAGCCAGATTGAATATACATTATGAATGGATCGGTGCTTGGGAATGGTCATCCACAGTCAAAAGATTGTCTCAGTTCTACAACCAAATACAATCACACATAGTGCAGCCAATAGTGAAAATAAGATGGTACTCTCATGCAGTTGAATGGGGGAGTACACCAGTGCAACACTCCTACACCTAAAGGGGGGGAGTTCAGGAATACTTTCCAGAAAAGTGTCTCTCCTTTCAGCTGACAAAGGGGGAAAATGTCAATGAAATTGACGATGGTTGTCAGACTGAAAGTCTCGAAAAAACCAACAAAATCAGCCAATGGGCAGCTTCCGTAGCCAGTGGGCATCTTCAATAGCTAGTGGGCATTAAAAAATTCACCAGTGGGCAGTTGACAGCAAAGCAGCAGTGAGCAGCTTTCAACACAACAGAAGAAACAGTGAGTTTTTTTTGACATCATCAGCCAGTGGGCATTCAAAAAATTTTGTTAATGGAAAAAGGATGCCGATTTCACACAAAGGACAGAAGGATCCTTTCGAAAATTGGCACATGATGGAGTTGTCAAGAAAAAATCAAAGATGAATCAGACATGCAACTGACTCATGGTCTCTTCAGATTGAAGTTTTTTCAGCATCCAACCTTAGCGGTTTTTCAGGCAATGTTTTTGAGGATCAACATGAGAACTTGGAAGATGGTTCCTCATTCTTATTTTGGATTTATCATTGAAGGGGGTAATGTTAGCCCCTCTCATAAAACAATAATAAATCCAATATAAAATAAATAAATTAAATATTAAAATTTAATAATTTACGCCTAACTCTTTAGTTTGGGTTGTTTCTTTAAGATAGGAGTTAGTTTAGGTAGCTGCTATATTGGTGTGTGTTTGGTTGAGAAATTATCTCAACCAAGGTGTCCAAGATAGCACATACTATCTTGAGACACTATCTCCTCATCTATTTAATTGTAAAACTACATTCTTTTAATAATCAGAAAATATGTGAGGAAGCCGTGAGGCTGAAGCCTTTTCCACCAATATTTGGTCTCTGGCTTATTATGTGTGTTATATATCTATTTTTATGAGTTAATTTGATTTTCAATACAATAGAAAGACCTGTTTCTTTAGAAATCCATGAAAACAAACAAAATTATTTACAAAAGGCTATTTATGAGAAGGAAATGTTGGAAATACTACATGCACTAAAGAAATTGTGACCTTACCTAATGGGAAGACACTTCAAGGTAAAACCTGATCAGGATAGTCTTAAATACTTTTTGGAACAAACACTATCTTGAGAAGAGCAATAAAAAATGGGTCACAAAGATGTGTTGAGAATGCAGCAAGATGATGGAGCTTAGTGAAATGAAGTCGCCTTCACTAAGTGGGCCCGCAGGCAAATTCTGGCGCAAAGTCTATTTTTAGACTATGTCTATTTTTAGACACACGGAGCATAATTTGGGAATTCTACTTGGAGATTCTTAAAGTATGCGACATGTCGGTAAAAATAGATGAGACCCTTATTTTTAGGACCCAGGCTATTTTTAGACCGATCTCCTAAAAATATGGAAGTCAAATATTATTTACCCTTAATAATATTTTGACTATAAACAACAGTTTACTCTCTTGGCGCACTTCAGTTTGAGTCATGGAGGTGACTCATGCAACTGACACAAGGAATCACGTGGTTCCTAGGTTTTGATGGCATCTTGCATGGTTGGCTTCAGTTAGACTTCAGTGGCAGGAGTTTTGGAGGAGTTAACGGGACAAGTAGTGGAGTTGTGTTCTGTTTGTTTTAGTTGAACTAGTTAGGATTAGTTAACTAACTAATCAACTAGATATGAGTGGAGTAAATTAAATAATATTTAATTTACTAAATATTAACTCATTAGTCAACTCAAGAACACTTCAGTTCACTACAGTGCATGATCAGTTCAGTGGAGACCAGTGGAAGAGGTAGATGAAAGGGTGAGTAAAGCTATCAGTTGGTAGATTTGTTTTGCATGAGATTTTCATTACACTTGGAGGAATTGTCCATGACAATTACGCAATCAAGGCAAGGGGATTCGAACCTTGAACCTCTTCATATACAGGCCATGATTGCGCAATAGAGGCAAGGCATTTAGTGGTGTGTTTTGAACCCGAGACTTGTTCAAAACCAAGCTAGATTGTGAGTAACTTCATGAGAGAGTACTGAGTACTTGTGAGGAGTATTGTACTTGTTTGGTTACTTGATTTCTCCATTATAATATACACAATAGCTGAGGGGTTTTCAGCTATAGGCTTTCCCCATACATACTGAGTTAATGTGTGATTGAATTGATGTGAGATTGCTTCTGTTATTTCCGCATGTGACAATTAATTGTAGAAGAAGGTTATGTGTTGTGTATGCAATTCGAAATTGATATATGACCAGGTTAATCTTCAGTGAATAAGTGATTTATTCAGCTAATTTCTACATGGTATCGGAGCGAGATTAATTGTCGAGATCTATTACGGTGATTGCAAACTTATTTCCTCGGACAGAGTCTGCATGCGGGCCATGTAGCCTCCGGAATATTCATCCTTCTTTGTAAGGTGAAAGATCTGGTGAATGCCCTTGCAGTCAATCTCTGATTTGGAAATAATTTGTTTTCAAGTATAGATCTAAGCTTATAGAGCTTGAGTTGGACCAAATTTTATGTAAGGTTGGTTTTCTTATGAGGCTGTAAGGAAAGATGTCTTCTTTCAATGGTTTCCGACTCGAATATGCTCTTGAAGGCAGTTCGAACTATGTTGCATGGAAGGATCGAATGGAAGCAGTGTTAGAAGATAATGGTCTGAAGGAGTTCGTGGATGTGGATGTCCCAAAGCCCACTGATGCAGCTTTGGTCGATGCATGGCAAAAGAAAATCGCGAAATGTCGAAGGATCCTGTTAGAGGGCGTCAAGGATCATATTGTATCCAGCCTGCATGGAAAGGCTACTCCATATTTAATGTGGAAAGCTTTGACGGATCTATTCCAGAGTAAGAGTGACCAAAGGAAGTTGGCGCTCAAAGATAAGCTCAGGAACATCAAGATGGAGAAAGGCGACAGTATCGCCAAATACCTCACGAAGTTCACTCAGTGCAGAGATGAGCTGGGAAGTGTGGGGGTGACTGTCGAAGACGAGGACATGGTCGACCTGGC
Organism: Pinus albicaulis; assembly: GCA_034641835.2. Lineage (NCBI taxonomy): Eukaryota > Viridiplantae > Streptophyta > Pinopsida > Pinales > Pinaceae > Pinus > Pinus albicaulis. Next base: position 331,016,960 of record CM076581.1, on the reverse strand, counting down.
TCTCCTTGGTCTTCCGAAGGCTTGGTACTCATATCAAGATAGTGTCAATGGTCGGGAGAAGCTGCCGGGATGGGAGCGCCTTTGGGCGGATCTCATGCAGGAGGAGATAAGGAGGACTACTCGAGATGGATCTTCATCAAAGGGAGCTGATGAAGAAAACTGCGCTTTGGTGTCCAAAGCCAAGAAAGGGAAGGGTAAGAAAACCTCTCATTCTGGAGCTAAGAGCAAGAAGCAGGATATGGCGAAAGTGAAATGTTTTCACTGCCATGATCACGGACATTATGCTACCAATTGTCCAAAGAAGAAGAAGAACAAGCAAGCGGGAAGATCTGCAGATGGAGAAGCTTTGGCTTCACAGTTCGAGCTTGACTTTTCAATGATTGCATGCTTGGTTTCAAGTGTGATGGGATCCGTGTGGTTCTTGGACAGCGGTGCGTCATTTCATATGACGGGAGATCGGGAGTTGTTCTCAGATCTCGAGGACAAGGATTTGGGTATGCACATCGAGATGGGCGATGACGGTAGATACAGTGCGACTGGTATCGGTACCGTATCCTTTCAGAGGGAGTCTGGTAAACCCTTTGTCTTAAAGGATGTCATGCATGTACCTGGATTGAAGAAGAACCTGATTTCAGTAGAGATGTTGGAGGATAAGGGTTATGATGTTGTCTTCAGCGAAGGAAAAGCTTTCCTGCGCAGTAAGACTACTGGAGAGACCCGGAAGATAGGGGTTCGAACTCAGAACCTTTATCAGTTGCAGGTAGATGACTGCGCAGCTATGGCATGCAAGGCTGGAGATGTGGTGAGCCGGGATGATGAGGGCTAACTATGGCACAGGAGATTGGGCCATCTTCACCATGGAGCTTTGAAGATTCTGCAGCAGATTTCTACTGGACTTCCTAAGGGCACCCTTGCGCAGTCAGATCAGTGCAAGGGGTGTACTTTAGGGAAGTATGTGAAAGCCACCTTTCACGAGAAGGATAGTCGCGCCACGACGATCCTCGAGAGAGTTCACACAGACGTGTGTGGTCCTTTCTCAGTTGCTTCGACAGCAAAGCACAGGTATTATGTGATCTTTGTTGATGATTTCTCTCGAAAGTGCTGGATCATCTTCATGTCGAAGAAGAGCGATACATTCGCGGTTCGTGGAGTTTGTGCTGACCGGGCCTATAATGAGTCGGGAATAGCTGTGATTGCTCTAAGGAGTGATAACGGTGGTGAATTCATCTCGGCTGAATCTGCAGCTCTGGCAGCCGATGAAGGGATTCGAGAGAGCCTATCGCACCCCATACCACAAAGCAGAACTGGGAAGGTCGAGTTTAGCAACGACCCATCGGGTGCTGCACTTTGCCATGTTGCATGATCAGGGCCTACCCCTTCACTTGTGGGTCGAGGCATGCAATACAGCAGTGTATGTGCAGAACCGTTGTCCTCACAAGGTTCTTGGCATGAGTACACCAGAGGAGGCTTATTCTGGCAAGAGGCCTGATATTTCCCATTTGCGGATTTTTGGTTCTCCTGTCTACATGCATGTGACGAAGGATGCGAGAAGGAAGCCGGATCCAACTGCTGAGGTTGGAATATTTGTGGGGTACACTGAAACACCTCACAACTAATGGGTGTATGCTGATACCGGCAGAAGACTCGCAAAGTGACGGGACAGGCACCCGTGAGGAGAAAGCCATGCAGTGTTCGCTTGAGAGGGAGCTACACTTGCATGCAGATGAGGAGCTGTTAGTTCCTAAGGAGGAGCTTCCTGATGTGGATCAGCCACAAGAGGAGGTTCAGGAGGTGGAAGAAACCACCCAGGCAGCGCCAACCATCAGAGGGCGCATGCGCACTACAGAAGCTGAGCGACTGGCTCGGGATGCAGAGAAGGTTGTAGGACCACCTACAGCACAGCGCAGACAGAGACAGTCACCGGATCGGTACACTGGATACATGGTTCTTATGAGTCAATGTGTTGTGACAGAGCCATCCTCTTTTGAGGAAGCTGTGGAGGAACCCGCATGGGTTGATGCCATGATCGAAGAATATGATTCGATCATCAAGAACAGTGCATGGGAGATTGTCCCAAGACCGGTTGGAAAATCAGTGGTGGGTTCGCGATGGATCTACAAGGTGAAGCAGGCGGCTGACGGGAGTGTGGAGAAGTACAAGGCGAGATTTGTCGCCCGTGGCTTCTCACAGATCGAGGGGATTGACTATGAGGAGACTTTTGCACCTGTCGCAAGGTACTCTTCCATACCGACGATCCTTGCTCTCTCAGCGCAGATGGGGTGGCACATTCATCAGATGGATGTGAAGACTGCGTTCCTCAATGGAGTTATTGAGGAAGAGGTGTACAGAGAGCAGCCTGAAGGTTTTGAGATCTTCAGCAGTGAGTCGCATGTGTGCCGACTCAAGAGAGCACTGTACGGGCTGAAGCAAGCACCTCGTGCTTGGTACACTCGGATAGACAGCTACTTCACCGGGCTTGGATTCTCCAAGAGTGAGGCGGATCCAAACCTGTACCAGATTGTGGTGGAGGGGAAGCCGTTGATCATCGTACTGTATGTAGATGATCTGATTTTGACTGGCGATGAGCAGTTGATACTTTCATGCAAGGAGGATCTTGCACGAGAGTTTGAGATGAAGGACTTGGGCATCCTTCATTATTTCCCGGGATTGGAGATTTGGCAGCGCAGCGGAGGACTGTTTGTTTCTCAGGTAAAGTATGCCCGGGAGATTCTGGAGAGGTTCAACATGCAAGGTTGCAAGCCTGTTGACACTCCTCTTCCTGGTGGTTGGAGGAAGGAGGATGCTACTTCAGCGGAGGTAGTGGATGCCACTGTCTATCGACAGTTGGTGGGGTCGCTTATGTATCTGGTCAATACATGACCCGATATATGCTATGCAATTAACCAGCTTTCGCAAGCTATGGTTAAGCCTACCAAGCTCTTTTGGAAGGCAGGCAAGCATGTATTGCGCTATATTAGAGGCACATCGGGATATGGTCTATGGTACAGACAGGAGGATGGAGCGAAGCTTTCTCGCTTCACTGATGCAGATTGGGCAGGGAGTCCAATGGACCGGAAGAGCACTTCTGGAGGAGTTTTCAGCATTGGGTCAATAGCAGTTTCCTGGTACAGCAGGAAGCAGAGATCCGTGGCACTCAGTTCAGCAGAGGCCGAGTACATGGCAGCTAGCTTGGCTGCATGCGAGGCTATTTGGATGAGGAAGATCCTCGCAGGATTGTTCAAGTTGCATTTGGAGCCTACAGTGATCTACTGTGATAACCAGAGTTGCATCAAGCTCTCGGCTAATCCAGTATTTCATGATAGGTCCAAACACATCGACATCAGGTACCATCATATCAGAGATTGTGTTTAGCAGAGAATCATGATGCTTTCATATGTTCCCACGGAGGATCAGGATGCCGACATCCTGACGAAGGCGCTCACCAGGAGCAAGTTCGAATTCCACAGAGGCAGAATAGGGATTGCAGATAATCCATATCTTGCTGAGAGGGAGTGTTGAGAATGCAGCAAGATGATGGAGCTTAGTGAAATGAAGTCGCTTTCACTAAGTGGGCCCGCAGGCAAATTCTGGCGCAAAGTCTATTTTTAGACTATGTCTATTTTTAGACATACGGAGCATAATTTGGGAATTCTACTTGGAGATTCTTAAAGTATGCGACATGTCGGTAAAAATAGATGAGACCCTTATTTTTAGGACCCGGCCTATTTTTAGACTGATCTCCTAAAAATATGGAAGTCAAATATTATTTACCCTTAATAATATTTTGACTATAAACAGCAGTTTACTCTCTTGGCGCACTTCAGTTTGAGTCATGGAGGTGGCTCATGCAACTGATACAAGGAATCACGTGGTTCCTAGGGTTTGATGGCATCTTGCATGGTTTACTTCAGTTAGACTTCAGTGGCAGAAGTTTTGGAGGAGTTAACGGGACAAATAGTGGAGTTGTGTTCTATTTATTTCAGTTGAACTAGTTGAGATTAGTTAACTAGCTAATCAATTAGATATGAGTGGAGTAAATTAAATAATATTTAATTTAATAAATATTAACTCATTAGTCAACTCAAGAACACTTCAGTTCACTACAGTGCATGATCAGTTCAGTGGAGACCAGTGAAAGAGATAGATGAAAGGGTGAGTAAAGCTATCAGTTGGTAGATTTGTTTTGCATGAGATTTGCATTACACTTGGAGGAATTGTCCATGAAAATTACGCAATCAAGGCAAAGGGATTCGAACCTTGAAGCTCTTCATATACAGGCCATGATTGCGCAATAGAGGCAAGGCAATTGGCGGGGAGTTTTGAACCTCAAACTTGTTCAAAACTGAGTCAGATTGTGAGTAACTTCATGATAGAGTACTGAGTACTTGTGAGGAGTATTGTACTTGTTTGGTTACTTGATTTCTCCATTATAATATACACAATAGCTGCGGGGTTTTCAGCTATAGGCTTTCCCCATACATACTGAGTTATGGTGTGATTGATTTGATGTGCGATTGCTTCTATATTATTTCCGCATGTGACAATTAATTGTAGAAGAAGGTTATGTGTTATGTATGCAATTCGAAATTGATATATGACCAGGTTAATCTTCAGTGAATAAGTGATTTATTCAGCTAATTTCTACAAGATGTTGGATTATGACTTTGAAATCATCTACAAAAAAGGGAAGCTAAATGTTGTTGTAGATGCACTTTCAAGACATGATGAGGATGTGGAAGAATCCCTTTGTGACATTTCTATTATCCAACCAGATTGGATAACCAAAGCAAGGGAGGAATGGAATAATGATGAAGAAGTATGGACACTCATTCAAAAGTTGTAGCAAGATCCGAGTACATATGATAAATTTAGTTGTAAAAATGATTCCTTCTAGTAAAAAGATCGCTTATATCCTTTTCAGAATTCCCAACTAAAACAAAATATTCTTTTGGAATTGAACACCTCTCCCTTAGGAGGACACTCAGGATTTTTAAAATATTACCACAGGGTGAAGAAATAATTTTCTTGGGATGGCCTTAAATATGATATTCAAAATTTTCCTGTGGAATGTTTTATTTTCCAGCAAAATAAAGTTGATTCAATTAAGACCTAGGGTCTGCTACAGCATTTATCCATTCCAAATCAATTGAAGTAGCATACAACAATTTACATAGTGATATGAGAACCACTCTCTAGAGTATACATCGATTTTGTACACATGGCTTTTCAGTTGCTTTTTAAGATATATCATTGGTGATGATCACATGATTATATAATGAACCATTAAGTTGAACTATGAAATTATTCCTCACAACAAACACACACATATTGATGAATTAATAATTTTTCTCATATATTTTTTTTAATCTATTTTGAAAAAAAATAAAATTATATATAATTATTTCTAAGAAGAACAAGAGAGAATTCCTTACCATATCTTCGTAAAACATATAATAGCAAGAAAATTAATCTATTGAAATTTCATTTCCAAACATATTCATGGAGTAAAATTAAGATTAAAAGGAGATATTCATGGATTTACCTATAATATCACCTCATGATTAAGAATGTAAATGTACAATATTGATGATACATAGGTTAGGAGAAAATTGATCTATTGAAATTTCATTTCCAAACATATTCATGGAGTAAAATGAGGATTAAAAAGAGATATTTATGAATTTACTTATAACATCACCTCATAAAAGTGTAAATGTCCAATATTGATAAAAATTAATTTATATATGATAAATAATAAACCTTTATCTCACATGTATCATATAATCTTATAAACAAACAATTGCACCGGGGGTGCAATCCTCAAAACTTTTAAACTGTCTAATGTATATGTACCTATTTAAAGTATTCGGGGCCCACATTACAAATGCCCAGAGTGAAATATTTGCACATATGTTATATATGAGCCAATGGTTTAAATAACTATTGGGCGGTGAAACAAAACTAATAACAAAATATTAATAAAACTATATCATACGTCCGGACTTCAAAAAAAACAAACCCGATTTCAATCACAAATTCGCGTTCCAAAATAGCCTGCTGATGTCACCCTAATTTGTGATGCGAAAAATTCATAGAATACGCCATATAAAAATTCGGGTCCGTTTTTTTGCTTTTCGTACGAAGGAAAAATGTGATGCGAAAATCAAATTAATTCCGCCCTATAATGTTTTGGGTCTGGAATTCCACAATGCAGACGAGCCAAAAAATAACACGATCGAATCACTTGCTTCCACATGGATGGATGATTTGGTCTGTGGTCTGTGGGACCATGTTCTTCTGAATTAAAATCTCCTGCGTTTACTATTAAATTGCTCTGTTTCCAAAACAATACATCGCTTTGTTTTTAAGTGTGCAGGGACTGTGATTTCAAAACCAAAATTGACTGTTCATCAGTTTTAGAAAGCGGCTGTTTGACAGAGCCATTCAAACAGATTTAGAAAGCAGCCAGAGGACAAGGTAGTTGAAATTAATATTTCAACATCCCTCATTCACTGAGAATACCCTCCTTGGTGCCTTCTTCGCCGGACTATGATGTGTTCATCAACAGTCGTGAACCCGATGTCCGTTTCTTCGCCAAGCATCTTCACAAAAGTCTCGTTTCCAGAGGATTGCGAGTCTTTCTCGACAGCATAGAATTGCAGGCTGGACAATCCATACCTTCACAAATCAAAGACGAAATTAAAGGAGCCTCTCTCATTATTACTATTTTCTCTCCAAATTATGCGCAATCGCAAAGGTGCCTCCATTAACTACTCCTCGCGCTGCTCTGTAAGCCGACCATTTTTGCAAAGGCATATAACTGTCGTTTATTGCATATAAGTGTCGTTATACCGACGGCGGCCAGAGCGTCGCTATTGCGACGGATCCCTCTAAACGCCATAATTGCGACACTTAGACATTGTGTCGCAAACAAAACATCGCTATTGCGACGGCTGCCTCCAAACGTCGCAATTGCGACACTTAGATATTGTGTCACAATTGCGACGTTTGGAAGCAGTCGTCGCAATAGCGACGCTTTGGGACATAGTGTCGCAATTGCGACGTCTTCCTTCAAACATCACAATTGCGACACTTTGTCTAAGTGTCGATATTGAAACACATTTCTCTAGACGTCGGTATAGTGACGTTTTCGAGCAGGATTGAAAACATTTGGGGAAATTTCTGACATTTGGTCAAAAGTGTCGGAACCAAGTGTCGGAATTTCCGCCAAATGTACTAGTGATATTTCTGAAATCCCATAACTACATCTTGCCACATATAAAAAAATCTCAGATCATACAAAGACTTGTGCTTTGTGAACTTGTAAGGACATTGGGATGGAAAGAAGAAATTTTAGATCATTGCATATATTAGTGAGTTGTCCACATAATTATTATGTTACATTGTATGAAGCATAGAAACTAAAGGGGAATAATATGGGATTCACTTCTAATTTGTCAAGAGGTGTGAGAGAGATAGGAATAAGTGAATCTCCATCCACACTTAATCATGGCACAAAAATTAAAGCGTGGAATGGATTGTTAAGGGGGGATGAATGGAAGTGGTCACATGAGAAAATGGGTAAAAATTTGTGTGGATTGTCCTTGAAGTTATACATGGGAGAAAATCTATGTACATATTTTTTGTTGTAGCTTAGTGCTCATTTGATTCCGCTCGTGTGAAGGAAACATGGTTACTTGGGTGCACTTACATCACTAAAATACCATATCATAAGGGTGTGCAAGAAACCATTATATATATATATATATATATAGGACTTAGTCCAAGTTTTTAGTATTTTATGTTGTTTGGAGACTTGTATTGCGCATATAAAATAAATATCATGAGCGCAGTAAGCGGAGGCATGAAAGGCCTGATTCTCCACAGTGGCCCAAGTTTTTCCAAACCCTTCCAATATCTCACCTCAACACTGAAATCAAAGCGATATTTGAAGTTGATGCACGTGACACCATCTAGGCCCTCAGAACCGAGGCATCGACTGCGATCAATAGATAAACAAATCCCACTAACATTTTTGGCTGGTTGGCAAGGCATTTATTAGATGTAGAAAACATGTGTTTCAAAGCTCCATCTGGTAAAACATAATTGGATAGAGAAGGAAAAAACTTATTGGATAGAGAAGGAAGAAAATAGAAATATTTTATTGGCTATATGGGTTCAACCAAATCCATCATAGGAACACCTTCAATGTAATTAAACTTTTATTTATCAATCATAAGGCGATAATCACTAAAATGAAAGTTGAGAAATTAGATTGAGGAATTGTAAAATTGTTTGTTTTTAGTATTTATTGATTGATGCATGAATTTTTTTAAATTAATTATTGACTTAGATGGTGGTAAATGCCATAATTTTTTTTCCAATAAGAAAAATAAATCATTTTATGCAAAGTGAAATTTACGTCATCTAACATATAATAAATGTACTTCAAATCTGTCACATGATATTCTAATATGTGCAATATCTGATATTCAAGAAATATAAAAATTCCCATAGGATTCAAAACAATTTCATGAGAGCCTAGTACTACTATGTTAATAGTGTATGTTCATACTAGATAAACAACTTGATATCCAAGTTAAAAACTAATATCCTAAGATAACAAATATAGATATGCTTGAAAAGTGAAGTCTTTAACTAAAGGAAATGTGTCCTCTACTAATTAAATAACACTTCTCCTTATGGTTATTTTTATAATGTATTTGACCCAATTGTAAGTCCACTCCCATTTTTGATAATTTTTCATCCTTTGAATTGAATTCCCTATATATGTGATTAAAGGATATAACCTTGAATATTCTAATTAACTCCATAACTCTATTCATCCACTAATCCAATAAATAAGTGTTTAAGGAAGTATAATATTTCAGTCAATCTACAACAACCTTTGAATCCCACTTGGATGTTTAGATTTCCGAAGTGACACAATTAAAACAACTAAGATTAACGAATATTTTGTATGGTTAGAGTAATTTTTATGTAGTTGTATTTTTGTTCTTAGAATAAATTAGTCATTAATGTAAATAATTTTTAATTGTATTACTTATTTTCTTGTTTTATATTTTAACCAGGACTAAATTAGTCATTTTCAGTTCAATCACTTAAGATTTCTCATTTTTGGTAGTATTTCACTAGGAAAAGTTATGGCGACTAAATTTTTTAGTCACCTAGTCAATAATTTCATGACTCTCTACTAGTATAAAGAGATGGGGAGAGGTAAGAATTGAGGGATAAATAAGAAAAAAATGAGAGATATATAGAGAGGGAGGGAGGAGAGATGGGGAGTGAGACAGAAAGAGAAGGAGGTAATGGTGAGAGTGAGAGAAAGAGAAAAAGTTAAAATATGGTTGTTGTGAAGGAAGTATTGAGGGAGAAGGGGAGGGATATAAAAAGAGATGAATGTGGAGAGAGTTTTAGGGGAGATAGATATAGAGCTAGAGAGAGAGAGAGAGAGAGGAGAGGGGGGTTCTCTAAGAGAGAAAGAGAGGTGGAGAATGAGAGAGGGAGAAAGAGGGAGGAAAAGTGAGATGGGAGAGTTGAAGAGGATGATAGAGAGAGTGAAAAGGTATGGAAGGTAATAGAGTGAGAGAATAAAGAGGGAGGGACGGGGGGGAACAAGGATAGGTGAAGGGATATAATTACATAAATGGAGGTGGGAAAGAGAGAACATATATTTTCCATTCTCAATTCTCATGATTATAATTTTCTATCTATGTGATCTTTTGATGTTTGATATCTCCTATAGAGACGTTGATGTTCAATATGAATTTATAGTCTTATATTATGTTCCTATTAATTTTAGAGTTCAAAAAATATGTTCTATTTTTATCTTGAGAATTAAAGTATGTGCAGTCTCGAGATAGTCATTGTTGTCCCTTGAGAGGATTTTTTTAAAACTTATATAGTCCTTAAAAAATGTGTACCATGGTTTTACCTCCCCTATTATTAATTCTTTCCTTTTGTCGATTTTGCAGAGATGTTGAAATTTTTATAAATATAATTGAAGCATCTTCATTTTAGTTTTCCTAATTTTCTTGACTATTACAGTAATAGTTTGCAATTGACATTTATGACCAAAAAAATATAAGAAAAGATTATATGATTTATTTATTTTTTAATTTTTAATACAACATTGGGAAATATGTATGACAAATATTGTTTTTCTATTTATTTTTAATTTTGATTCTATCGCATGAGTGGGGACAAGCCACACCATTGGTAACTTAGTTTTTCTTTATCTTTTTAAACTACTCCCATAACACTATGTAATTAAACTATTTGATCCAATTAATATTAATATATTTTGATAGTATTTCTATGTGAGATATACATATATATCTCATACATTGTATAAGAAATTTAGACTCCAATTCAAAGCAATAAATGAGTTATAATAAAAACATCAAATCATTAGAATTGCTAGAAAAATGTGAAAATGCGAACAATTGTTGTGATAATTTTATTCTTTCTATGCTTTTTCTCCTTTACTGCTTACAACATTCTCCATATATTTATCCCTAATGTGACTCAGTTACTTACTTTTATTATTAATTACTATCATTGTGATATTGTAGTACACATGGATCCTAACATGAAGCTCGTGCCTACAAGTTGGTCAACAATAACCATGTTGATAAAATATATTCATAGATCAGGAATTTCAACTAAGGTGTAGGGGTTAATGAATATGTATACATACATATATGCATACATACACATAGACATACATATGTATGTATTTTCGTTTTTCGTGGTTTTGAGCTTATTTATCAAAATAATTTGCTGCTAAAATAGGTTGTTGTACCATTCTATAGTGAAATATTTCCATTTTGATATGTTTTTCAAGATTTGACGATATAGGATCCCTTTGCATCTTATTATAGAAATTGAATATAAGGTAATACTTATATGTTTCCTTCCATGAAAAAAATTACTTGGATGTATGTTTTCCTTGAAATTTTCATGTTGTTTTGTAGATGTGTAGAGCAACATTTGACTTTTAAACATTTTATTTTTTTTGTATCTTAGAGATGCAATGCTATTATATTTTGATATTATTTCGAAATATGTCTCATCCCATTGAATTTTGAATAAGTGGTGATATCCTTTAAACAAAAAACATGTTGATGTTTAGTATCACATTATGAGAGACATTGTTGAAGACAAGGACATGCTTCAACATGTATTCAAGAAATGGCTACATCTTGACAAGAAAGGGAAGACCACACATGCAACTCAAGATAAGTGAGAATATTTAAGGAAGGACATCCAACCAAGTAATTATTCATGTCCATTAGTATTTATACATTAGAGAGATAGTTGGAGGGGTCATACCTTTCTCCAACTAATCACTCTTTAAGTGAACTTATATTTTACTACATATGTATGCATCTATTACTTAATATATTCTATCTAAAGTATGGTGACAATTATAAGAGCCTAGGAGGCCACTCAACAAAATCTTTCAAGAATGTTCCAGATTCATTAACAAATTTTGTGATCACTAAGAATTTTTTTGGTGCAGATAAATAATAGCCAATGCTTCCCTTGGTTATTGATGATGTAATAATATGATCCCTTGTATGAAAAAAAAAAATAAGTGGGAGAAAATTGGTTATGTTTTATATTCTTCATATGACTGGCCTCATGTAATATGCATTGATATGTCTTTTACCTATTTTTGTATGTTTTTTAGTTGATTTTTTTTTGCCAATTGTAATGTAATTCCAACCAAGGAATCTAATCCATTTGAATGGATTAGGGTTTTGTATGCTACAGAAACGTATATGTTATTTCATAAATGAATAATTCATAAGATAAAAAATTTATAGGTGTGACTCTAAACATGTTGGATTTTCTTGGTTAGGGGTTTTAATGGTAAATATTTGAGTATTATGCATGATTTCCACTATTTAATTTTATATTATAAAAATATGTTTGATTATTGACTATTATAAGGGTTTAAAACTTACATTGTTATTCTACTCTAAGACTTTCACTTGTACTTGGATTGCTTACTATTGTAATGACACTTAATATATGTTTAAAATTGGAAGCTAGTGATGAAAAGTGTGAACCACCACTTGAAACTTCAACTACTTTGGTTTTTTTCTATAATTTAGAACCCTAATACTTTGAATGTGATGAATATGATGTGAAACCAAAATATGGGATATTGATCTATCCCCATTTTTCGTAGCTTGAATTCTATATTCCTATCTAGATTTTGATCTCTTGAAGTGGAAATAGAAAAGGATTCAAACTTTCAATATTCAATTTCTTAGGACTAACATGTTATTCAAATTTCAACACTTCACCTTTATAAGAGTTGAGTTCTACATGAAATTTATAAAAATTTACCTTTTAAAATTGCATAGAAAAATACGTCATGTTTCAACCATCGGCTGACCTCTTAAACTATGAAATGATGTATATGTGGATGCAAATATTTGGTGGAGAAATTTCAGATTCTACCATTTATTCATGTAATTTTGGTACTTTTGTTTCAAGGATTTAATTTAGTAAAAGCATTAATTTTAGCCACCCTTTCTCTAAACCTAAACTTATACACTTGGGTGACATCGCCCTTCAAAATTCAAATAAATGGATTAGTTTGAAAGATGAGTTGCATATTGGTTGACATGATATTTACCTTGTTGGAATTTATTTCCTCTTCATTCTTTAGATATTTCTGCTAGCCTACAACTTAAGATTCAAGTCCTACCTTTCTCATGATTGTATGATTTCATACATGTGATTGTTGTTAAAGAATTAATGTATTAGAAGTGCTAGAGCGTTCCTATTGATTTTTCATTCTAGGTAAAGTGTTTTGTGAAATGTCTTCTTGATTGTAGTGGAATGTTACCATAGAACTGTTAAAAAATTATATATTATGTAGCAATGCAACACATAAAATATGCGGAAAATACAAGCACACAAAACACATAAAACCAAAGAGATACAGATATACGTGGTTCACCCAGTTTGGGCTACGTCCACCCTAAACAGCCAGTCCTTGCTTTCTATTATGTAGCAAAAAATTAAAAAGAAAAAACCTACAACAGATCCACTGTAATATCATCTGTTGTCTCACACAGTCTCCCTATCTGTTTCTCGCTCTGAGAATACACACATAATACACAGCCGCAATACAATACCCTCATATATAGAAGGGGGTTTCCTTCTAGGGAAAAAAACCTAAACTAAACATAACTTCTACCATCAGATCATCCGCCTATGAACGACCCATATTGACTAGAAATTACTATACTTTTACAAGGCAAATTTACATTTGTTTTTAGCTTCAGGGGCACTGCCCCTGAAACCCCCATGCCAGGGGGGGGCTCCAAAAAGCGCTTCCGCCCCCCCTGGACCCCCCACGACAGCGATTAATTACGGGCGGAAACGCCGCCCCTTTTAAGGTATAGGGGTCCAATGCTATGATACAAAGTAAAAAAGATAATCAGACTCCACACCCAACAATCTCCCACTTGGAGACTGACTGTAGCAACTCCACCGCTGCTTCATTTGCTAGACAATGAATCCTCTTTGGACCTGGCTATTCCTCATCTTCATCGGCATCCTTGAAGACCAATTGAAATTGATCACATTCTCAGTTTCTCCCTGGTTACAACTTTTGTTAGCATATCTGCAGGATTTTGGCTGGTGTGTATCTTTTCCAGCTTCAACTCTCCATCTTCCAATACTGACCGTATGAAATGGTACTTGAGATGTATGTGTTTAGTCCTGGAATGAGATGCTGAGTTCTTTGCAAGATTAATGGCACTTTGGCTATCACTGTATAACGTGCCCATATCATGCTTCTTACCCAATTCATCCATATACTCTACTTCTATTGTTGAAAGTGCAAAAACACTTTGGATTTTTGAAACCCAACTGACAGCTGTTCCACCTATAGTAAATACATATCCTGTAGTGCTCCTCCTGTTATCTCTGTCACCTGCCATATCTGCATCAACATATCCATGTAGAGAAATGTTTGAACCACCAAAGCATAATGCTTGATTTGTGGTACCTCTCAAATATATGAGAATCCATTTTACTACCATCCAATGTTCTTTTCCAGGATTATTCATGTACCTGCTTACAACTGCCACTGCATGTGCAATATCAGGCCTTGTGCAGACCATTGCATACATTAATCTTCCAACTGCTGATGCATATGGAACTTTAGACATATAATCCATGTCTTCTTGGGTCTTGGGGTACATCTCCTTACTAAGTTTGAAATGGCTAGCAAAAGGTGTACTAACTGGTTTTTCATTCTGCATATTAAATCTTTTCAACACCTTTTCTATGTACTCATTCTGAGACAATGTTAATTTGTGATTTTTCATGTCTCTAGCTATCCTCATACCAAGGATTTGTTTTGCAGCTCCCAAATCCTTCATTGAAAATGAATGTGCCAATTTTCTTTTGAGCACATTTATTTCCTGCATGTTAGACCCTGCAACAAGCATGTCATCTACATACAATAACAATATAATATAGCTACCATAATTTTTCCTTTTCAGATAAACATAATGATCAAAGTGACATCTAGTATAACCTTGTTTAGAAATAAACTTGTCAAATTTTAGATACCACTACCTTGGAGCCTATTTTAAGCCGTACAAGCTCTTCTTTAGCCTGCACACTAATTTTTCTTTCCCTTTAACCTCATATCCTTCTGGTTGCTCCATATAGATCTCTTCCTCCAGATCTCCATGGAGAAATGTTGTCTTTACATCTAACTGTTCAAGATGTAAATCTTCTGCTGCTACAAGACTTAAAATAGTTCTGATTGAAGTCATTTTAACAACAGGAGAAAATATTTCATCAAAATCAATACCTTTCTTCTGTGCAAACCCCTTCACCACAAGTCTAGCTTTGTGCCTCTTTTTTCCTCCATCTTCTTCCTTCAGCCTGTAAACCCATTTATTCTGCAATGCAGTTTTACCTGCAGGCAACCTAACTAAGTCCCAAGTCTAGTTATGCATTAAGGAGTCCATCTCTTCTTCCATGGCTAGCTCCCACTTCTTCCTGCTTTCAACCTGCATTGCTTCTTCATAACATTCGAGTTCACCAGAATCAGTCAACAATAAATAATATAATGAAGGAGAGTATCGTTCAGGGGGTCTACTTATCCTGGTAGATCTTCTAACACCACTTTCAGGTGTTTGAGGTGCCTGTTACTGTTGTGGTGGTTGTTGCTGCTGTGGTTGTTGATTATTATTATTTTCAGGCACCTTTACTTTTTCAGTTATCTCATCAAGAACTGTGTATTCCTTGCTTTCTTTTTCTTGTTTCTTTTCCTGCAACTGATTCTTATACAAGACCTTTTCATTGAATATTACATCTCTGCTCCTAATGATTTTGTGGTTTTCATAATCATATAAGCGATAACCAAAATCATTAACACCATATCCAATAAAGGTACATTTCTTTGATTTTGCCTCAAGCTTTGTTCTATTTTCTTTATTAATATGGACAAAGGCCTCACAACCAAAAGGCTTTAAAAAAGAGTAGTTTACCATTTTACCTATCCATGCTTCCTCTGGAATACCACCATCCAAGGAACTTGAAGGCCCTCTGTTTATTAGATAAACAACAGTATCTACAGCATCTGCCCAAAATTGTAAAGGAAATCTTGCATGCAATCTCATGCACCTTGCACGCTCCATGATTGTTCTGTTCATCCTTTCTGACACACCATTTTCTTGTGGTGTTCTTGGAACTGTCTTCTCTCTACAAATTCCATGCTCTGAACAATACCTATCAAACTCTTTGCTGCAATATTCACCTCCATTGTCTGATCTGAGACACTTCAACTTCTTTCATGTCTCAATCTCAACCAAAGCTTTCCATTTCTTGAAAGTATCAAATACATCAGATTTATTTTGAATACAATAAATCCAAGTTTTTCTAGTTGCATCATCAATAAACGTAACATAATAACAAGAGCCACCGAGAGATGATACCTGAGCAGGTCCCCATACATCTGTATGCACAAGCTCTAGTTTTTCACTCTTCTTTTCTTTCCCAACTCTTAGAAATCTGACTCTCTTCAGTTTTCCATAAATGCAATTCTCATAGAAATCCAAATCAACATTCTTCAAACATGGCAACAAATTTCTTGAGTGAAGAATCTTCATCCCCTTCTCACTCATGTGTCCGAGCCTATGATGTTATAATGCTGCATCTTCTCCTTTGGAAGTTACAACATTAACAGAGTTAGAAATACCATTGCATAAATACAATGTACCAACCTTTTCACCTTTTGCTATTACCAGTGGTCCTTTGGTGAACGTCCAAGTTTTATCTGTGAAAGTTGTCACACAACCTTCACTACCTAACTACCTTGTTGAAATCAGCTTTTTCTTTAGATCTAGAACATGCCTTACCTCCTTTATTAGCCATTGGTTTCCATTTTGTTGTTTTACAAGAACTTTACCCATTCCAACAATTTTACAGGGTTTATCATCACCCAAAGGAACTCATCCAAAATATCCTTGAACATAGTCATGAAAACATTTCTTATCAGGTGTGGCATGGAATGAAGCCCATGAATCTACAACCCAAGAATCAGTAACATTTTCGAAAGAAAGAATCAAAGCATCTTGTAACACATCACCTGTCACATTTTCTTCATGATTGTTTTCTTACTGTGCATCTCCTTCTTTTCCCTTCCAATATCTATAATCTTTCTTTAGGTGTCCTCTCTTTCCACATTTCCAGCACACTATCCCCGATCTGGACTTGGATCTGCCTTTCCTTGTTTCACTGTGATAACCCGAGCTCTTTCCTCTTTCCATTCTTCTTCCCCTAGGCTCTGCACTCAAAGCATTACCTGATGTCTCACCAAAGCTTTTCTGTCGCATTTCCTCGCGAAGGAGAGCACCGACAACATCATCAAACTTTAAAGTACTAGATCCAAAGACAGAGTTACTAATGGCCATAACTAAACCATTCCAGCTTTCTGGCAATGAGCACAGAAATAAAGGAGCCCTAAATTCATCATCAAAGTTTACCCCTATAGAAATTAACTGACTGGTAACTGTATTAAAATCATTTAAATGGTCTGCAATAGATCCACCTTCCGACATCTTCATATTAAATAATAGTTTCATAAGAAATACCTTGTTTGAGGCTGAGGGTTTTTCATATAGTTTCGCCAACGTCTGCATCAAACCCTCTGTTGTTGTTTCATTCGAAATATTGAAGGCGACTAACGCCACAAGGCACAACCGTACTATTCCGAGTGCCTTTCTATTGAGAATGTTCCATTCCGCGTCTGTCATGGCCGCTGGCTCCTTTGTTTTTCTTCTCAATGGTAGGTACAGATCTTTCTGCTACAGATAATCTTCCATCTACATCTTCCACAACGTGAAGTTTTAGCCATTAAATTTCTTGACCCTAAATTTACTATCTTCCGCCATTGCTCCCACTCGAACAAGGAACCCTTCTTTCCTGCGAGTTTATTATCCAAATAGACCTTCGGCTCTGATACCAGTCGTTAGAAAATTATATATTATGGAGCAATGCAACACATAAAATATGCGGAAAATACAAGCACACAAAACACATAAAACCAGAGAGACACAGATATACGTGGTTCACCCAGTTTGGGCTATGTCCACCCTGAACAGCCAGTCCTTCGTTTCTATTATCCAGCAAAAAATTGAAAAGACAAAACCTACAGAAGATCCGATGTAATATCCTCTGTTTTCTCTCACAGTCTCCCTATCTGTTTCTCGCTCTGAGAATACACACATAATACACAGCCGGAATACAATACCCTCATATATACAAGGGGGTTGCCTTCTAGGGAAAAAAAACCTAAACTAAACATAACTTCTACTGTCAGATCATCCGCCTATGAATGACCCAGATTGACTAGAAATTACTGTACTTTTACAAGGAAATTTTACATCTGTTTTTAGCTTCGGGGGCGTTGCTCCCGAAACCCCCTACTAGGGGGGGGGGCTCCAAAAAGCGCTGCCGCCCCCCCTAGACCCCCCACGGCAGCGATTAATTATGGGCGGCGTTGCCACCCCTTTTAAGGTACAGGGGTCCAATGCTATGATACAAAGTAAACAAGATAATCAGGCTCCACACCCAACAAGAACAAGGTATCCTATAAATTCTTGTAGAATGTGACCACAGAATAAAGTATTCTATTATATCATTGGAAATCCCCCCTTGGAGATATTAGGGTGAAATGTTTGAACTAGAGTGATGGAGGATGATTTTTTTGATTGATGTGTGCCAGTTATTGTTGTGTGTTTTTCTGTTTCTTTCTTTAATAATATTCCCAAATATAGGGCTTTAGCTTTTTGGCAGAACTTGATGTAGCTTCATGTGGCTTCTTGTGTAACAAAAATCCTATAGATTCTTATGATAGAATATGTAATGACTTTTCTTTATATTCTTGTAGTAGTCTTCATGACAATTTTCCTGTAGCTTATTATTGCATCTTATGCAAGTTTATAGAGTAGTCTGAACATTTTGTAGTGGATTGGAGGTCATGGATGAATGGAATGAATGGTAATAGATATGAATATAAATTTTTTCACAATGATGAGAGATGGAATGATTGAAATGCAAATAATTGTCGATGTAGGTGATCAATAAAGTGGGAGTGATAAGGTGGAGTAGTGTTGTAATCATGTTGTAAAATATTTAGAATACATATTTATGTATCATGATGTAATGGTGAAGTAGTTTACTAATATTCTAATTAATAAGTTGTTATTGAAAACATTTTAAATAGATATATATATTCTTCAAAGACCATTGTTTGGGATATTTTACCATGGAAATATGAAATTTTATAGAAGCCTGAAATAAAAGTGAAGTGAGTGGAAACCTAAAAAATTCATATAATTAATTTCAAACTCTATATTGATATATTTCATTCATTTTTTTTAGAGATTAATTGAAAGCTAAATATTGTATTGATATCTAAGTGCGGGCTTAAGATTCATTCTATGACATGATTTTAAACTTTAGATGGGACTAGAATTGTTTGAAAGTTACATATTAGCTAGATAATTATTGAATTATGTGGAATGCTGATGTGATTAATTGGATTGTAATAAAAAATAGTTAATATATATTATGTGATGGAAATATGATCATGTTTCGATAAATATTATTCATTGCTAACATATAACAATTATATGTATGTGTTTAACTCTTTTTCTCTTTTAGTTTTTGGAATGTTCTTATCAGGCTAATAATACTAATAATTTCTAAACAATAATGATGAGAACGTGATTTCTATATAAATACCAAAAATTTCCATTTTGTAGTGTGCTCTTGTTTTTTTTAATTCTACGCAGTTTCTTACTAACATAACCTCATTGAATTCTTGCTTGGAGTTATCGCATGAACTATATAGATTTATGACTATAAAAAATACGATGTGGCATATATATATCACTAGCATCGAGGTTGTAGAACTATATAGATTGATGCCTGTGAAAAATATGATGTGGCATATATATATGCCCTACTGACGAGGTTGTATTGTGGTTGATGCAAATTAATAATGGAGGGCTTCAAAGTTGCATGATCTATAAATTTGGTTGTACTGTGGTTAATGCAGATTAATAATGGGGGGCTTCAAAGTAGCACAATATATGATCATTGATAACATAGATTCTTGGAATGGTTTGTGGATTTGAAAAGAAGAGACATATTTTATTATTTTCCCTTCTTCGGGAAATTAGTGCCATTAATAATTCTCAAGGGTGCCTTTCCCACAATTTCTTGATGAGGTTTTTGACCATGATAAAATTTTCTCTCTATCTCTATTTCGTTTTTATTTTTTTCTATGAACCTAAACTTACATTCAATAAGTTTTTTCAAAAAAAAAAAATTCCTACATTCCTCAATGAGGTTTTCATCCTCTTCTTTTCTTTTTCTTTTTGATATGATCTCACTTTTCTTTGGGTAAGGGTTTCCTTCATTCACTTAACTTGTAGTAGTACTCTGCTTAATTTTGGATTTATAACCACTTCACTTGTAGTAGTACTCAGCATAATTCTGGATATATAACGTGTGCTACATAAACAGTTGATTTTTATTTCATTGTTTATATTTTTATTTTAATCGATCTCCTTAGGCTGAAAATATGTCTTTCAATCTATCTCCTTATGCTTAATAATAAACCTAGTTTGACATAAAGCTAGCTAGAAGACACTTAGATCTCGTAGATATTGGATTTTTTTATTTTACTTCGAGATAACATAATTTGACTGTTTTATTTATGTTAAGAGAAAGACGCAAAAATAACGATGCTTCTCCAACAGTTTGGTGTTGAAAGAATCCTAGTAACCTACATATTTGACTTTATCATTTTCCTTGGACATCCCATATTTTTGGAATTTCCCTTTATTAAAAAAAAGACAGTAATAAATAACATAGTTTTTTCTGGTTGTAAAAAGAAACATAGGTGTAATAACTTACCAAGCATAAAATCCTTAACATATATATATATATATATATATATATATATATATATATATATATTTCTAACCTTATTCCAATATTTAATCCCATGTACATGTAAATAATGTTATCACTTCTTCATGATAATCACCAAGTTAACAAATGATACATATTACCAATTTTAAATTCTATAACCATGGTTATAATGGACTTTGGATAATGGTTTATTTAATAGTTTGGAGCAGAAGTTGACTTACCATAATGCTAAATATTTAAACAATGATATAGCTTGACCTTGAAATATTTATTTGATTACATTATAAATCATAATTCTAAGTTTGATGTTGATTATTAAACCAGCGAGGGTTTTGATCTTTATTATAAAAACATAGTACCTTACCCATTATCTGTGTAGATTGAGAAATTGATTTATGTATCCTCTGTAGTGTTTAATTATTCCAAACTTTTATGGTTTGACACTTGTATGGTTCTATGTCCTCGATGTAATTTTGGATCCACGGCTGTGAGGTTGGCTAGAGGGTTAGGGTAATACCCTACCCCCAAACCCTAGACATTTAACATAGTTTCGTTGCCGCTGCGAGGCAGCCCGAGCTCTACGATTTTTTCCTATTAAAAGGATGACTACACCTCTTTTCTCTCAGGTATCACTGCTTATTTATATTTCTATCTATTCGGATGTAGAAATTACTTATTGGTTTTTTCATGGCTAGTCAAGTAAAGACCCGGGCAAGGATACTCTGCCTTCTTGTATATCTTTCATTTGTCATGTAGTTATTTCACTATAGGTTTGTGCTCATAGGGTTTCATGACCCAACTTCTTGGGGTTTTTCTTATTACAAGACTTTATCCCAGATGTGCTGCCTGCTCCGGCATCGACATGAAATATGTAATGCCGTTCCTCCATCTTTGGGAAATTATTTTTTGGCATTTAGGGTGAATTTATCATTCGAGACCCGCAATTATTTTTTTATGTCTCTTTCTTTTGCAGGCTTCCAATTCTCCATATTTCTGGGCATGGAAGGTATACACTTCTTTTTCATTAGCTCTTCTTTGAAGTTAGGTTTAGGCTAATTTCTTGACACTATAGATGGTTTACTAAACTTTTCCCTATATCATGTAGGTGCCCTCTATAACACCTATCTTCTCCTACGAATTTTCAGATTTACAAAGGGAATTACATTATTCAATTTGTGACTCTAGTCACACATTTCCAGGTATTCTAAGAGCCACAGGGAGAGTCTCCTCCCATATTTCTTAGTCTTTGGTCTAGGAAATAAGTATGTTCTATTAACTATGTTACATTTTGTTTCTATCTATTTCCTTGTGAGCCTCAGAGCTCTCATGCATTAAATTTTAGTTTACATCCCTTCAGTGGTTTACCTGTAATTTTAATGGTTAATATATGTTTGGCTCAAGTCTAAGTGTTTTTTTTATTATACTTCTGAACTGTAAGACTCTGTTCCTTTATCATGCAGATAGGGTTTTTAAGATACTATCAAGGTTTTTATTTTGGGCTCTAGCATTGATATGAATATGGGAAAATTATTTTTTTTGTGCTATCTCCCTGATCAATTAAATAAAAATGTGTTTAGGATCATCTCAAGTTAGCCAATTGTGAATGGGTTTATATGTCAAGTTTTAAGTGTCTTTGATGAGAAATTTATGAGTTAATTAGCTTTTAAAACTCATTTACAACAAATAAAATGCAAAGAAATAATACACAACATACACATTACACAATAGCTAATAACTGAGTTCACCCTTCCTAGGCTACATCTACATGGACCTGCTTCAACTGGCTAGGCACTCTTGGGGTTAATGGTAAAATTTCTAATTACATGTAACTACAGTACTCCAATGACTCTTCAACCTACTCCATTGGCTTCAGAAGACCCAAAAACCTTAAAATAGACTCTTCAATCTCTGAAAATGGTTTCCATCTAATCTAGGTTTGACCTCCTCTCCTGGTGGCCCTAAGCTTCTTTAATATTAAAAGTGGAAAAAACACTTTCATAAGTTCTCCAATGCCTATGAAACCTATTCCATTGTGTTCGGAGCATCAAAATCATATAAGAATGATAATTCCTTTTATGAATTTGGTCGAAATTTGATCCAGTTAGGCTCAATTCAATTCTGGCCTAGTAAACTGCCTCTAAAACTAGAGAAGACTCTAGTTAGGGCCGCCAAGTTGGGGCAACTCCTAAATTGGTGGGTGCACTAAAAATTCTGGCAACTTAAATCTGAGTTTAATTAATATCAACGCATTTTAAACAGGATAAGTGCGGTGTAACTGCGCATAAGTGCATTTACAATGAACAAGGTTTAAAACCTTAAGCTACTTGATTAGTAACTTAAACCCGCAATTAACTTGTTAAACCTCTTCTTTATATTCTCTGCTGCACCGATGGTCTAGTGATTAGGTCATATGGGGAGGGAGAAGGCCCCCTCCAAACCCTTATCACTCATTACATATCATAATAAATATAAGTTTAACACTATGCTTCGCAAGGTATATTATGTGGCTTAGTGGTAAGACATATGGTTGGCATGGGGGACGTCGTGGGTTAAACCCCGAACTCCTCCCATCCAACATAATTTTTCTCCGTAATTTATATGTGAGCTATGGTATAGTTGGAACTTTGGAAATTCAAATAATTTCATACTTGATATATGGTATGCCACGAACCTTTGATATTCATAGTATAAACCATCATTATATGGTTTTCCAACCATATATATATATACAAAACCTTTGAAATTTGATATTTCTTCAAACCATCGACTGTATTTCCAATATTTTCCCTTTGATAATGTTCAACCTTGGATTTAAAATGCAGAACTTTAGAAATATAATGAAATTCGAACATTGGATAGGGCCCTTTGATAATTTTCAACCTTCGATTTAAAATGCAGAACTTTAGAAATATAATGAAATTCGAACTTTGGATAGGGTCCATGAGAAAGGACACATGGTGGCCCTTGACTACACCACGTGTCCACCTCTGATTGGACCATTCCAACCATTAAAAAAAAAATATATTCAACCTTAGGAGAAAAATATTAAAAAATCACCTTCAAAGCTCACTCGTGAATCTTGTAGTGACACTTGTCAAAGTATCATTGGGAGAGATGGAGGAAAACCCAACATTTTTAGCCTTTGACCCTGTTTGACCCCATTTTTTTTAAATTTGCCTATTTGACACGGTGATCAACAGGCTCTATCTTCATCGTACGGACTCCGTTTTGAGTGAAAAAAATTGCGTTGGATTCCTAGCGATGGGACAGATTTAGTTATTCTAGTTTGATGCAATTCTGAGCACTATTAATTTTATGAAAATTTTTTCCCCTAATCCAGATTTCGATTACTCCTTCCCACTCACAGGCTTTTGGACCCACAAAAGTTGGTTATCTGATAATAGATGAATACTCTTATCTTTCCCAAGCTATATCATTTTTATTCTACTTGGAAAAAACTCCTTAACAACTACTTTGGGTTAACTTACATGCCTTGCCTTCAAAATGGATTGGCACTTCAACCAATGTGCTCCTTTTTTTGTTAACCCAATCCAACACTTACTGGCTATTTTTTGACAGATAAACAACTTGTTGTATTAAAGCGTTTCCTCTGTGCTTGGAAAACTAACTAATGGACTTCCCACTGAGAATCATGTTCCTCCTTTGCACAAACATGAATTTGATGCAAGCTTCTCCTTGGAAACAACTTTTCCAAGTTAATCCCACCTGAGTGTACTACAAAAATGAGTTCCAAAATTAGTAATAACAAGAAACAAAATGACGATTATTTTACCTCCACGGTTCCAAATTCCACATCTGGAAGAATTCATTTTCCACCTCTCTCTCTTCTTTCCATCAACACATAAAACGGTCTACAATGATTGCAAAATTTTTGGTTGCAAAATATTTGATATCTTGTCTCTATTTCCATCATCCTTCAATTTGACATGTTTCTCATGCCATGGATTTGAGAATGAAGGCTAATCATGAGGCTCTCTCTCAAGACTGGACCTTCCTAAAATCCTGCGACATCTTGTCACAAACACAACCATCAATCTGAAAAACACATCATGCAAGACACATAACTTGAAGACATATCCTTTTTCTCATTCAAATCAACAAATTTCGCATCATGTGGACATCGCCATGTACTCTCACATCTTGGTGTCAAAACTCATCAATCAAACACAAGACGACAAAACATGCCTCTTCAAACAACTGACTCTCAAGTCAAACAAAAGCATTTATGACAACTCTCAATTCTCTCACAAGTACAGTTACGAGTACAAGAATCCCATTTACATGTACAAGTACTTAAAGAGATGAAATGATAAATCTTAATGCAACAAAGTGAGTCAACATACTCCACTTTCAAAACACCTTCCTAGTGTAAACATGCAACATGAATTCAATTGGAAAAGAAATGCATGGATGATCAAAGGACATGCAAGGTCTTAATTGGATAAGAAATCTAACCATCTCTTACCAAATGATTTGAAAGGCGCTTCTTTCAACTACACTTCACCAGGTGAGTCATCCTGACCCACATCAATTATGGAATCCTATTTTCCATTCTTGTCAAGATCTCTCAACACCTTCTTGAAATGTTGTGGATGACTTGTTGGATACAAATTCCAACGCTTTTCTACAATATTAATTTTCTTATGGAAATGAGTGAAAAACAATTTCATCTTATTTTCAACATGGTCTGCATTGTAAAATAGACCTTTGGCTTTTTGCCTCCTTAGTTTAGAAAGTTTCCTGTGCATGGTGATCTTCTTCCAATATCTTGAAACATTATGGCTATTCAAACCAGAAAAGGAACATGCAAATTTTTCCCAAATCTTATGTGAATATTTACTATGTTTATCATAATCAAAAGCAGCTTGATTAAAGGAAAAATTATACCTTGAAATTCACCTTTGTCGCCTTCTTGAGGAGTTGAATTTCATGAGGTGGTGGCTCTCTTCAAAATACCAACAATGGATTCAATGAATTTAGAGCTTTCAACATCCTCCTGTTTTCCATTCTCATTAGTTGCATGCTTATGAGAACCTTCTTGCAAAGTGGGTGTAAAACTTTTGCATTCCTCATGAACACAATATTCACAAGCTTGATGTAATGAACATGAAGTAAAAGCCCTTCTTGGAACACCTTCATGTGCCTTCATGGCCTTGGATCATTCTCCATCATGTTGTCCATAACCAAAACCCAAATACTAAGGCCTTTCCTCAACAACAATTGGCTCAACTATGCCTTGTGCATGTTTGCCTAACCTTTTATCTTCATAGCCCATTTTCATCAATAATTTGGACCCTATTCCTCTAGTTTTTCTTTCAAAAGAACCTACACATTCATCTTGAGAGGAAATAGAGGATAAAATTGAATTATGTACCTCTTTTTCATGCACATACTTGGCTAAGTTTTCCTTGGCATCATGGAGCTGAGTCTCCATCTCATACGTATTTTCAAGGGTTCCATTTGCAATATGGAGCCGAGTATTTATATCATACATCTTTTCAAGAAGATCTTGCTTCTCCTCCTTCATGGAAATCAACTTCTTTTGAAGTGTAATGCTCTCCCTCTTATCTTCATACATCTCCTGCACCATAGCATTCATGATGTAGAGATTTTGCAACATCTCTATATCAAATCATTTTTCTAAGGAATATTGACTAGAAACAATGGTTAATGAAGCTTCCATCACACTTGTAATGCATACAAATCTTCTTTGTTTTGCTTTTATAACTGAGCTCTCAATATTGACCTTCTTGTTCACACATAAAAATGCACACAGTTAAATTATCCTTGCACAAATTCAAAACCCAATAGCTAATTCTTCTAGATAAACTTGGCTAAAATGAGCTAAAATTTTCTTTGATACCAAATTGATCTGAATATGGGAAAACTAGTTTTGTTGTGCTAGCTCCCTCATCAATTAAATAAAAATGTGCTTAGGATTGTGTCAAGTAAGCCAATTGTAACATGGTTTATGTGTCAAGTTTTAAGTGTCTTTGATGAGAAATTTATGAGTTAATTAGCTTGTAAAAACTCATTTACAACAAATGAAATATACAAAAATAAAACACATCCTACACATTCCACACTAGATGATAACGAACTTCACCCCTCCTAGGCTACATCTCCATGGACCTACTTCAACTTTCTAGGCCCTCTTGGGATTAATGGTCAAATGTCTGATTACATGCATATACACTTCTCCAATGGCTTTCCAACCTACTCCATTGGCTTCAAAAAAACCCAAAAAACTCAAAATAGAATCTTCAATCTCTTAAAATGGTTTCTATGTGATCTACGTTTGACCTCCTCTCCTGGTGGCTCGGAGCTTCTTTAATATTCAAAGTGGAAAAAACACTTTCAGAGGTGCTCCAACGCCTCTGTAACATGTTCCATTATGTTCAAAGCCTCCAAATAATCTTAGAATGAACCGTCATGCTCTTAATTTGGTAGAAATTTTCTCCAATTAGGTTCAATTCAATTATGGGGTAGTAAACTGCCTCCAAAACTTGAGAAGACTCTAGTTATGGCTGCCAAATTGGGGCAGTGCATAAATTGGCGAGTCCGCCAAAAATTCCACCAACTTAACTCTTAGTTTAATTAATATAAACAAGTTTTAAATGGGATAAGTGAGGTTTAACTGTGCATAAGCGTGTTTACAATAAACAAGGTTTAAAACTTTAAGCTACGGGATTAGTAGCGTAACCCCGCAATTAACTAATTAAAAATCCGCTTTATATTCTCCACTCTGCCGATGGTCTGGTGACTAGGTCATATGGGGAGGGGGCTGGCCCACTTCAAACCCTCGTTGCTCATTACATATCACAATAAATATAAGTTGAACATTATGCTTTATAAGGTCTATGGTGTGGCTTTATGGTAAGCCATATGGTTGGCGCGGGGTAGGTTGTGGGTTAGACCCAAACCTCCGCCCATCATATATCATTTTTCTCTGTAATTTATATGCAAACTGTGGTATAGAAGGAACTTTGGAAATTCAAATAATTTCGGACTCGATATATGGTATGCTACGAACCTTTGATATATAGAGTATAAACAATAGTTATATGGTTTTCCAACCATATATATATATATATATATATATATATATACAAAACCTTTGAACCTTGATATCCCTTTGGACTTTGGACTGTATTTCTAATATGTTCCCTTAAATGATAATGTTCAACCTTGGATTTAAAATGCGGACCTTTAGAAATATAATGAAATTTGAACTTTGGATAGGGTCCACCAGTGGGGGCACATGGGGGCATCTGGCTGCACCACGTGTCCGCCCCTAGCTGCACCACATGTCCGCCTCTGGTTGAACCATTCCAACCACTAAAAAAAATTCGCATTCAACCTTACGAGAAAAATAAAAAAAATATCACCTTCAAAGCTCACTGGTGAATCCTGTAGTGACACTTGTGATAGTTTCAGTGGGCAAAATGGAGGAAAACCCAATTTTTTTAGCCTTTCACACTGTTTGCTCCCCTTTAAAAAAAAAAATTTGTGTGATTGAAACAACCATCAACATGCTCCAACTTCCTCAGATGGACTCCGCTTTAAGTGAATTGAATTGCATTGGATTCCTAGTGACGGGCCAGATCTGTTCGTTCCCGTTTGGTGCAATTCTGATCACTTTGAATTTTTGGCAATTCCCCCCCCCCCCCCCCCCTAATCTAGATTCCGATCAAACATTGCGGCTGGTGTGCAGATGAATATTATTTTCCTCCATGTTGATATATGTCACATAAATTATGCGTAATATTGAATTACACAGTTGTGTACTCTATGAAATTCCATAGTTGTAATGGGTGTTACTGCTTCTAATCATCTCTCCTATAATGTATTTGATATCTTCTGTATTTCATTAATTGTTCACAATTTTTCCTTTGTATGCACTATGAATTTGATACCTCCAGACAGATCCCTTGCACTCTCTTCCTATGTAATGGAGATTTAATTCTCGTTTATGTATTTACCCTAATATAAAGTTTTGTTTCCCCTGGAAGGGTTCCTCTCTTAAAGAAAAATAAGACTTATTACAGCTTATAGTTTATGTTCCTTTGAAATTATTCATGCAATGTAATATTATTAAATATACCCATATTTATTGTATCTAATTGTATTTACACAGGTTCAATAAGTCTATCATTACAAAATTTATTTAGTTATATGTTTTATTCTTCTTTTCTTATCTTTAAGTTTTCCAGAAGTTATTACTAGATAATTTAGAGATGTTCAGACCATCGCTAAAGAGTGTTTTTTTATTTTTTTCTCAAACCCTCCCTCCAAGTATAGTTTCGTCCTAACTTTCACATGAGAGACTGTCTTGTATGGGGAATTCCTCCCTCGATGGACTAACTCTCCCATCCATTTACTAGTTTTACGTATGAAAACTATTTTTTCTTGTACTGTTCACGGTGTTTATACTCAGTTTTTTTAAGCATAAGATCAACTTTCTTTCCTTAACTTAACATACATCATAAGTGCATTAACAAATTATACATCCAACCTACACTGAGCTTTTCACTCTATTACAGTTAATCTAACCATTCATTCCAGCAGAATGATTTTAAATGCTAATCGACTGAAACTTTGATTTTCACAGTATATAGAGATTGTCTAAAATAATTTAATAATATTATATGCTACATAAAAAAGACCTTTTTCCTTTCTACCGCATCTAAGATTTATGTTACTTATCTCAAATCAGTACAGCTGATCGTATCCTCCCAATGATGAGAGAGGCAATTACGTCCTCATCTCCCCCCACGCTCCTCACCAGAGTAGGATTGATTAGCAGTTCTCCTGGAGATAGACCTCAAGACCTCTGTCGAGCCTCACCTCCAATATAAGGTATTAGAGTTTCACGGGTCCTTACCAGCTCTAGACACTCTTCCCTTCGAGCTCTCTAGTTGTTCCTTTTATTTTGCACATAACCTTTTTCTCCTCTCGATGATTTTCTTTTTATCCCGAGAGAGAAAAGTAACTATCATATTACCATCACTTTATGAAAACCACACCATAAATTAATCTTTATTCAAAAGAAAAAAAATTATTATTCATAATTTGTGACTTAACAAACTTATTAACCCTGTTTAACTTAAAAAATAAATCAAATACATAATTTAAAATAACATAGAAACCTTTTAAATCAAGTGTTAGGTCCAACGAGAGATCCTCCATAGTGCAACGGATTGGGGTTTAAGTGTCTCCGATTGTTCGTTATCAAAGATTACGTCATCCGAAAAACCTCATTTTCTGGATCACATATCATTGTAGTGAGTGCCTTTATTTTTATTTTTATTTTAAACTTGGAAGTATTAAATTTTCATCATATTTAAACCATTGATTTCATATTAAGGAATACTTAAACAAAACACAGATCCCGGTCTATCCACGCCATAGGCCTAAATACTTTCCTTTTATTCGAAATTATTTTTTAACAAAAATTAAATGAATTTTATGATTCGATGTGCACAATAATTCTCGAACGGCCATAAAGAAAAAAACAGATAAGGAGATTTGCACCGACTTCTCCCAAACATATTCGTACGAATTAAACGGTTGTTAATTAATTCCATTTAAGGTCAAGATCAATTAAAATATACAGGTAGTATAGAAACATTTTACTTTTATCGATTTATTTCTATGAGATAAAATAATAATATTGATTAAGTCAAATGTTAAAGTATTCAAAAGTCTAAATGCTCCACCTTTTTGGATTTGACTTGTACTTTTTAATTTATATATTTTTAAGTAAAGAAACACACCTATTTAACGATTAAATAGGTTCAACTTAATCCTAAATATTTGATAAACCATTTTAATTCACCATTATATATTTTTGGAGTTTATTTATTCTTTATAGTAAAATTTTATTAAATCATAAGAAAAAAATAATGTATTATTAAAATAAATACAAAATCTATTTTCCATAATTTTATTGAATTATAATTTTAAAATATTTATTTAGATCATGAAATATTTTAATTATTTTCTTAAATTTAATAGGATCAAATTATATATATATATATATATATATATATATATATATATTAGATTTTTATGTCGTAAGGCATTTTTATTTGAAAACAACTCCCCTAGCTGCCACTGTGTCCATGTGATCCATTGGATCAAATGTTAGACGACTGAAATGTTTTAGGCCATTAGATTCATAAGTAAATAGTAAAGTTAAATAGTTAGATTCACAAGTAAATGTAGTTATTAAAAAGTTGTTATATTTTTATATGTAAATGTAAATAGTTTTATTTATGTTTAATAAGTTAAATTGAATTTAGGTAATAAATAAAATAATAATAAACTATAAAAACAACCCATGGTATGGACCCATGGTATTCATGTGGAATATAGTTTTATTGAAAAGGAGAAATTATACATAATTTTTCTTATTCTATATTATTTTTGTTACAACAATTTTATTATTCCAAAAATACATGTTCTTTTTTTGTTATATATTATTTATGTTACAACTGTTTTATTATTCATGAGTATTATTTCTTAATATATACAAAATTAAATTATTAATGAGATTTTTTAAAATATGTGATATTTTTTTAAATTTTCAAATTATTTTAGAGGACATGATTTATCTTGAGCAATAATGATGAATTTTCATAATTCTCATTTCTTAATTAACACTAAATTTACCTTTAATTACTTAACTTTAATAGTTTGTAACTATATAATAGTAACTACAAACATACTCTTTCTAATTTTTTTTGTTAATGAATATCAAATTTCTTCTGTAAAAAAAAAAACTATATACATATCTTTAATTACCTAATTGTGGCTAAAAAACTTATATATTTTTTACTTTATAATCATAAACTAATTTCATATTATATGATGTCAAACTTACTTAAATTTATTATCAAATTTTAAACAAAGTTTTTCACTACATAATTTTAGCTTTTATAATTTTATCGTTTTTCAATTCCAAACAAAACTTACAAAAGAAAAAAAATCAGTCAGTCCTTATTGTAGATTATAGTTTTACAAAATTGTAGGGTTTTTTGTACATTTTTTATCATAACATTTCTCTCCATCCAATATATATTGTAGAGTCTTCTAAGAGAGAGTGTATTCTAGTTTATAAATTGATCCACAATCAAGGAAAATGGCTAGGGATGTCACAATTTATCATTCAAAAAGTGATTTATTGAAGTTCTTAGTTGAAATGGATCCTATTAGATGCATTGTTGCCAGAGACACTACAAAATTCAAAATAGATATTGAAGTTCTGAGTTGAAATGGATCATATTAGATGCATGGTGGCCAGAGACACTAAAAAAATTAAAATAGATATGTGTTATGACATCCATATTGTCTACAAACCATCCAAATTTCCCATTTTATACCACAATTTCTAACAATAACCACTCAATTTACTCTCCAATTTTTGAAACCCCCACCCATGCTGGGGAGATCACAGTTTAAACTTTTTAAATGTTTCATACACAAAATAGACAATGAGAAAGTCAATATTGTGGTATAATAACTGATTTTTAAATCACTGTGACAATAAAAATATCACATTAGCTCACAAAATATATCTAATGCTATGATGCTCGGATATGTAGATGAAATTGGAGTAAAGTCTATTTCTGTTAATAAAAATTATCTTTATTTACATCTATGCTAGATAGATTGTTCTTGAATGTATTTAAAATACCTTATTTGAGTTACATGCTCATTTCATGCTTGTTTTGGAGGATTATTAATCACCAAAGGATTTTCACACCAATTTCCTATTTCAATATCTATAACAAATTTTTTGTATATGTGAACAGATTATATTGGTTTACATATATGTTTTCACCTACAATTTCCTCTTTCAATATCTATAACAAAATTTTCTTGTTGATAACTCTTATAATCAATATATTTGAAAACTCCACGACTTGCTTCCATGGAAGAAAAAATTTCCTTTCATTCCTTCACGATGGCTCCTTCTCTGCAACAAATTATTTCATTATGTTGGTTTACATATATGTTTTCACCCACAATTTCCTATTTCAAAATCTATATCAAAATTTTCTGGTTGATAACTCTTATAATCAATATCTTTGAAACCTCCACAACCTACTTCCATGGAAGAAAAAATTTCCTTTCATTCTTCACGATGGCTCCTTCTCTACAACAAATTATGTCATTATGTTGGTTTACATATATATGTTTTCACCCACAATTTTATATTTCAATATCTATAACAAAATTTTATTTTTGATAACTCTTATAATCAATAACTTTGAAACCTCCACGACCTTCTTCCATGTAAGCAAAATTTTCCTTTCATTCCTTCACAATAGCTCCTTATATGCAAGGACTTATTTCTTCTAGACTACACTTTCATATTCTATTTCTTTACGACATTTCTTTTGCAACATATGGTGCAATTGCTAGTTTTATAAATTCTGGAATAATTATTTTCTCTTGCCAATTCTATGAAATTATTACTATTTAATAAATTTTTTAAATATTTTTTTAATTTATAAAAAAAATATAAATATTTTGAATTCCAATAAGAGTCATTTGAAATATAAATCTTTCAAAATATATAATAATTTAAATAACTTTTATAAATTTCATCAAAATACAAATTTTCAAAAAGAACAATATTCTACCATTTTTTAATTTTAATTAAGTATGATATATAAAATTAATTTCACAATAAATTTATAAATAATCATATTTATTTAATTTTTGAAATAGGTAAATAAATTGAAAAAATAAAAAAAAAATTTATATATATAATATGGAGTGTAAATGTTTATCTTTACCATTCTAGATCTATTTAGCTCCAAATCTATTATGAGACAAGAATGATCAAATTTATGGAGGTGATTGTTTATTTATCCAATTTTTTTAATTTTTTTTATGAGCCAACACTATTTAGATGTTTTATATAATTATTTGTTGTTGCTGATATTAAGAATATGAAACAACCATATAATGTAGCAAATAAGAATCAACACATAACAACAAATTTAATATAGGAGTTCACTCGAATATCATGGGCTATTTCTCCTTCAGCTCTTGTTAGCTGACTTGGCTCTTTGGGATTATGATGAAAATTTTATTTTACAAGTTAAAAAATTAACTGCAATGGTTATTTGAACTGAACCAATGATTTTAGAATACCATCATACCCCTGTCATGGTCTTCATCACTTTGAAGAAAGAACTAGGCTTCCTTTGACGTGATTTCTGTTGTCGGTGCCTGAAGCTTCATTGAGCTTCAATGTGGAAATAAGACCTTAAGAAATCCTTTTATATTCCTAAAACCTAACCTAATGTCTCCAGCACATATCATACGTCCAAAATAGACTGATCATTTTGCTCAAAAAGAGCATTGACTCCCCAATCTAGGCCTCCATCCACTGTTGGCCCTAGGCTACCCGAAATTTCCCTGTGGGTTTTCGACCTTTAGAAGTCTCCAAATGACTCTAAAAATCCCTTCATTGGATTTATAATATCAAAAATAGTCAAAATAGACTATTGTTTTGCTAAGAATGGATAGTGGTTGCTCTGGATAGGCCTCATTCTCCTGCTGGCACATGGTGACCATGGTGGCCCCTTGAAATTCTCTGAAGAAACTCAGCCTTCAGGAGTACTCTAATGGCTCTTCAAACCATACCATTAGCTACATAATGTCTAACACATCTCAAATTGACTATTAGATTCCTGAATAAGGCCTCTAGCTGCATTGGCTAGGCCTCAAAGTGCTACTGACCCATGGTGGCCATGGCAGCCCATAGAACTTCTCAGAAGAAACAACCTACTCAAAAGTACTATGATGGCTCTTAAACCCTCACCAATGAGTCTAGAATGTCTTATATAGTTAAAATTGACTATTCACAATCCCAGAATGGACGAATCTAGCTCAAGATAGAGCATAAACAACTTTTGTCCAGTGTTCCCTAAATCGGCTCCACTAAATGTGGAGGAACTTCAGTTGAAACACCCAAAATAACAATTCCTATAACCGGAGTTAAATCCCTATAACCGTTGGAGCAACTGTTGAATTTTAACTCCATCATGTGATAGGATTTAACATGAAATCGTCGAGGTTGGTTACATCAGCACCTGGTCCATGGGTTAAGGTCCTTTGGGGGAGGGGCTGGCCCCTCTGGACCCCCAAACGCGGAATTGTTCAACCTTATATAAACATGTGAACTATACGGTTAAGAATCAACTGAAAACTCATACAGTAAGGCTTGTGTGCATTATGTGTGAGGTGTCGAGGCCGACATTGGTGGAGTCTGACCAAAATTTTGCATAACAAAACATGGGCCATGTGGCAGCCCGACCTCTAATTAGCCAAAACCTCAACATACAATTCACCTATCAAATACAAATCTGACACTTGTCAACATCCCATTCTCCCAGAAGGAATATTTTGGGGAATATTCTTGGGAATATTCTAAGGAATATTTATAGGAATATTTCTTGGAATATTCTCTTTTTTTACTTTTCAAAACCTATTCAAAATTGGTCAAACGTCAAAAATTGCATTTTACTAGAATTTTCAAATCTCGATAACTTCTTCACATGGTGTTAGTTTTTCGAACAGTTCATGGTGCCGGAATGAGGACGATGAAATCTATCCGGTCGCTCAAGTTCGACACACTTTCAAACACTCTGAAATTTTAGCTATCACTTAGGTGTTTGATTTGAATCTAATCACACGTCCCCATTGGGAATATTTTGGACCCCAAAAGACTAATTACCTGATCTGTTTAATAGATGAGAGTAAAAAAATCTGACTTTTCCAGCCTCCATACACTCTGCCTTTCATGGCTAGTGCCTTTAAGCCCAACTTGACGGTAGCTAACACTTCCCCTTCTTGGATGCTCTTCTCCTCCTGTCAAGAATTGTCTTACGTGAACTCACCCATAAATTTCTGGCGATAAATTTATAGAAGGTAGTTGAACATCATGTACTTGATTATCAATCCAAGGCAGCTGAAAAAATTGTGAGATTACAATAGAGATACATGCATACATGACTAAAATTTTCATATGTACAAATGAATGTATGTCTTACTGAGTTAGGAAGTCAAACCACTTCTTACCAAGCCACTTCCATGGTGATTTTTGCTTCTGAAAATATTCTTTATGTGAAACATTTGTTCTCACATCAATGATGGAATCTTTGGTTCCACTTTTGACAGTATTTTTCTCCTCTTGCTTCATGTGCTTAGGATGATTAGTTGGATGCAATGTACAACATTAGGCAACAAAATGTCCCTTTCTCTAGCAATTTGTGTAAGTCTTTTGCACCTTCTTTACAAGTTGCATTTTCCTCAACTATTTCCTGTATGCCTTCAATCTCTTCGAGCATCTCGAAACATCATGGTTACACATACCACAATATGAAGAGAAACTCTTTCTTCCATTCAAGCATGCAGATTTGTCATGATTATCATAAACATAATCAACTGACTATGGGAAGAATTATATGTCAAATGTTTCTTTTCACGTCCATCTTTTATACCTTCTCGAGGAGATGAACTAGTATAGGTTCTAGCTTTCCTTTGAAGACTAACATCAATGTTCATGTTTTGATAGCAGTCCGAACTCTCATGCTTGCCATAAGATGCATTTCTATAAACATCTTGCTGCAACATAGGCTTCAAACAATGGAAATCAACTTGAAAACAAACTTGACATGTTTGTGGTTTCGAACATGCAGCAAAATTTCTTCTTGAAGTTATCTCAAATTCCTTCACGGCTATAGAATTTTCGCCATAAGCTTGAACATAGCCTAGACCAAACTTCTTAGGTCTCTCCTCAACCATAATAGGATCAATCATGCCTTGTGCATGTTTTCTTAAACCCTTGCCTTCATAGCCCATTTTAAACATCAACTTGGACCCTATACCTCTAGTGTGCTTTTCAAATGAACCTACACATCTTTCTCAAGAGGAAATTGAAGACACATTTGAGTGATTTACCTCTGCTTCAGGCATGTTATTGGTTAAGGCCTCTTGGGCTTGATGGAGTTGCATCTCCATATCATGCATTATTTGAAGAATTCCTTCTTTCTCTTGCTTCATAACAACCAATTTCTCATGAAGTCTAGTGCTTTCCCTTCTATCTTCATATATAATTTGCACTCTATTCTTCATGATCAAAAAGTCTTGCTTCATCTCTTCATCGAAGAATCTTGTGAAGGAGGAGGATTTTGAAGCCTCATTGGAAGAAGTTTTCATCTTATGTAAATGAACAAAATAACTTCAAAAATAATTCACAAATATTTAAGAATAAATTTGACAAATCTTGTGAACAAAATGGCTATAGAGTCAAGCTCTTCTTCAAGCAACCACTTTTGAAAACACCCTCTTGTGCTTCAAGGGTTGCCTTGAGGTCCTTTGGGTAAGGAGAATGCCTTCTGATTTATTCCTTATTATCCTCTTCTGAACTTAGCTATCAATAACTCTCCCTTCACCTCTAGAAAACTCAAACCTGTAAGCAATAGTCAATTCGCAAGCAGTAAAATTCTTTGCACTGTTAAACACCTGTCAAGTCAGACAAGCAACCCAATGCTCTTTCAATCAAGCAACTTATATCCATCAATAAAGCAACGAAGTGCTTTGATACCAACCTCATCTAAAAATGTGTGGCTAATTTGAAATTCTTATGTGCAAGCACCTCCCACTCAGTTAAAAATTTAAATGATCATGCTTATACATGAGTGTGCAAAAATCAATACTTGAAAACATGTGTATTTATTTTAACTTTTTAAGTGATATAAGAGCATTTTTTTGTTGAAATTAAGCATGTGAAACAACCATATAATGCAGAAAATAAGCATCAACACATAAAAACAAATTTAATATAGGAGTTCACACGAATATCATTGGCTATGTCTCCTTGAGCTCTTTTGAACTGACTTGGCTCTTTGGGATTATGATGAAAATTTTATTTTACAAGTTAAAAAATTAACTCCAATGGTTATCTTAACTAAAAAAATGAGTTTAGAATACCATCATTCCCTCTTTCATGGCTGTCATCACTTTGAAGAAAGAACTAGGCTTCCTTTGACATGATTTTTCTTGTCGGTGCCTTAAGCTTCACTGAGCTTCACTGTGGAAATAGGACCTTAAGAAATCCTTTTCCATCCCTGAAACCTCACCTAATATCTCCAACACATATCATACCTCCAAAATAGACTGATCATTTGCTCAAAATGAGCACTGGCTCCCCAATCTAGGCCTCCATCCACTGTTGGCCTTGGGCTGCCTGAAACTTCCCTGTGGTTTCTTGACCTCTAGAAGTGTCCAAATGAATCTCTAAATCCCTTCATTGGATTAAAGATGTCAAAATTATTCGAAATAGACTATTGGTTTTCTAAGAATGGACACTGAATGCTCTGGATAGGCCTCATTCTCTTCCTGGCACAAGATAGCTTTGCTGGCCCCTTGAACTTCTTTGAAGCAACTCGGCCTTCAAAGGTCCTCTACTAACTCTGAAAAACCACACTATTAGTTCCAAATTTTCTGAAACATCCCAAATTGACTATTGGATTCCTAAAAAAAGGCCTATAGTTGCATTGGCTAGGCCTCAAACTACTGCTGGCCCATGGTGGCCCTAGTGGCCCCTAACACTTCTCTAAATCAAAAAACTGCTCAAAATTCCTCTGATGGCTCTAAAAACCCTCACCAATGATTCTGTATTTTCTGTGATAGTCGAAATTGTCTATTCACACTCCCAGAATGGACAAATCTAGCTTAATATAGAGCATAAACAATTTTTTCCCAATATCCCCTAAATCACCTCCACTAACTGTGGAGGAACTTCATTTGAAACACCCAAAATATAAATTTCCGCGAAAACTTGAGGGCGTGCGATTTCTCCCACCTGTCTAACTACACTACTAAATGCTGAAGGTAGGGTTGGGCACATGACCCCTAAAACTCCACGGTCACAGTCATCATTGGGGTAGGACTCGAGGCATAGACTTGTGGTAAGTTTGTTTAAATTGTACTTAAATCCTTGTAACTGTCAGAGCAACCATTGAATTTTAACTCCTCCATGTGACAGGATTTCACGAGAAACCATTGGAGATTGTTTACATCAGTGCTTGGTCCATGGGTTAAGGTCCTATGGGGGAGGGGATGGCCCCTACGGACCCCCAAATGGGAAATTGTTCAACCTTAAATAAAACTTGTGAATTGTACGGTTAAGAATCAATCGACAGCCCAGACTATAAGGCTTGTGCATGCTATGTGTGAAGTCTTGGGGTCGACTCAGGTGGATTCCGACCAAAATTTTGCATAACCAAACCTGGGCCACATGGCAGCCTCTGATTGGCTAAAACCTCAATGCACAGTCCATCTATCAAATACAAATCTGACACTTGTCAACATCCCATTTGCCCAGAAGGAATATTCTGGGGAATATTCCAAGGAATATTTTGGGGAATATTCCAGGAACATTCCTTGGAATATTCTATTTTTTTTACTTTTCAAAACCTGGTGAAACTTAGTCAAAGGTCGAAAATTGCAGTTTACTGGAATTTTCAAATTGCAATAACTTCTTCATACGGTGTTGGTTTTTCAAAAAAATTGTAGTGATGGAATAAGAAAGACGAGATGTATCCAGTTTCTCAGGTTTGACACAAATTTAGATAAATTTGAGATAGCACTTAGGTCCTTGATCCGAATCTGATCATTTATGGCGAAACGTTCTTCATACAGTTTGACGATTGATCGTTCGCAGCCACAATTTTCTAGTTATATTTTTATAAATGGAAGAAACTCTCATATCATACATAAAATAGGGTTGCACGTACCTCACAAACAGCATTCACTAATAATTTAATAACCATATATTATTATTATTATTATTATCTAATTTTAAGGTCACAGCCAATTGAGATACCAACTTGGTGTATGAGACCCCATTGTTTATGGAAGAAGGGACTACTAGATCTACAAAGGCATACATACTCTACCCCTCCAGTTTTGAACTTGTGATATATTAAGAGGAAACACATACTCTTAATCATTAGGCCCTTATATATACTGTAGGTTTAACCCTGAACAGAAATTATCTACACACAAATATTATAACATAAAATAAACAATAGCGAGAGCATAAAACATAAAACAGATAAACACAGATATTTTCCCCTGGATCCGAAATCGGGATGACCAGCTTGATTTTTCATTATATTCCTTTTAGTGGTACAACACATATATATACATTCCGAAGCATACATGAACCCTAATCCATTAACCCTGGATTAGAACATAACCGTAGTTCCCTTGACTGGATCTACAAAAATACCAGGGGCCGAAAACCATCGTACCCCAAAACCATGTGCAAAACCATGCACAAATCCATGGGCGCGGACTACCCATGGGCGCGTGCTTAGTCATGGAAAGAATATAACACATACCCAACATTCTCTGACTTGTTATTTTCTTTCCACAGGGGGCCATAGGAGAGCTTAGTCATTGGCCCAATTCTTCAACACCCATTGTTTCTCTACACCAAGAGAACTTCTGAGTGCTCACAGACTTCGTCAATGCATCTGCAACATTCTTCAAAGTGTCCACCTTTACTAGCAACACCCTTTTAGCCTCAACTATATCTGGAAAAAAGTGATATTGAACATCAATGTTCTTTGTATTTGAATGATAAGCAGGGTTCTTAGCCAAGAAAATTGCACTTTGGCTATCACAGTCTATCCTTAGAGCTTGTTGTACCAACCCCATACTTGAACACAATATTTGAAACCAAACTGCTTCCTTGCTTGCATGAGTGGCTGTTATGTATTCTGCCTCTATAGTTGAAAGAGCCACTACAGACTGTCTTTTACTCATCCAACTGACTGCGCCTCCAAATAGGCTAAGCACATACCCACTTTTAGATCTTCTTTGATCCAGATCTCCAGCCCAGTCTGCATCAACAAAACCATGAATGTCCAACGTTCTTTCCAATCCTGGTCTTTCCTCGTAGCACAAGCCATAGTCACTAGTGCCACGTAAATATCTGAAAACCTGCTTCACTACTGTCTAATGCTCCTTCCCTGGGTTTGACATAAACCTACTCAATCCTCCCACTGCACGTGCAATGTCTGGTCTAGTACATACCATTGCATACATAAAGCTACCCACTACACTTGCATATGGAACATGGGACATATCCTCCTCTTCTTCTTGTGTCTTGGGACACTATTCAGCAGACAGATTTACACCTACAGGAATAGGAAAATTCACCGGTTTACTATCCTGCATATTGAACCTCTGTAATATAGTCTCGACATACTTCCCTTGGTTTAAACAAAGTGTCCTATTTTCCCGATCTCTCTTAATTTCCATGCCCAAAATATAGTTTCCAGCACCAAGATCCTTCATGTCAAATTTGGAGAATAGTTGGGTCTTCAAATCTTGGATAATTTCTTTGTCATTTCCAATCAACAACATTTCATCCACATACAAGACCAAATAAATAACACGGTCACCAATTAATTTAAAATAAACACAGTGATCCTCCTTGCTTCTGGTGAAGCCAAGTCCCCGTATATAGGTATCAAATTTCTGATACCACATCCTTGGTGACTGTTTTAACCCATACAGAGACTTCTTCAACCTGCATACCAATTCTTTCTTACCCTTCACCATAAAACCTTCAGGTTGCTTCATGTAGATCTCCTCTTCTAGATCCCCGTGAAGAAATGTTGTCTTCACATCCATCTGTTCTATCTCAAAATCAAATGCAGCAGCAACAGATAAAAGTAATCTAATAAAAGTAACTTTGGCAACAGGAGAAAAAATATCACCAAAATCAATTCCCGGCACCTGGGAATAACCTTTCGCTACCAACCGAGCTTTGTATTTCTCCACCTTGCCTTATACATTCATCTTCTTCTTAAACACCCATTTTCTCCCAATGGGCTTCCTTCCAGCCGGCAACTCCACCAGATCCCATGCATCGTTTTTGTGCAAGGATGCCATTTCATCAACCATGGCTTCCTTCCAGATTTTTCCATCCTCTGAATCAACTGCCTCCCTAACAGTTCTGGGTTCATCATCAGTTATAGTTAAGGAAAAACCTGAACAGAAAGCAGATGGACTATACCTTTCTGGTTGCCTTCTTTCCCGAACTGATCTTCTCAAAGCTGGATTTTGTGGCTCTTCATCTTCTGAGTCTTCTTCTATTGTAGAGTCTGATTCATCCTCCTTTAGCTCAAACTCTATCTTCTCAGGTTCCTTTGGTAGGAATTCATGTTTAACAACATCTTTCACCTCTCTAAAAACCACATCTCGGCTGTACACAACCTTCCTTGTTTCTGGGTTCCAAAGCTTGTAACCCTTTAAACCATCCTTATACCCAATAAAGATGCACCTTTCAGATTTATTATCCAACTTGGTCCTTTTTTGCTTTGGAACATGTACATATGCATCACATCCAAATACCCTTAGATGTGAAAGAGAGGGTTTCTTACCAGTCCATACCTCATGTGGAGTCTTATCCTCCAACACTGATGAAGGTGATCTATTAACCAGATAGCATGTAGTCTGCACTGCCTTTGCCCAGAATTCTTGTCCTAACTCGGTACCACTGAGCATGCTTCTTGACTTTTCCGTCAATGTTCTGTTCATTCTTTCTGCAACTCCGTTTGCTGAGGTGTGTGTGGAGTAGTCTTCTGCCATGCTATAACACACTTCTTACATAACTCTTCAAATTCCTTCTTGCAGAACTCCCCACCATTATCTATCCTCGGCGCCTTTATCTTCTTTTCTCTCTGGTTTTCCACCAGAGCCTTAAATTCTTTAAATCTGTCAAAGGCTTCAGATTTATTCCTTAAGAAATATATCCATGTATTCCTTGAGAAGTCATCTATGAATGAAACATAGTAGATAGACTTTCCCAGCAATGGAACTGACACAGGTCCAAACACATCATCTGTGCACACGTTCTAATATCTTGTTTGCGCTCTTAGCTCCAGAAGGAAAACTCACCCGATTCTGCTTCCCATATACACAATGTTCACAAAAATCGAAATCCAGAGAGCAGTTAGACATACCTTCTACCATACCATTTCTGTGCAGTATCCGAAGGCCCTTCTCTCCAATATGTCCAAGCCTTTGATGCCACAGCATGGTCTTTTCTCCAGAGACAACTAGGATTTTCGCTCCACTTTCAGGAACCATAGAGCTGTTACACCCATCAATAACAGTGCTACCTTGTATCTTGTACAAAGTTCCCATTCGAACTCCCTGCATTAATACCAGTGCTCCCCGAACCATCTTGCAAGCATCTTTCTCGAACACTTTTTTTACACCTACATCATCCATCTTGCTTACAGAAACCATATTTATGGCTAATGCAGGAATATTCAGAACACCAAGAAGTGTTCTAATCCTTCCACCTTACAACTTCAACTTGACTTTTCCATGTCCGACGATTCTGGCCTTCCTATCATCCCCTACGAAGACATCACCACCATCATATTTCTCATACTCGCAGAACCACTCCCGATGGGGAGTGAAGTGAAAGGATGCACCTGAGTCAATAAACCATGACTCATGATCTACATGTGTATTTGAAGAAGAAGCCAAATAGACATCCCCACCTTCATCCGAGGTGGTTTTTTCCTCTGTAGAAGGAGCATCATCATATCCCTTTCCTTTTTCAAGAGCTTTAGGTCTGCACTCCCTTTTGTAGTGCCCTTCCTTTCTGCATTTCCAGCATACCTTTACAAACTTTCCAGGAGATTTAGATCTCCCTCTAGATTTGGATCTCCCACTCGAAACCTTACTCTTGTTTCTATTTTGGGACCTTCCTCATACAGATAAGGCATCTCCATTCTGGCCCACCATATTTCTCCGTCTCATTTCCTCCGACAACAAGGCTGAGAAAATGTCATCAAAATTAAAGGTAGTTGTATTGCTACCTATTGTAATAAATAGACCATCCCACGAGTCTAGTAGAGAACACAACAAACTGATGCACTTATCTTCATCTGAGATTTTAATATCAACAGATGAAAGTTGACTTAACACAGTATTGAAGGTGTTCAAATGCTCTTTCACTGAGTCTCCATCCTTGATCCTCAGGTTATATAGCTTTTTTCGCAGGAACAAATTATTCAATAGAGACTTAGATTGGTACAAAGTCCCAAGATTTTCCCACAAATTCTTCATCGTAGCTTCCCCAGATACATTCAACAATATTGAATCTGAGACACACAACTATATTGTGCTCTTAGCCTTCCGATCCAGTTTCTTCTAGTCATCATCTAACATTGTCGTTGGTTTAGTACTTGGATCTACCACGATCCACTGGTCTTTATCCACCAGCAGATCCTCCATCTTGAGCTTCCATAACTCAAAACTCTGACCATTAAATTTCTCGATCTCTATCTTCCCACCGCTCACCATCTTCTTTCACCGCAAGAGTCGATCCTGTAGATCTCCCACTGAACAGGGTCTACCTCAGGCCCGAGCAAAAAACCCTCAACAGCAAAGGCGTCCCCTTGAAGCTGAAGCAGCTCTGATACCAAATGTAGGTTTAACCCTAAATATAAATTATCTACACACAAATCTTATAACATAAAATAAAAAATTGCGAGAGCATAAAACATAAAATAGATAAACACATAGATTTTCCCCTACATCCCAAATCGGGATGACCAGCTTGATTTTTCATTATATTCCTTTTAGTGTTACAACACATATATATACATGTTGAAGCATACATGAACCATAATCCATTAACCCTGGATTAGAACATAACCGTAGTTCCCTTGACCAGATCTACAAAAATACCAAGGGCCGAAAACCATCGTACCCCAAAACCATGTGCAAAACCATGCACAAAAGCATGGGCGTAGACTACCCACCGGAAATTAAGGACCAAAAATTTTCACCGGGGCTCTGCCTCGGACCCTGATAGGGGGTGCTACCACCCCCCCGTTGCACCCAGCGCAAAGGGGGGGGCTATTGCCCCCCCGCGCATGCTTAGTCATGGAAATAATATAACAC
Source organism: Pinus albicaulis (assembly GCA_034641835.2). NCBI lineage: Eukaryota > Viridiplantae > Streptophyta > Pinopsida > Pinales > Pinaceae > Pinus > Pinus albicaulis. The sequence goes on along the minus strand of CM076581.1, from coordinate 330,972,404 downwards.
ATACCCAACATATAATCTCTAAACTTATTTACTGATAGTTATATTCACAATCTTGTTAAACTTGTTTTACATTATATTCTAGTTGAGGCACACCCTCTCTCGAAAAAACTGACCAATAATCATTTCATTTACTATTTTATGGAAAACACAACGATTGGACACTCATTTGGTGTGAATAAAAGTAAGGGTAGGTAGGCACTTATTATTTAGGGAAGATAGACTTTTATTTTATGGGAACTATATTCGTCATTGATTTCAAATTTTATTTAAATTTTTTTAATGATATGGATTGATTTAAAATTGTCTCAATATGTGAGAGAAACTGATATGTGAGATCAGTTTCTCTCATTCAATTTTGTCTTGATAATGAACCATGGTAGCTAGTTTGAAACATCGACAGTGAAATCTACTTCATGGAATGGATCCAGAAAAAACATTATTACGAAATAGAGATCGTAGAAGTCTGAAATCAGAAATCTCAAACATATACGGAAGGATTACAACTAAAGAAATTTGTACATTAGAAAGATGCAAATCTTTAATTGCAAAGAGAAATGTTGATCTCTCTTTCCTAAATCATCCTACCTAAGATCAGTTTCTCTCACTCAGTTTTGTCTTGATAATTAACCACGGTAGCTAGTTCGAAACATCGACAGTAAAATCTACTTAATGCGATGGATCCAAAAAGAAAATTATTACAAAATAGAGGTCGCAGAAGTCTAAAATCAAAAATCTCAAATCTATATAGAAGGATTACAACTAAATAAATTCTTACATTAGAACGATTAAGATCTTTAATTTCAAAGAGAAAAGTTGATCTCACTTTACTAAATCATCCTACCTGAGATGAGTTTCTCTCACTCAATTTTGTCTTGATATTGAACCACAATAGCTAGTTCGAAACGTTGACAATAAAATATACTTAATGCGATGGATCTAGAAAAAAACATTACTACAAAATAGAGATCGCAGAAGTCTGAAATCAAAGTTTTCTAAAAATATTTAGATACATCATTTTAGAATGTATTGAACTTGAATCATAGTAATATGAAGTTTATTTCTAAATTCATGTTATTTTATAAGTATTTTTATACTCGTTTTATTATAATATTAGGTTATTTCTTGAATAATAAATCATTATTATTTTAGTTTTTTTTTTTTTTAAGGAATCAAATGAATGTGCATAAAAATACTCCTTCATCCTTGAGAGTGGTTGTAGATAGTTAGTTATCACTCTCACACAAATGCATGTATGTCTTCCTCAACCTCACACAAATGCATATCATCATTTCTTATGAGGGTAAGTGCACATCTAAGACCCACATTCTTATGCTTATTCATATTCTTATGATAAGGATGAAGATGTGCATTATTCAATTTCTTTTTAGCTTCACTTCCACCTTCATTGAGGCTTAAATGTGCATTTTCCACTCTTATTTGTAAAAAACTCATCACCCACACTAGTGGAGGTTAAGATGAGTATTTGTCTACATGGTGTAGGCATAAAGAAAGCATATGTATTGAGATAATGGGCCAACATTTTCACCATTTTATGTATAAATCCAATAAATAAATACAAAACCAAAGAAAAATGGCATAAATTTTCCAATCAGATTGACTTAATGAAAAGATTTAAGGATTGCATAATAAAGATGCAATGTAAGGTTTCATAGGGTTTTGAATCCATATAAGACATCAAAAATTTAATGTGAATTAACTAAATAAGATTTTTTAATAACAATGTAACCGTTAGATTTTCATAATGGAAAATGAGAAAAAGGGTATATATATATATATATATATATATATATATATATATATATAATAAAAATTATCTAACAATAAAGAAAAACAATAACTAGAAACAATAGTACAAAAAGTCATACAAAATCCATCCTTGAAATACATTCTTATAGAGTTTAATAAGTTTACTGATATGAAAATTGAACCAAGTTTTTTTTCCTAGACTCTATAAGTATATTATTTAACAAATTTACTAAGTATTAAAATATAGTGATGACCACTAGTAACCTAAGTTTTTTAATGGCCACATCAAAATAGTATTGTAAATAGAAATAATTACACATCCTAGGCACTAGGAATGGATTCATTGGTTGTACTTTTTATTTTTTAATGAGTAGAGAAATCATCATTTCAATATGGAAGATGGCATAGGAGTAGACTCAAATGATAGGGGTGGGTAGAAAGTAATGATGGTCTCTCGTGACCTATCAATTGAATTTCCAACTTGGAAATTCATCAATGATTTCGAGGATGGTGTCCAAAGGTGAAATATAGGAAGATGAATTAGCTTTTTAGATATATAACTTTTATTTATTAAAATTGTGCCTATATAATAAAATTTTGAGTTTTTCTAACTATGATATGTTATTTTTCTTGTAAAATATAATGTTCATGTTTATGTTATACAACCTTTGAGTACATAAATAATAGAATCTTGCTAAAAAAAAATTTAGAGTTGTAGATAACATTTTTTCTTATGCATATCCATTTTTCAAAATTTATAATTGTAATTTTATATTTTTGACAAATTATCAGTGTCATTATATCCTCCAGATATAATGGCTTGCATTAGTACAACCTAAAAGGTTATTGACATTGTCGAAGAATATTTCCAATTTAGATTGTAGGTCTCAGTGTCCTCTAGTTCATCTTATAATTTTTATTTTTTTAAGTGCTTGATAGTGAAGAAAAACTATAGTGTGTGTGTATCTTTATCTTCATGCCCAAAATCATCAAGTTTTTTATCACATATTTGTATCTAAAGAAAACAACTCATCGCTTACACAAGCTTCCCATTATAGAAAAAAATTAAACAAACCCATATATATGTTTCTCATGATAAAAATTCTCATCCCTTCATAGTGTTAGGAGCACATGCATGTTCCTGCCACAAGGAAAATGGAAATATTCCTATTTCTAGGACCTTTAACACATCAAAAACTATTGAGGTGGGTTTGGTGGTACTGAGATGGGGAAAGGGAGAGGGATAAAGGGGCTAATGGAATGAAGGGAGAAAGTTAGAGAGAGAAAGGTGGGAAATACTAAGTGTGTATGTGAGGCATAAAGAGAGCTAGAGAAAGTTAGTGGAAGCCAAAATGTGTTAGCGATAGAAAAAGTGACAGAGAAGGGAGAGAGAAGGAGAGTGGGGGGAGAGGGTTGTGGGTAATAGCGAGAGGAAGAGAGATATAAATTTGGAGGGGGTTTTTTTCAAGAAAGTATTAAGGGAGAGAAGGAGGGATGTGCACACACAGAGAGAGAGAGAGAGAGAGAGAGAGAGAGAGAGAGAGAGAGAGTGACATATATATATATATATATATATATATATATATATATATATATATATATATCTCTCTCTCTCTCTCTCTCGCTATATATATATATATATATATATATATATATATATATATATATATATAGTGAATCCCTTTATTGATGGTGGACGCCCCAAAATATCGTTAATTTATGGAAGTTGTTTTGTGGGAATGCTCTCCCTCTTACACATTTTAAACAACCTAAATAATATAAGATAATTATTACTTTTGAAAATTTAATGTGACCTCTAAGTAGTTCAAACTTCTAGAAAAGATGTAGGGCCAAGATCCCTTAACAATATTAGTAGATATAACGTTTTTCTAGAACAACAATTGAGTGAGATCAATATTGTCTTTGTGCTATAGTTTCCTACACATTTTATTTTCGGATTAGATTAGTTTTCATATGAAATGATAGTAAAATCCATAAAACTAACTATATGGTCAACGATATGACACATTTCAACTTGAATCAAGAAAATCACTTATAATTAGATAAACATAAGCCATATTATTCACCAAATTTCATGAGTGTTTCTCATGAATATTATACCTTAGGGACAAAATATTTCAATGCAGATGTAGAGTGATTCACAAGATTGATAAATTAGACTGCCATAATCACCTCCCAATTAGAACTTTTGTATTCCTCCCTCATAAAATGATCCTTTTCATTCTTAATCCTCTGACTAAAATGTTCTCTCTATGTTACCTTTTTATGTTTAATATTTGTTAAAGAGATGATGATATTCAATATGAACTTATATTCTTATATTACTTTACTACTAATTGTAGAGTTCAAAAATTATTTTTTTGATTGTTACCTTGAGAGTCAAAGAATGTGTGCTCTTGACATAGTCGTTTTTGTCCCTTTAAAGGAAGTTTTTAAAACATATGTTATGATAAAAAAAATATTGTGTACCATTATTTTACCTCCTCTTATATTAATTCATAAATTTTATTGATTTTCTAGAGATGTTGGAATTTTTAGGAATATTATCAAAGTATTTACATTTCATTTTTCCTAATTTTCTTGATTAATATAGTAATCATTTGCAATTGATATTTATGACAAAGAAAGACCCAAAACAATTGATATTATTTATTTAATAATTAATTTTTAATGCAATATATAAATATATGTACTATAAATATTGATTTTTTTTCAAAATTTTGTTCTATGGCATGAGTGAGGACTAGTCAAAATATTAGCCACTTAGTTATAGTTGATTTTTTTAAACTACTCCTATAACAATATGTCATTAAATTATTTGATCCACTTAATATTAATATATTTTGATGATATTTTTATGGGAGATAAAAGAATATATGGCATACACCTTATAATAATTATAGACTCTCTTTCTAAGTAATCAATGAGTATAACAAAAAAACGTTCGCTATAGTAAAACCTTACCATTATATAGAGAGATATGGGGAAGAGATGGAGACAAAATGAGGGAATGGAAGGGAGAGAGCAACAAGAAGAGAGGGGAGGAGATAATGACATAGATGGAGGAGATAGAGAAATAAGGGATGTTTTTCATGTTTAATCCTCTTGATTAGAATGTTCTCTCTATGTGACCTTTTGATGTTGATGTCCAATATGAATTTATTTTCTTATATTAATTTACGACTAATTGTAGGGCTCAAAAATTATGTTAACTTTTATCATGAGAATCAAAGTATGTGTGATCTTGTGATAGACATTGTTGTCCCTTGGGAGGAAGTTTTTAAAACTTATGTAGTGTCAAAAAAAAAATGTACCATGGTTTTACTTCCTGTAATATTAATTATTATATTTTCTTGATTTTTTAGAGATGTTGGAATTGTTAGAAATATTATTGAAGCATTTACATTTTGGATTTCCTAATTTTCTTGACTACCATATTAATCATTTGTAATCAACATTTATGACCAACATAAACTAAAAAAAATGATATTATTTATTTATTTATTCATTTTTAATGCGAAATAGGAGAATATGTATGATAATTATTGAAAATTGTTCAAAATTTGATTCTACAACATGAGTGAGGACAATCCACAACATTGGCCACTTAGTTTTTCTTGAGATTTTTAAAATTCTCTTATATAAATATGTAATTAAATTATTTGATTCATTTAATATTAATATATTTTTATGATCTTTTTATGTGACATAGAATAATATGTCTCACACACCATATAATAATTTTAGACTCCACTTCAAAGGAATGAGTGAGTTCTAATAAAAACATCAAATCACTAGAGTTGCTAGAAACATGGAAAAATGTGAATAATTGGTGTGATAATTTTCCTATTGCTCTGCATTTTCTTCTTTATTACTTGTAACATTTTCCATATTGTTACACTATTACTTACTTGGATAATGAATTATTATCACTAATGTATTTTAGTATACATGGATTATAACATGAAGCTATTTCCTCCAAGTTGGTCATCAATAGCCATGTTGAGAAAATATATTTGTAAGTAGGGAATTGGAAATAAGTGGTAGTGGTTGATGAATATGTGTATATGTGTGTGTTTTCATTTTCATTATTGTGATTTAACAACATGATTTGTGGCTAAAATAGGTTGTTGTACCATTCTATAGTAAAATGTTTTCCTTTACATATGTTTTGCAAGATTTGATGATATAGGATCCCTTTGTTTCTAACTAGAGAAATTGAATATAAGGTATCACTTCTATGTTGCCTTCCATGGAAAGAAAATTGTTGGGATGCAATTTTTCCTTGAAGTTTTCGTGTTGTCTTGTAGAAGGTAGAGAAACGTGGAACATTTAAACAATTTATTAATTTTATCTCTCAGATGCGACATTATTTGGAAATGGGTATCATAACATTGAATTTTGAATAAGTTGTTGTTAGAATGAATTCTTAACGCAAGTGTACGAAAAGAGATCACTTTAGTTGCACATGAAAAACAACCTTAACAACAAAGATGGTTGTCTAACTTCTTTAGATCTGCAATAGACAGTTGAAACAAATGAAAAATAAACCCAAACCTATGCAGTAAAAGAAGCTAAACATTAAAATGAAATAAGAGTTTCTCCAAATATCCAATGGACAAAGAAAGATTTATAAATAATTTTTATATTATGTTAACACCTCAGAAGGGAACAAAGAATGATGTTACTATTCCCCCTCAATGGGATGGATTCTTGGTTGTCCTGAATGCTTCAACTTTAAAGTTTCTCTCTCTCAATGGTGTAGAAAACCTAAGACATGTTGACATCAATGGGAGCTCAATAAGAACAAATAAAATAAAAGTAATCAAATTATGATGATGAAAAGAGGATCAAATTCCGATCATGATAAAATTATCAAAGGTCAATAATTAATGGAAAACCCTCACATTTATAACAAAATATTGAGTTATCCTTGGTAATGGTGCATAGTAAAATATTATTAACCAAGATATAGATCTAACTACTTGGAATATTTCATTATATTTTGTTGGAGGGAAAAGGAATTTAAATTGGTTAAATCCCTTAATTTAGAAATCATAAAGAAATAAATTATTTCTCTATCATTTGAAGGATTGGCTTAAGGAATAATTTAACAAATAATGATTCATTTTATAATTCCTAAATGATTTAGTCAAATTTCACAAGGAATAATAATTGAATAATGATTTAATTAATTATTCCTGAAGAATAATAAGATAAATAATTATTTATCTAATTAATTGGGTTAAATATGTTTAGATATATTATTTAAATAGTGGTTTAATTAATTATTCCTAAAGGAAAATAAAATAAATAAGGATTTATTTAATTATTCCTCATGGGGTTTCCTGCTTGGACCGAAAATAACTTAATAAACTATGGTTTATTAAATTATTTCTTATAGTGAAAGAAATTTTACTATGGTAAAATTGGTCTTACATGGTGTATTTCGATCCATCTAATTGTAAATGGTTATATGACCAAAACTTGGTATAAAAGATTACCCCCAACGTGCGAGAATTATTAGCTAAGTGTATGACCGAAGATCATTGTAAGAGCACAATCACTAGACACCGAAGGGAAGTGATAGAGAGAGAGATACGTAGACAGAGTGAGGCGAGAGAGGAAAATAACCTGAGGGGGTGAGACCTACAAATGAGATAAATCTCCTTTAATGTTGGGGTACATGTTCTCAGTAAGGTGAGGGAGGCATACCTACACCCACCGAGATGAAAAAGTACAAAGAATAATGGTGTGCCCAGTAAAATGAGACTAAGCTATAAAGTACATGATAGGTTGGCATAAACATGGGCCAGACAAAGATATATTGGATCCCACATACATACTACACCTGGGAAAACAACCAAGACTTAATACAATAAGATCTAAGTACATGAGATATTATAACAACCAGAGAAGCCTTGATAAGTATAAAAGGGCTCTGAAAATATGAATGGATCATCTAAGTGATACATGCATGTTATAGGTGCTGCAAGCAGCTAGGGACGAACCCATCAAATTTGTGCAACTACATCTGAGGCTATAGCATAGAATGAGGTCATTCAGGCATGTGGGGGGATACGTAAAGGGCCACCCCCTCATGAGCTCTGAAACATCTCACACGCATTTGGGAATCACTGGATCATCAAACTATCGAGTATACAAATCTTGATCATGCTGAAGTGGAGCCGATGAGAAACAATCAAGTCAAAGGGAAATAAGGAGTTCCTTTTCCTGATCCAAGGCATCAAAAAATAATGGAAGCTAGAGCCAAGATACACTGCCCTCTAGACCTATATTCTGGAATGAATGTGCTGATGTCGACAGAAGGATTTCTACCATAGGTGAGGCAATGAGGATCCTAAATGAAGGCACAAGTGATCATAGAAGAGCCACTAATGTACTGAAACCAAGGATAATTATGGAATAGGGGATAATGAGTCGAAAACGAATGACTTTCCTTGTTAGAGCATAAAAATCATGGATGACCTCGAAACGATTGACTCGACTACTAAGGGGATGGGGGACAACGGTTTTTGGAGGTAAAAAAAAATGGGATACATGAGAGAGGGACAAGGCGTGAATGGATGGAATACTATAACAAGAGGCAAAGGGACTCGAGAAAGACTCCATGAATGCAATGATGACTTAACTCAGATGCTCTAATCAAGGGCAACTCGATGATGCTGCCACGTAGAATAGGCCCAGTGGGGACCATAAAAGCATGGGAAAATGATGGTTACTCATGAAGAAAATAGACACACACATTGACAAGTATGAAGGCTAAGTGGTGCCCTAAGTACTAGTGGTTTAGGTGCAAAAAATCGATTTTAAGAGGCGGCGAAGTGACCCTTCTTGGAAAACAAAAAGCTTCCAGATGAAGTATCAAATCACCAAAAAAAAAGAGACACCCATTTTATAACTTAGTGAGAGATTTCCAATGGTGCTAAAGGTTTTTCAAACAGAGCTACAATTTGGTTGAAATTTGCGAAAGAAAAATTAGGGTTTCTCTTTTAATATGGTGATTTCCCTCGAATTTGGTTCATTTTTTAGTGGAGATGTGGTGAACGTGGAGAGGAGGAGAAGGCCTTAAATCTTGCGGAATTCATAGAAGAAAAATCTACCATTAGAATATAGATCTGCAACTTTTAGGTAGGTGGTCTTATTTTTCTAAAGGCGACCTTAATGCTTCTTATAAGGATGGTTCCTAGTGAAGAATCAAGGGAAGAAAGGAATACATGAATGAACTACTAGAAAAGTAATAGAATCATCCCCGTCCACCGAGCCAAACATGGGGACCAAGTGGGAAGTAAGGTATCACATAAAGTACAATATTTGAAGATGTGGTATCAAGCATCTACGATATGTGGCTCACCGGGGAGGACAATAGGAAAAGCTATCCAACGAATGGGAGGATAATCGACCATATCTATATTGATGGGGTATAGGTTGATACTTTTTTTAATCAAGTGAGAACGTGGCTAGAGGTGTCATCATGCCCCAAAGCATGGGATAATACCCCCTAGAATATGGGATGAAGGGGATTGATCTGGTATGTAGTTTGTGGAGTGCAATTGTGGTCCAAGTGTTGAAATAATGGATTCAAGAATTCAGTTTCATAGGCACAAAACCCTCAAGAGGATGGTGAGAATATATAGGGGCATAGGTGCCCCCAAGAATGCGATGGAAATGCCAAATTTATTTAGAATAGTGGGACATAAACATATTTTTATGATGTGGTTCGCCATTTGTTTAAATTTATTGTCTTGTGTTAAATGCATGTGATAAATGCCAATCTAGAATATTGTTTGAAATGTTATCTACATAGTGATTTTGGGCTCTAGGTACATGACTAAATGTAATGGTTTCAAATTCACGCACTAAGAGTTTCACTCTTAAATATCTTCTAAAAAGGACATGGTTATTCACACGATATACACCATTCAATTGCATGAAAATTAACAGGGAATCTAAACAAACATGAAGATGAAGGATACGATGGTTAAGGGAATAGACTAACAAAGCTATCACTGCATCATATTTAGCCTAATTATTGGTGGAAAATATAATACATACACCATTTGAAAGGATTAATGAATTTATGGGGGTAAAAATGGCCCAGGCTGCCAAGGCTTGATTCCATGAGTAGTGACTTGCACCATCGACATAGCTGATGTACAGTGTGCATGAGGGATCCATATGAAAGGCGTCAGAAGCCAACCAATCAAAAGATGATGGACAATGCAAGTAACCTGAATTCATGGTAGAAATAAAAAGCACATTGGGGATGCTATGGGTAAAATTTCTATGCCCTTTACACTTGTTAAAGATATGGTGAATACATGGTGTAGGGAAGTTTTCTTGGAGACAAGCTTTATTCGGGTCATGAAAGTCCATATAGGCACAAATGGTGCCTGTTTTTTTTTAGAATGGGATAGGAAAAACCATCCTTATTAAGCTTATCGATTTTGGTTTTGAGAGCCTCTCGTCGAGAAGGATGAATGTGTCTCGATTTTTGACGAATAGGGTAGGCAGCAGGCCATGTGTCGATATGGTGTTCAACAATAGTTGGATCAAGTCCGGGCATCTCTAAATAGGACGTGATGAAAACATTGCAAAATTATTTTATTATCTTGGTGTAAACTTCAATTTCTTCAGGGGTGCAATGTGCCCCGAAGGCAATCTTTTCTTCTTCGAAAGCATTAGGTGCAGGAATGGGATTTATAAACTGATTAACCTCATGTGAGATGAAGTCTTTAGACTCCACAACATACTGGTCATGGCACTGCTATTGAATGTAGTACACACGGTGGTGCATATCATCCCAAGGAAAGTCAGAGGTGTTCATTTCTTCCATAATGTATTCATCAGAGTGAAATATGGGGGGATTGGTAGAAGAAGGACCACATGATGCGACAGGGCTACCTGATGCATCATAATGAGATATATGGTTCACATATGCATCAATATAGAGGGTAAACGAAGAGATAGTATATGAAACATCTAAAAATGTTGATCCCAAGGTGATCACTAAAGGAGCTTCTGTCCAAACAGAAGGGAAAGTCCTGGAAGAGTTTTCTGCCAAGGATCTCATGGATGATGACAAATAGAGGATAGTGGTTGAAGGCTCTATGATGTCAGCATCTGGTGGAGGTGTCACAATAGGTGGGGAAATGTCCTCCGGTTTGGCCTGAGCCAAACACACGAGTAGAGGATTATAGGATCCACTACGTTCAACCTCGATTCTGTGGACAACCTCAAGGGTGTCACAGAAATTGTTGAGATGAGGACAGAGGTGAGATTATTAGTCATAAGGATCACACAAATCACAAGGGTGATTTGTGCGCAAAGTTTTTAGTTTCTTATATTAATCAAGTAAGATAACATGGACCTCTGAGATATCAGATTTAGGAAACATTTTGTTGACCACGTATTTGAGAAGAGGACGCTCAGGAAAATTTTGGGTAGCATGCCCAACAACATCACACAAAGCACATGGAGGTGACCGCTTTATAGGCTTAGGAGGAGAAAGAGTTGTTTGGGTAGCCTTATCCTTTGGTTCCTTCTTTCTAGATTTTCCCCCTTGAGCAGATGCTCTTGCAACATGAGTAGAATCCTGATGAGGTGGCTAAGGCACTGATGCAAAGGTAGGAGTCATGGCAACTGGTTGGACCAGGGTCAAAATGGTATAAGGTTTGAGCTGACCAGGTGGGGTTTCAGCTGGGGGATCAATTTACCATACTAGGATCCCTAGGGTCAAATTGAGAAGGATTAATGTAGCCATAGCAAGAACCAAAAATACTACAAAGGGGGGAGCCAGAAACAGTATCTGACCGGAGGGGTAATGGCCTAGCGGAATGGCTCCCAACTAGTTTAGGCTAGGGGAAACCATTCTTGATTGAAAAGGAGCAGTAGAGACACCAACAGAGGGAAAATGTCCTTGAAAAGAAGGGCCTACAGGTTATATTGAATGATCATCAGCACGTTGCAGAGACATAGGTTGTTGGGTGGTTAAACCCGACCACTTATGGCTAGTCTGAGACAATTCCATCATCCAAACATTCGACGAAATAGGATTTGCGACAAGAGGAGGGTGGGGGGGGGGGCATGGGTGGGCGCATGGGCGGGAAAATAGGGAATGCACCAATTAAGGTGGATTCTTTGTATACTCCACGTGAAACACTGGTAAGAGGTGTGACTGATTACTTATCGACCACTGAAGATATGATAGACTCACGGAAGGTCCGAGACTTCGGTTCGTAATATGTCAACTGATCAATGTGCTGGCATTATGGTGTGATATGTTGTCCTTGATAGCAACTTACTCGGTGACATTGTCCTTGATGGAAAACTATTTGATGAGTTTCCTATTGATAGAAACCTATCTATTAAAGATGTAAAAATGATGTTTCTACATGTCATAATTCCAACAACTGCTACAAAAATGAAACAGGAAATATTTCACAATGTATATGAAGGTTTAATGAAGGAAAACTGTGTACATACACAAGTTGGTATATAGGCAACCCGCGTATACATCCAAAATTAGTATATATTCATTTTTTATGAAAGGAAGTCACGTACACACGCGGGTATGAAGAAGCGAAGTCACGTATACATTTTGCGCTCTAAAATTATGATACCAGGGGGAATTATCATTGTATTAGCCCACAATATTGAACATTGTGTTATCTATTTGATTTCGTCCAAGAATACCATCGACAGTTGTGTGGTTTTGGATCATGGTATTGGTAAAGGCTAAATCTATATAAGGAGAAGAAGATCAAAATGCATAAGTGTGTGGGTGTAACGGTTGTTACTGAATACTTCTCTCTAAAGTATATTTGCATGGGATGGACTCTTTTTATTGGTAGATCTGAAACTGTGATGCACCCTTGGATATAATGATGGATCTGAATCTCTAGACATGAAATGACTATGCATATGATCTATTGAAGAGATAACTAGATCTGTGACCTGGTGCATGTTTGTTGAAGTGAAGTGAAGAAATCTGGGTAAGTCTATAGATCTGAAACATTCTGCAAAATTAATATTTACAGATCTATATGCTAGTTTTTCTTAGTGAAAGCACATATATATGGGGCTTTGTGAGTCAGAAAAAGCACGTATGGAAGTCAGGGTTTTCTGAAGCTTACTGGAGAGGTTTCTGTTTATTGCTATTGTATTTCTGTTGTCTACCAATGGAGTCTTCATGTAGATTTGGGTTGCTTGAATACTTTATATGTTGCTAATTTGAATATGTACAAATCCGATCAATGAGTGAATAAATATGTTTAATTATGACTGATTGAATAAGGGTTTTTCATTACTAAAAAGATATATGACTGAAAGAGTCAGATCTGGTTCTCAGACTGATCATATTCAGTAAATTCAATATTCTCATATCTATACGTAGGTTGATGTGAAGGAAAGTGCATATACATGCAAGATTAGTAAAGTGAAGTAGCGTTTGTATTTCAAGATAATGAATGATAAAGGTCAAGATTGATTCTGCATACTCATTCTAAAATTTGGGTTTATTAATGTGTTCTAGTTACATTTATCTCATAGTTCTGATTGAAGTTTGGGTTAAGTTTATTATTGATGATCTATATGATGAGTTATGTTGAAGCTGTGGGATCCAGTGTGAAAATTGATGAAACATGGTCTGCAGTGTTTCTGAGGGTTGAAGCTGTTAGTATGGAACTAGAAGCTTCCTATGAGTAGAAGCTAGTGTTTTGATCAGGGGGTCGAAGCTCCCTTCCAGTAGGGGCTGGTAAACGATATTAGGGGGTTGGAGCTCCCTTCCAGTAGCAGCTAGAGAATGAGAGAAGGTTGCAGCCTTCTACATGTATATGCATGCATACTGATATGATTTTGCATTAGTACAATATTGTAAGAAGTATTCCATATAATAAATATCGAAGATAGAGATGACAACAATGGTGGTTTTCTGTGGAATTGGGTTTCCACCTTAAATCTTCGTGGTCATGTGTGATGCTCTTGTATGATGATTTATTATGTTATTACTACACATATTTACTGCTTAACTATCTGAATCATAACTTATAGCCTATGTTAAAGAATGTTTCTAAAATTTTATCTATCAATAAATTTATCTCAGTATACGCAAGTTTCTGTTAGCATATCTGTGTATATACGCTAGTTGGGCTAATCCAAGTCATGTATATAAATCAGCAAGAGAAAAGTAAAATATTGTGATTATTGAAAATACTGATTCAACACCCCCCCCCGTCAGTATTTTTCCCAAAAAATGGTATTAGAGTATGTCCTTCTGAAAATTCTTAAATCGCTAGAAGGAAGATCAACTAAGATGAGAAATCAAGATGGTACAACATCTACTAGGCCTCCTCTTTTCAATGAAAACAATTTAATATTTTGGAAGACAAGGAAAAATACTATCTTCAGTCTCATGGAACAAATGTATGGGCTATAGTTTAAGGAGGTTATCAATATCTAGCTTCAGTTCCAGCAGATGCAGTAGCAAGAAAGAACTATGAAACCAATGAAAAGGCGATGCATTATTGGGAATATTGACTGAATTAGAATTTTTCAAAGTCATGTAGTTGAATACAACAAAGGAGATATGGGACAAAATAATTCTGAGCTATGAAGGTGACGCCAAGGCAAAAAGTGTTAAAATCCAAACTCTCAAAATTCAATATGAAAAAATTAGAATGAATAATGAGGAAAGCATTACTAGTTTATATTTACGTCTATATGATATTGTAAATCATCTGAGAAATCTGGCTGAAACCATAACTGACACTACTCTAGTAGAAAAGGTTTTAAGATCTCTAACTCCCAAATTCGAGTCAAAAGTGTCTGTTATTGAAGAGAAGTAGGATCTAGAAACTATTACTATTGTTCAACTTCATGGGATTCTGACTGCATCTGAAATGAGGAAAGGAGGTCCAACTTAAGTCAAAGAACATGTCTTTAGAGTTGTTGCAAAAGGAAATGATGTAGAAGAACAAGAAGGATCAGAATATGTTTCAGAGGAAGATGAGGTAAATTTTGTAAAGAAGCTACAACTTGGCACTGGAAGGTTCAAATGTAAGCTTCGTTTTAAATGTTTTTCTTGTGGAAGAGTTGGTCATTATGCTGCTAAATGTCCCTATAAATATAATCATGAAAAGGGAAAGGAAGTTGAAAAAAGAAATAATATTCGGTTTAACAATATAAAAAGCTATTATACTTATGAAGATAGTGATGGACTATCAAATAGTGAAGAAGGAGAATATGATCAAGATATTAGACTCCTCATGGCTTTTGAAAAAGACTCTAGTGAGGCTAAGGATACTCTTTTGGATGCACTAGAAGAAACCAATTTTCTTGAAGAATTAAATCAACTCAAAATATGTTTGGAAGAAAATAATATTTCCATAGATACTCTAAAGAATCAACTTATAGAAAAGGAGAAGCAGAATGAGAAATTAGAATGTGAAATAGTAAGTCTAAGAAAGGAAATTGATAAAGTGAAAACTTTAATATTAGATTTTCTAAAGGATCTGATACCTTAGATGAAATTATCAAGGTACAATTCTCTCCTCTTGTAAAGACATGTCTTGGATATATCGAAGAATCCTCTCAGTATTCAGCACAAAGCTATCTAAATGCAGCCAAAGCCAGCCATCAACATTTTGTCACTCAGCAAAAGAACATAGAGACTACCCATGTAAAGCATGACCACTTAAATTCAAGGAAGAATAATAACAAAAATATCAATAAGTAGGTAAACATAAATAGAATGTTTCATGATCAGAAAAATTTCTTCTTTAATGTATAATGTTTCTCATGTCATAATTTTGGTCATAAAGGTGTACAATGTGTTGCATACAAAACCATCATGACCACACAAGCTAGAAAGCAAAGAAATGTGACTAGAGTAAAGAAGAATACTTACAACAAATTTTCTCCTCTTCAAGGAGAAATTGAATGTTATTATTGCAATAACTTTGGACATGAAGAACCTGAATGTAGGAGAAAAATTCAGCCAAAAGAACATATACCCACAAATTCAAAGGTATGGAGAAAGAAGGACTCACAGGTTGAAAGTTGTGGCATAGCATTATTTTTAGAAGGAGAAGAAAATCAATGGTACATTGATAGAGGATGATAAAAACACATGATAGGTGATAAAATAAACTTCTTTCATATAATGCATTAGAGAAAGAAAATAATGTTACTTTTGGAAATGACTCTCCTGCTATCATTAAGGGTAAAGGTTTCGTGTTTCTAAAATAAAAGGTTAAAGCTAACAATGTTATGTATATGGATCGGTTAAACAATAACTTGTTAAGTGTAATCCAAATGTGTGATCAAGGAAATGAAATTTTCTTTAGTTCAAAATAATGTATAGTACGTTAACTTGACACAGGAAAAATAGTAATAAAAGGAAATAGAACACCAAGAAATCTGTATATATTGAAAGGTGGAAAAGAGCAATGATACTTAGGAAAATATACAGAAATTGGTTATGGCACAAAAGGTTGGGACATTTGAGCTTCTCTCAAATAAGAAAATCTAGCATACTCAAAGTTTTTCATGATCTTACCAGCATTACTCTGCCTGAAAGTACCATATGCAAATCATGCCAATTTGGTAAGAAAACCAGGATGCAATTGAATGCCAAAGAAGGATCGACAAGTAAGCCTATTGAACTTATACATACTGATATATGTGGTATTTAAAGTAAAAATCCACCTCGTGGAGAACAATTCTATATTTTATTTATTGATGACTTCTATAGAATGTGTTGGATCAGTTTACTAAAACATAAAGATGAAGCATTTGAAAAATTTAAGATCTTGAAATCTTTGGTTGAAAATGAATTAGATCTAAAAATGAAATGTCTTAGATTTGACCGAGGATTAGAATATATATCATATTAATTCCTTGATTTCTGTGAACATCATGGCATAAAAATGACATTTTTCTATAGTTGGAACCCCACAACAAAATGGCGTGGCAGAAACAATGAATAGAACAGTTCAATAAATGGCTCGTGCTATGCTTGATGAATCTGGAACTCCCGATACATTTTGGGGAGAAGTAACACATATTGCCGTAAATATTCTTAACAAGGATCATGTTCGTGTGAGTAGTGATAAAAATAATATTGACATATGGTATGGTAATCTTCCCACTATAAAGAATTTTAGAGTTTTTGGAAGAAAATGTTTTATCAAGAAAAATGATGAAAAACATGGTAAGTTTGAGCCTAGAGCATATGAAAGAATATTTCTTAGTTACCCTTCTAGAAGTAAAGCATATAAATGTTAAAATAAAATACTTCAGAATATTGTTGAATGTATTGATGTTGTAATTGATGATTCTCTCACAGCTCCTAAAAGGGAAATAACAACAAAAAATGAAGATGATGATGATGTATATTTTCCCTCATCAAATAGCAACAATATAGAAGGAGAACCCAATGAAGCACTAGAAGAAGATATATCTGAAAAGGCTCCATCTAGGTATGTTCAAAAGAATCATCCAGAATCTCAAATTCTGGGAGAAAAGGGATAAGATGTCCAAACAAGAAGAATTCTTGTACGATCCCTTAGCTATTTGGAATTCTTATCCACTATTAAACCACAGAATGTAAATCAAGCATGTCAAGATGAATGTTGGATTCAAGCCATGAATGAAGAACTTAATGAGATTGAAAAGAAGGATACTTGGGAATTTGTTCCAAGACCTCATGATAAAAATGTTATTGGAACAAAATGGATATTCAAAAACAAGTTAAATGAAAATGGAGATGTTATTAGAAAGAAAGATAGAATTTTTTGTAAAGGGTATGCTCAACAAGAAGGTATAGACTTTGAAGAATCATTTTCTCATGTAGCCAAACTTTAAGCCACAAGAATGTTTCTTGCTTTTTCAAGTTTTCAACAATCTAAAGTCTATCAAATGGATGTAAAATATGCCTTAATCAATGGTGATCTAGAAGAAGAATTTTATATAGAACAACTAGTAGGATTCATTTTGGGAAATGATGAAAAACTTGTTTGCAAACTTAAAAAGGCTTTATATGGTATCAAACAAGCTCCTCGGTCATGGTACTATTGTCTTGACAAATATCTTCAACAACAAGGTTTCAGAAAGGGATCTACTGACAATAACTTATACACAAAAATTGAGAATGATAAATTATGGATTATTTTTTTATATGTTGATGACATAATTTTTGGAAGTAATGAAGAGCAGGGAAAATTTTATGGGCTAAGATTCGTAGGTGGGCTAATTTTCTATACTTTTTCCAAAAAATAGATTCGCCAATTTCCATTTTTTATAAAATTAATTAGCCCATTCTTTTACATTAAAAATTGCCAAGATTTTATATAGACTAATCTAATGTAATAAAAATTCTTGATATTTTTACAAAAATATAGTCAAACATTTTATAATTGTCTGTTAGAGACTAGTAAGATTCACCAAGGTTTCTAAACATTAATTTAAACTTCCATCCTTAAAAAATTCCCTGATGAAGAGTCCATGAGTCAGAAATTTACTTTTGTTATGCAACAATAATTTTAAATGTCATTACTTGGGGAACTATCATATTTTCTTGGCTTACAAGTGCAACAAGAAACATATGGCATATTCCTATCACAAGAAAAATATATCAAGAAAAATATTAAGAATTATGGGATGGAAGACTGCAAACCTATAAGTACTCCATTGGTAACTGGATGTAACCTCAGTTCTCATCATGATTATCCCATGGTGAGTCAACCAGAGTATAGATCCATGATGGAAGTATGATTTATCTAACCGAGACAATACCAAACATTATGCATGAAATTGGGATTGTTGGACGATTCGAATCTAATCCAAAAGAGTCTCACCTTCAGGCTGTAAAAAGAATATTCAAATATCTACAAGGGACTCAAGACTTTGGTCTATGGTATCCAAAGAATTATGATCTCACTCTTCATGCTTACACAGATGCGGATTGGGCTATAAATGTGATGAAAAAAAAGCGCTAGTGGTGGTGCATTCTATATGGGGCCCCGATTAGTATCTTGGTTCAGCAAGAAGCAAATTTCTATTGCCTTATCTACAGCGGAAGTAGAATATGTGGTTGTTGCATCATGTTGCACACAAATTATTTGTATGATGCAGACATTGCAAGTTATTAAAATCAAATTTTTGCCTCCCATCTCCATTCTCTGTGATAATACAAGTTACATTAATATCTCGAAAACCCTTGTTATGCATTCCAATACCAAGCACATTCCTATCAAGTATCACTTCCTACTTGAAAAAGTGCTTGAAAAAAAGGTTAAATTGGAGTATGTTCCCTCCATAGATCAAGTCACGGATATATTTACTAAACCTCTTGCCAGGGAAGCATTTGAATATCTCAGACAAAATAAGAGAGTTTTCTCTGGCTCTCTTATCAAATCTTCTTAATTTCAGAGTATTAGATTCGATACACTGGTTTTTGTGCATAAAACCACGTATGGTTTTTGCTGACAGAAATTCTCTGGGTCAGTTTTCAGAAAAGTTTGTGGTGTTGTTGGGTAATCTTTTTTATTGTTCCAATATTCATCTTATTATACCTTTCTTTGATATTTATCTCCTTGATGAAGATGCTCTGATGAATTGGTTGTTGAAGGTGTTCAGGATGCACAAGTTTTGGGGGAGCACCTGCCTTGTTTAAAAGGATGCATTTTTGGCATTTTGATTGGTGGTTGTGTTATGATCTCATGTTTGAAATTATTTAGTGTTGGTTATACAAAGTCATATATTTTATTTTATGAAAAGTTCATGTTGATACCTATGATGTAAATTTGTTATATTCAGTCATATAAGGACATGTTCAAATTTGTAAACCCACTTGGTTGGGTAGTTGAGTCAAATATGTAATTCCACTTGGTTGGATCATTGATGTAAGTATGAATCCTTGGTGATCTGAATGGTCATACTCGGTTGAGTTATAGAGTCATTTACTTCATTGAAAAATATGTCTAAAGATTTAGCATGAAGTCAGGGGGAGCATGGTAATTATAATGCATATCAGAACTGCAGAGCTCTTCCTTCTACAAGGAAAGAGAAACCTTGGTTTGGTATTGATCTACCCTTTTCCCTTGATGTCAAAGGGGGAGAGTAACTTGGTTTTTGAAAATTGATGTTTATGATTTATGTATCCATCAGGTATCTATAAGTTGTTGTGATCAAACACCAACATGGTTGCCATCAAGTCCAAAAGGGTAGATTGTTGGCATTATGATGTAATATGTTGTCCTTGATGGCAACCTAATAAATGACGTTGTCCTTGATGGAAAAATATTTGATGAGTTCCCTTTTGATATCAACCTATTTTTTAAAGATGGAAAACTGATGTTTCTATATGTCAGAATTCCAGTAAGTGCCAGCGAAGTGAAACGGGAAATATTTATCAATGTATACGTAGGTTTGATGAAGGAAACCTATGTACAGACACAGGTTGGCATACAAGAAACCTACGTATGCATCCAAGATTAGTATATACACAATTTTATGAAGATAATTCACATATACACATAGGTATGAAGAAGTGAGGTTGAGCGGCATTAGCGTAAATAGGTTGAGCTACTGCAGGCACTGACATAGATTGATGTAATGGGGAAAATGTGCTTTGTTCTGGATACATGTTGTCGAGTGCAGGATAAGTGCTAGAGGAGTTGGCCCCTCCCTGAGGGAAACCATAACCCTTGTAAGGATGAGTATACAAATGTGAAAGAGATCAAATTATACCATCAACGGCATGAGATGCCCCTGGTGCATCGGCACCACCAGGCCTAGAAAGATCTGGTAAAGTGGTATAAACATAACCATATTGGGCGTAGATCAAGTCATATTTCAATGTGATTTGGAGAGATTCTTCTTCTTTTTGAGCAAAGTGAGATGCGACATCTTTACCAATAGAATGAAAAAGCATTCTGAGAAACCAATCCATATAGACATGGTCGTCAAATGTGGGAGCTCGACATAAGCTCTGCCTTCTACGCCATTCTTGGACATGGTCATAAAGGCGGGTGGAAAAAATTTGATAGAATGTGGTCAACAACTCGGTACCGGTATCATATCGAAGAGGTAGCTAGAAGTAGGACATAAATTCTTTAGCAAGAGTAAAAAAAGTGGAATGACAAGTAGAGGCTTGGTCGATGTACTACTTTTCAACGTCTCCAATGAGAATACGTTGGAATAACCAAAGATAGATGGAGTCATCAGTGATAGAATTGGATGAAGAACACATGTGAAAGGATCAGACATGATTAGTAGGGTCCTCTCATGTGTTTCCTTCAAACTTAGGGATGTAAAAAGGAAGCTTATTTGGCATAACATGCCAAACAAGATCATGGTGTATAGGGTTGTTAATTAATTGCCTGAAATTAGGGAGGCTTAGACATGCCATAAAAGGTAGTAAAGGATTTTTCGGAATAGTTCTGGTAGTGGTTTCACTATTAGCAGCTCCAGAGTTAGGATCGAGGCTACCACTAGCGTGAGGAAGATTACCTACATTGGCACCTCAAATGGTGGTATAATGAGGTAGAGGAGAACCTAGTTCAGAATCATAGGAAGGACCCGATGAACCAGAATCAGAGTTGGTATGGGGACTCGACGGAGGATGAACTCGAGATATGCAAGGTGGAGTAAGTCTTCCTAATGGAAACTGAGGATGAAGAACTAAGAGTCTCCAGGATAAATGCCTTCGGGGCCTAGTGATCGCAAGACACAAGTAACCCAATAATGAAGAGAGATAAACAAAGGCATAGAGGGGGAGATAAATTAATTACAATTTTTATGTCTTGACTTGGTAGTGTAAACCAAGCACTCTTCACTTTAGGTGTGCGTGTGTGGAATCTGTGTGTTAATTTTAATTAAGCCTAGATGGCCGTGTATAAATAAAAAGAAAAATTGTTGTATAACATTAAATAAAACTGAAACGAAAGTAAAATAAACAACTAAAGATGCCTAAATTCAACCAACCCCAAAATACATAGTCGCAAAAAATGTTTCTAAGAGGTGGGTGAAGTTCACTCAAAACACACAAGATGACCAAAATATCTAAGGTATAAGGGATGAGCATTTAATGGCTTAGACCTTCTAGAAAAAGGTGCAGAAAAAAAACAAGAAACGAGAGAGAAAACTGCTACAAAACGGGAGGCGACAGATTAAAACCCTAAGGGAAACAAGAGGGACCCTAAGGGAAAGGTCAAACAAGACTCAAGAGGGAGTTTTGCATGAGATAATAATCGGTCTAACAAGATCTGAAAGAAAGGTAGATGAGACCCTAAACAATTGTTAAAAGCGCTACAAAATATCAAAGTAGCTACTCACCTAAACCCCTCCTAAAAAGGTCGAAGCGTACTGAAACCTTGAGGGGCTTGTTCCTACTTCAAAGAGAAAAATTGAGCATATCTAGGCCTAAGACAGGTGGAGACAGAGTTCAGAAAACCCTGAATAGTGCTTGCAGAAAACCCTGAAAGTTACAGAAAAAATCTTGAAAAAATTTGTAGCTCAGAGGTACTGACCTATAGGCTGTTGAAATCACAGTTCTCGGCTTAGCAGGTGTGACCTATGTCTAAAATTGCAGGTTTTTGGCTAAAAAGTGTTTGTTGCAGTTCCAGGAGTCTAGGGTTGTAGGCTATGGAAAAATTTGCCATCTCTGGCGTGGCTAATACCTATTACTTGCAGAAAACACCTAGAAACACTCTAAAGATAGAATTTTTACTTTTTTAAGGCATAAAAGGTAAAAAACAACATTAAGAGGCTAAAAATTAGCCGAAGAAAAAACCTAGGTACTGAAGGAGATGGTCACGCAGGAATTTGAATAAAAGCCTGTGGAGTCGCCAATTGTTAGAGTGAATTGTTAACGCAAGTGTTTAAAAAGAGATCACTTTAGTTATACATGACAAACAACCCTAACAAAAAATATGGCTTTCTAACATCTTTAGATCTTCAATAGACGGTCAAAACAAATTTAAAACAAACACAGATCTATGCAATGAAAGCATCTAAATAGTAAAATGAAATAAGATTTTCTCCAAATATCCAATGGACAAGACAATATTTATAAAGAATTTTTATATTATGTCAACACCTGGGAAGGGAACAAAGAATGATGTTACCAGTCTCCCTCAATGGGATGGGTTCTTAGTTGTCCTCAACACTTCAGCTTCAAATTTTATCTCTCTTAATGGTGTAGAAAACTGAGGACATGTTGAACTCAATGGGAGGTTAATAAGCAAAAATAAAATAAAAGTAATCAAATTATGACAATGATAAGAGGATCAAAGTCCGGCCATGATAAAAGGATCAAAGGTAAATAATGAATCGAAAACCCTCCTATTTATAACAAAATATTTATTTATCCTTGAGAATGGTGCATAATAGAATATTATTAACCAAGATCTAGATCTAACTACCTTGAATATTTTATATATTTTGTTGGAGGGAAAAAGAATTTAAATTGATTAAATACATTTATTTAGAAATAATAAACAAATAAATGATTTATTTATCACTTCAAGGATGGGGTTGAGAAATAATTTAACAAATAATGACTTATTTCATTATTCCTAAATGATTTAGTCAAATTTAACAGCGAATAATAAATAAATAATGATTTAATTCATTATTCCTAGAGAATAAGAAGATAAATAATAATTTATCTAATTATTTCTCATCAATTGGGTTAAATATGACTAGGAATATTATTTAAACAATGGTTTAATTAATTATTCCTGCAGGAAAATCGAATAAATAAGGATTTATTTAATTATTTCTCATGGGTTTTTTCTATTTGGACTGGAAATAACTTAATAAACTATGGTTTACTAAATTATTTTTTATATTAAAAGAAATTTTACTATGGTAAAATTACTCTTAGATGGTGTATTTCAGTATCTAATTGTAAATGGTTAGATGAACAAAAATTGGTGTAATAGTTGTGACATCCTTTAAAGACAAAACATATTGTTATTTAGTATCACTTTATGGGATACATGGTTGAATAAATGGACATGCTTCAACATGTATTCAAGAAGAGACTGCATTATAACAAGAAAATTAAGAACACACGTGAAACTCATGTGAAGTGAGAATATTTATGGAAGGACATAGAACCAAGTAATTATTCATGGCCATGAGTATTTATACATTAGAGATATGGTTGGAGGGGTCATACCTTCCTCCAGATAATCACTCTTTAAGTGCACTTACCCTTTATTACATATGTATTGATATATTATTTAATAACTTATATATAAAGTATGGTAACTATTATAAGAGCCTAATAGGTCTCTCAACAAAATTTTTCTAGAATGTTGCAAATTCATTAAAAAAGAAATTGATCACTAAGAATTTTTCTTAGTGTAGGTAAAAAATGGGAAATTCTCCCCTTGATTATTCATCACATAATTTTATGATCCCTTGTATGAAAAGAGAACAACAAGTTGGAGAATGTTGAATATGAGTTAAATTCTTCATATGATTGGTTCCATGTACTATACATTGATATGGGAACTAGAGGAGGGGCTTGCTCAAGCTCCTTTTATTATGGCTCTGGGTGTATATCTCCTATGAAAAACATTTTGGGTTGATTTTAACCTATTTTTTATTTTTTGTAGTTTTTTTTATTTTCACTGATTTTAATGTAATTCCAATCAAGGTATTTAATCCATGTAAAATGATTAGGGTTTTGTATGCTACAAAAATATATATATTATATCATAAATGAATAATTTAAATGATGAAAAGAGTTAGAGGTATGACTCTAAACATGTTGGTTTTCATGGTCAGAGGTTTGCATGATAAATATTTGAGTATTATGCATGATTTATAGTATTTACTTTTTCATTTATAAAAGATATGTGTTCATTATTTATTACAAAGGTTTAAAATTTACATTGTTATTTTAGTCTAAAATGTGTACTTATACTTGGCATGGTTTCTAAGGACACTTGATATATGTTTAATATTGGAAGCTAGTGATGAGAATCACGATCCATGATTTTAAGCTTGAACTATTTTAGATTTGTTCTATATATGAATTTTGAACCCTAAAACTTTGAACATGATGAACACTATGTGAAACATAATTATGGGATACTTATGTGTCACCATTTTTTTGTTCCTTCAATTCTACATTCCTATCAAGAATCTGATCTCTTAAAGTAGAAATAGAAAAAGTTTCCAAATTTTCAATACTCACTTCCGTAAGAATAATATCTTCTTAAAATTTTAACATTTCACCTTTATAAGATTTAAGTTATACAAATATTGGGGCTTGAACTCAAATAAATTTTAACACTTCACCTTTTTCTATTTGGACCAGAAATAACTTATTAAACTATGGTTTATTAAATAATTTTTATAGTGAAATAAATTATACTATGGTAAAATTGGTCTTACATGGTGTATTTTGATCCATCTAATTGTAAATAGATAGATGACCAAAAATTGGTGTAACAATTGTGATATCCTTGAAAGAAAAAATATATACTTGTTTAGTATCACTTTATGGGAGACATGATTGAATAACAGGACATGCTTCAACAAGTATTCAAGAATAGACTACATTATAACAAGAAAAATAAGAACACAAATGCAAGTCATGTGAAGTTAGAATATTTAGGGAAGGACATAAAACCAAGTAATTATTCATGCCCATGAGTATTTATACATCAGAGATATGGTTGGTGGGGCCATACCTTCCTCCAGCTAATCACTCTTTAAGTGCAGCTACCCTTTATTACATATGTATTCATATATTATTTAATAACTTATATATAACGTATGGTAACTACTATAAGATCCTAATAGGCCTCTCAATAAAAAATTTCAAGAATGTTGTAGGTTCATTAAAAAAAAAATGATCACTAAGAATTTTTCTTGGTGTAGGTAATAAATGCTACCCTTCATTATTTATCATGCAATTTTATGATCTCTTGTATGCAAAGAAAACAACAAGTTGGAGAATGTTGAATATGTGTTATATTCTTCATATGATTGGTTCCATGTACTATACATTGATATGGGAACTAGAGGAGGGGCTTGCTCAAGCTCCTCCTATAATGGCTCTCGGTGTATATCTCCTAAGAAAAATATTTTGGGTCGATTTTGGAATGCTTTTGACCTATTTTTTATGTTTTGTAGTTTTTTCTTTTTACTGATTTTAATGTAATTCCAATCAAGGTATCTAATCCATGTAAAATGATTAGGGTTTTGTATGCTACAAAAATTTATATATTTTATCATAATGAATAATTTAAATGATGAAAAAAGTTAGAGATATGACTCTAAACATTGATGAAGAAGAACCCAGATTTTCCACAGTGTCAGAGAATATATTCTTTGACACTGTGGAAAATTCAGGTTCTTCTTCATCTATAGATAACCACAAAAGCTTGAAAACTAGACTCTAAACATGTTGGTTTTCTTGGTAAGATATTTTCATGATAAATATTTGAGTATTATGCATGATTTATAGTATTTACTTTTTTATTTATAAAAAATATGTATTCATTATTTATTATAAATGTTTAAAATTTACATTGTTATTTTAGTCTAAAATGTGTACTTATACTTGGCTTGATTTCTAACGACACTTGATATATGTTTAATACTGGAAGCTAGTGATGAAAATCATGATCCATCATTTAAAACTTGAACTATTTTAGATTTGTTCTATATATGAATTTTGAATTTGGATGTGATGAACACTATGTGAAACATAATTATTGGACAATGTGTCATCATATTTTTTTCTTAAATTCTACATTCCTATCTAAAGTCCGATCTCTTGGAGTAGAAATATAAAAAGTTTCCAAATTTTCAATAGTCACTTTCTTAGGAATAATATCTTCTTCAAATTTTAACACTTCACCTTTATAAGATTTGAGTTATACCTGAAATTTCTATGAATATAATTCTTAAAATGGTAGTGGAAAAAACATCGTGTCTCAACCCTGAACTAACCACTTAAATTAATAAACATTGAAACTATGTATTATCATACATATGTGGATGAAAATATTCGGTGGAGGAATTTGAGATTCAACCATTCATTCCTGCAAATTTGGTATAACTTTAGTGCTTTCTTGTCAAGGATTTAATTTATTAAAGGCGTGAATTCAAGCCATATTTTTCTTCAACCCTAAACTTATATTCCTGGGTAAGTTCTCTCTTGAGAATTCAAATAAATGACTTATTTTGAAACATCGATAGCATCTTCATCGACATGATAGTTACCAACCTCTTGATTGACATGATATTTATCAACCTAGAATTTATTTCCTCGACATTCTTTAGAAATTTTCCCTAACCCACAACTTAAGATTCAAGTCCTACCTTTGTTATGATCGTATGATTTGGTACATGTAGTTTTTGTTAAATAAATCATATATTGGAAGTGCTAGAGTGTGCCTTTTTATTTCTCATTCTAGATAAAGTGGTGGGTAAAGTGTCTTCTTGATTGTAGTGGAATGTGACCTTAGAAAAAAATATCTTTCAAGTTCTTGTCAAATGTTACTTCGAAATAAAGTATTTTATTGTAGCTTTAGCAGTGCTCCCTTGGAGATATTAGGGTGCAATTTTTGAACTAGAGTGATGTACAGTGATTTTTTTTATTTAAGTATGTAGGTTATTTGTTGGAGAAAAACACACAGCAGAAACTAAATAAAAATTTCACACACACAACATTCAACCATGAAAGACAGAGATTTTAACGTGGTTCACCCAACCAATCTGGGCTACGTCCACCTAACAGGGCATCGAAAATCTCATTCATCAACTGGAGAAATACAATAGCAGAGTTTCTCATCTGCTCATCTCTTCCACTCACCTCACATTCCTCATGCTCATTTGTCTCTACGGGCTTACATTTTATAGCTGGGAGTAGAAACAGAATCATAAATTCACTCAAAACAAATATAGGATGCATTAAATCCTCATCAGAATTAAAAGGAGTCAATTTAGCAACAAATCCTATTGTTGTCACCTTCATGAGATTTTCTCCAAATTTAATTAAAATAAAATCTCAAAAATCTCCACCTTGACAACAATTAGCCTGATACCCTGTTCCATTATTATCTTTATCTTTTCTGCAAGCCAAGAGAAGCTAGACACCATCGTAGCTTCTCTAACAAAACTGGTTTCGTGAACATGTCTGCACATTTTTCCTTTGTATTCACTTTTTCAAGAGAGACACCCCATTCAGTGATAACCTGTCTTACAAAATGGTATTTAATAGGTATATTCTTTGATTTACTATGATAGGCTGGAGTTTTAGCCAAATTAACTGCACTTTGACTATCACAAAATAACTTGATGTTGTCTTGCAACCTACCAAACTCAGCAAACAAACCTTTCAACCAAACCGCTTCTTTGCAAGCGTGTGAAGCAGCTATGTATTCTGCTTCTGTAGTGGATAAAGCAACAATGTTCTGTAGCTTTGACATCTGGCTAATAGCTCCACCTACAAGAGTAAAGACATACCCTGAAGTTAACCTTCTCTTATCCAAATCACCTGCAAAATCATAATCAAAATATCCACAAACAAATTCATTACTTCTATTATAAGTGATATAGTAATCACTTGTGCCTCTTAGATACCAAAACACCCATTTCACTGCTGACCAGTGTTCTTTTCCTGAATTTTCCATGTACCTGCTAACAACCCCAACTGCATGTGAAATATCTGGTCGAGTACAGACCATCGCATACATGAAAAAACCTACTACATTGGCATATGTAATTCGAGACATATATTCCTTTTCTTCATTAGTGTTAGGACATAAACTTGAAGAAAGCTTAAAATGGGAAGCAAAAGGGACTGAAACAGGCTTCACATTGTTCATACCAAACCTCAAGAGTATTTTCTCAATATACTTCTGTTGTGATAGCCACATCTTACCATTTCTCCTGTCTCTAAAAATCTCCATGCCCAAAATCTGTCTTGCTGCTCCTAGATCTTTCATATCAAACATCCTAGCCATCTGAGCCTTTAACCTGTTGATCTCATTTATGCTTTTTCTTGCTAAAAGCATATCGTCAACATACAACACTAAGATAATGAACATGCCATTACTTAATTTCTTAAAGTAAACACAATGATCATATTCACTTCTTATATAATTTTGACTCATCATGAAAGAATCAAATTTCTTGTACCATTGTCGAGGCGACTGCTTTAGACCATACAATGATTTCCTGAGCCTGTAGACAAATTTCTTGTTGCGATTTTGAACAAACCCTTCCGGTTGTTCCATTTAAATCTCCTCATCTAAATCTCCATGTAAAAATGTAGTTTTAACATCTAGTTTCTGTAATTCTAAATCAAGTAAAGCAACTAATGCTAACACAATCCGAATTGAAACAATTTTTACAACTGGTAAAAATATCTCATGAAATTCAATTCCTTCTTTCTGAGAAAAACCTTTCGTGACCAACCTTGCTTTGTACCTGTCTTCTTTATCATCAACACCCCTTTTCAATTTGTAAACCCATTGACATCCCACATTTTTTCTATCTTTAGGAAGTTCTACCAGATCCCATGTGGCATTCTTGTCTAATGCCTTCATCTCGTCCTTCATAGCCTCTTTCCACTTACCATTGTTAGAACCTTCTACAGCTTCCTGATAGCACAAAGGTTCATCATCATTAACGGTTAAAGAAACTAAAGTAACATATTCATCATACCTTTCAGGAAGACGTATGATTCTCGTAGACCACCTTAAAGATGTTTCTGGTACTTCCACAATTTGCTGATTATTATCTGTAGGAACTTCTTCATGATCTACATCTGAAACATGTTCATGATCTACATCTGAAACTTATTCATGATCTGAATCTGAAACTTGTTCATTTGGACTATCATCAGTATTTGAACTGGTTTCAAGCTGAATGCGTTGAAGCTTAGGTACATTATCCTATTTCAATTTATCATCTACATCTGGATTTTCAAGTGAAGATTCATTGAATTTAACGTCTCTGTTAATGATGATCTTGTGAGTAGTAGGATCCCACAACCTGTATCCCTTAGTCCCATCACCATATCCAACAAAGATATATCTTTTTGATTTAGGATCTAATTTAGAACACTGATGTTTCAGAACTAGAGCATATGCATCACACCCAAAAATTTTCAATTTAGAATAATCACATGGATAACCTTTCCATACCTCTTGAGGAATTTTTCATCCTATCACAGTTGATGGTGATCGATTTACCAAGTAAAAAGATGTAGAAACTGCTTCTGTCCACAATTCCTTCTGCAAATTGGCATTACTAAGCATACTTCTTGCTCTCTCTAAAAGAGTCATGTTCATGCATTCAACAACTCCATTTTGCTGAGGAGTATATAAAGTGGTTTTATGTCTTTCGATCCTAGTGTCCTTGCAATAATTATCAAATTCCTTTGAAGTAAACTCACCACCATTGTCAATTCTTAAACATTTAATGGTTTTTCCAGTGATGTTTTCAACTAATGCTCTAAACTGTTTGAAAATTGTGAATACATGAGACTTCTTCTTTAACATGTAGACCCACACTTTTCTAGAGAAATCATCAATAAAAGATACAAAATATGAAGATCCTCCATATGAGGTTGTAGGAGATGGACCCCAAACATCAGAATGGATATAGTCAAGGATTCCCTTACTAGTATGTTTTCCAGTTTTAAACTTCTGCTAGCTTTGTTTCCCAAATAGAAAATGTTTGCAGAAATCTAACTTAGAAGGTTTTAAACTAGGAAGTAACTTACGATCAGATAAAAATTTTAATCCTCTTTCAGTCATATGGCCGAACCATTGATGCCATAGACAAATATAATTACTGTCATTTTCAGATACTGTAGAAGCATAATCTGACTCTATTCTTCCTTCTAACTGAAAAAGATTTCCAACCTGCTTTGCTTTCATTACTAGTAAAATTCCTTTATAAAATTTCATTACTCCATCTTGAATAAAGGTTTTATATCCATTAGTGTCTAGTACTCCTAGTGAAATGAGGTTTTTCTTAGTTCAGGTACGTGTCTTACATCAGTTAGAATTTTATTTGTCCCATCAAACATGTTAATCTGGATGCTTCCAATTCCCACAATATTACACGAGACATCATTTCCCATGTAAAAAACTCCATCATTCATTGATTTATAAGTTTTAAACCACTCTCTATGAATGCACATGTGATTTGATGCACCAGAATCTAACAACCAATGTTAATCATGATTAGAAAAACTAACTGATAACACTTCATCACTCGTACCTAAAATGGATGTCGAACCTGTATCTGTTGTGTTTGCTTCTTTCTTCTCTGTCGAAGAGTCTCCTTTGGATGTTTGTTGTTTCTTCCAACAATCCTTCTTCAAATGTCCTGATTTGCCACAAAACCATCACTTTACCTTCCTCTTCTTCCTTTTTTATTTTGACCGTGAGTTGTTGTGCTTATTGAAGCATCTTTCTTTAGAACGTCCTCTGACCATCATTGCTTCTGATGTAGAGAATTTTGAATTTGACCTTTTCCTTGTTTCTTCAGACAACAAAGCTCCAACAACATCATCAGACTCAAGGGTTTCTGATGAACTAAGACTTATAGAAATAAAAAAATGATCCCAAGACTCGGGCAACGAGCATAATAAAGTTACAGCTTTATCTTCTGATTCAAATTTTACTTCTATACTTTCTAATTGCACCAGGAGAGTATTAAAGGTATTCAGATGATCAGTTATTGTCGTACCTTCCTTCATGCGCAAGCTGTACAACTGTCGCTTCAGAAGAATCCTATTGTTTAAGGATTTTGTCATGTACAACTTTTCAAGAATTTTCCACAAACCAACAGCAGTTTTCTCTGATACAATGTTAAACAAAACATCATCTTCCAAACACAGTCGAATGCCGCTCAGTGCTCTTTCATCTAAGTCAATCCATTCATTATCTGTCATGGTGTAAGGTTTTTTAAATTTTCCCAATAGCGCCTTCGCCACGCCTTGTTGCACGAGTAGATCATACATCTTCACTTTCCAAATCTTGAAGTTGTTTTTGCCATCGAACTTCTCGATCTCAAACCGAGCACTTTGTGTTTTTGCCATATTTAGTAGCTCGCGTCACAAAATCTCCAATTGCAACTTTTAATAACTGAAGTTTTTATTTAAAAAATTCCCTTCACCTATAAAATGCCTTTCCCTTAATACCATATGCAAATGGCATATAGATTACAAATCGATTTAAAAAACTTTTACAACATGAAGTGCCAACATTTTTGAATATAACCGATAGTATTTTAAAAACATTCAAATCGATTTATACAAATCGATATATATACAAATCGATTACAATTCGGCATTTAAAAAACAAATCGATTTGATTTGCATATTTATAAAATCGATGGCCTAGTTACAAAAATCGATTTGATTAGCATATGTATAAAATCAATTTGAATGGCATATTTATAAAATAGATTTGAATGGCATATTTATAAACTCACGATTTATACCAAAATCACAGCATTTTACTGTGGCACCCTTCTCCACTCAACTCATGGCGCTGCCCCAGTTCAACAGTCAACAATCGACTTTCAATGCCAGGTAACCTTGGCTCTACGTAACAGATCCTCGACCCCCATTCACAACACTCGGCACAACAGCTCATGTCCATGGCAAATGGTCCACGTTCAACCACGTTGAACCAGGCTCTGCAGTCTCACAGTCCACGCAGAAATATCACAGCACATGAACTTTTCACCTCCAGGCAGCTCATTTACAACAACGGTGTTTTTTGTTTGCACCTCAGGTATAGGGGCTGGGTTGCATAACATAGCAGCACTAAATTTTTACAATGGAGAACTCCGTTATAAGGATGGGATCCTTGACAAGATCCTCAATCGACTATTCTAGCACTGCAACAACGCTCAGATCTTACGGCAACATCCACAGATTTTGCACTAGCGCTTCTCGCCAATGGATTTTCCCTTACAGCACTCCTTGCCAGGCCACTTAGATCTATGTGGAATTACCGGGACACTTAGATCTGATAGGTATTGGATTTTTATCTTACTTCGACCTAACATAATTTTTATGTTTTATTGATGTTAAGAAAAGACACAAAATAACAATGCCTCTCATCCGTTCGGTTCTAAGAGAATCTTTGATATTATCAATTTTATTGGAAGTACTGTATTTTGGGAATTTATTTATATTATAAAAACAATATTAAACAAATATTGATGGAATTTTGGTATATTTAAAAAACAGTATTAAATAAATATTATTGGATGCAGTGGAATATATATATATATATATATATATAATAATAATAATAATAATAACAATAATAATTGTCAAATTTGATGTGAGAAACATTAGAATATATTAAATAACTTAGATTAATGATGATGATGATGATTTTAACATCGGCTAATACAGTTGCAGGCTATCGGACCTCAAGAAAGGAAAAAAAATCTAAGTTTGATTCTTCAAAATCTTGTTTCTATGATCAAAGGGAAGGGAAATAAGCACTCCAAGATTGTTGTAAGTGGGTTGGCTTAATAATTCAAGAAGATTGGAAGTGTGGCAGATGTTAGGGAATTGAGAGAAAATGTGATCAAGAGTTGTGCAATCTAAAAGAAAGTGTTTTTCATCTTCCACTTGCTTAGTATCGCAAATCTGACAAATTCTATCATTCCAAGGAACCTTGGGAATAGATCACCGACAAGTCTCACTCCGAAGCTCATGAGAACTATTTCTTATCCTAGCGATGTTCATTTTTTTCTTAGTGTTGGTCAACACAGAGATATAATTCTGATTATCAATGGTGGGATTGATCATATAATTTTAAACTTGAACTATTTTAGATTTGTTCTATATATGAATTTTGAACCCAAAAAATTTGACTGTGGTGAACACTATGTGAAACCTAATTATTGGATAATGTGTCACCATTTTTTTTGCTTCAATTCTACATTCCTGTCCAATCTCTTGGACTAGAAATAGAAAAAGTTTCCAAATTTTCAATACTCACTTTCTTACGAATAATATCTTCTTCAAATTTTAACACTTCACCTTTATAAGATTTGAGTTATACATGAAATTTCTAAGAATATGCTTCTTAAAATGGTAGTGGAAAAAACATCGTGTCTCAACCCTGAACTAACCACTTAAGGTAATAAACATTGAAACTATGTATTATCATACATATGTGGATGAAAATATTCGGTGGAGGAATTTGAGATTCAACCATTCATTCCTGCAAATTTGGTATAACTTTAGTGCTTTCTTGTGAAGGATTTAATTTATTAAAGGCGTGAATTTAAGCCATATTTTTGTTCAACCCTAAACTTATATGCCTCGGTATGTTCTCTCTTGAGAATTCAAATAAATGACTTATTTTGAAACATCGGTAGCATCTTGATTGACATGATATTTACTAACCTCTTGTTTGACATGATATTTATCAACCTGGAATTTATTTCCTCGACATTCTTAAGAAATTTTCCCTAACCCACAACTTAAGATTCAAGTCCTACCTTTGTTATGATTGTATGATTTGATACATGTGATTTTTGTTAAAGAAATCATACATTGGAAGTGCTAGAGTGTGCCTTTTTATTTCTCATTCTAGGTAAAGTGGTGGGTAAAGTGTCTTCTTGATTGTAGTGGAATGTGACCTTAGAAAAAAATATCTTTTAAGTTCTTGTCAAATGTTACTTCGAAACAAAGTCTTTTATTGTAGCTTTAGCAGTGCTCCCTCGGAGATATTAGGGTGCAATGTTTGAACTAGAGTGATGTACGATGATTTTTTTTATTTAAGTATGTAGGTTATTATTGTGTGTTTTTTTAGTTTATTTCTTTATTAATATTCACAAATGGAGTGATTTATTTAGTTTCTTACAAACCTTTATATAGCTTATTGTAGCTTCTCGTGTAGTAAAATTCCTATACCTTCTAAGGATAACGTGTGTAATGACTTTTCCTTATATTCTTGTAATATCATTCGTAACAAATTTCCTATAGATTCCTATTAGATCCTATGAAAGTTTATATAGCGTGTTGGAGCATGTGACATTGGATGGTAGGTCATGGATGAATGTAATGCATGATGTGAAATATGTATATAAAATGTTTGCACAACAATGATGGAATGAGTGTACTGAAAATAATGGTTGATATACGTGGAGTAGTGTCGTAACTATGTTGTAATGTGAATGCATATTTATGTATGGTGATGTAATGGTGAAGTAGTTTTCTGTGCATTTGATTAATAATTTGTTGTAGAATGTTGATGTGCCTAATTGGGTTGTACTATAAATGATTGGTACATATTATGTGATGGAAATATCGTCATGTTTTTATTAATATTTTTCATTTCTAACATATCACAAGCATATAAAATTGTTCTATGTTGAGCTCTTTTTATATTTTCCTGGTTGCAATGTTATTATCAGGCTAATAATGCTAATCATTTCTAAGAAATAGTGTTGGTGATGTTATAATAGATAGCTTAATTCCTATATAAATACCAAAATTTTCCATTTTGAAATGTGCTCTTGATTTTTTAATTCTATGTAGCTTCTTAGGAACATAACCTTATTGTGTGCTTGCTTGGAGTTATGGAATTAACTCTGTATATTCATGATTATTAAAAGTATGTCGCATATACATATGTGCTAGTGACGAGGTTGTAGTATGGTTAATGCAAATTAATAGTCGAGGGCTTCGAAGTTTCATAATCTATTAATTTTTTACCATAGATATTGAAGTTTATAACCTTCGTGAATACATATCTGTGATAATATAGATTCTTGGAATGCTTTGAGAAATGTTCCTCTTTTTTCCTTGATGCCTCAATTAGGTGTTAATCCTCTTTCCTTTCCTCTTTATTTTTTATTTGGTTATCATTTCTTTGCCACTATAGGCAGGGGCTTCCTTCATTCACTTCACTTGTAATGATATTCTTCATAATCAGTGGTTTTTTATTTCATTCGAGGTTTATCTTTGAATATATCTCTTTATGCTTAATAATAAACCTAGTTTGACATAAATCTATGTGGAATTACCGGGACCCTTAGATCTGATAGGTATTGGATTTTTTATCTTACTTTGACCTAACATAATTTTTATGTTTTATTTATGTTAAGAAAAGACACAAAATAACAATGCATCTCATCCGTTTGGTTCTAAGAGAATCTTTGATATTATCAATTTTATTGGAAGTACTGTATTTTGGGAATTTCTTTATATTATAAAAACAGTATTAAACAAATATTGATGGAATTTTGGTATATTTAAAAAAAAGTATTAAATAAATATTATTGGATGCAATGGAATATATATATATATATATATATATATATATATATATATAATAATTTTCAAATTTGATGTGAGAAACATTAGAATATATTAAATAACTTAGATTAATGATGACGATGACGATTTTTAACATCGGTTAATATGGTTGCAGGCTATCGGACCTCAAGAAAGGAAAAAAAATCTAAGTTTGATTCTTCAAAATCTTGTTTCTATGTTCAAAGGGAAGGGAAATAAGCACTCCAAGATCGTTGAAGTGGGTTGGCTTAATATGTCAAGAAGATTGGAAGTGTGGCAGATGTTAGGGAATTGAGAGAAAATGTGATCAAGAGTTGTGCAATCTAAAAGAAAGTGTTTTTCATCTTCCACTTGCTTAGTATCGCAAATCTGACAAATTATGTCATTCCAAGGAGCCTTGGGAATAGATTACTGACAAGTCTCACTCCAAAGCTCATGGGAACTAGTTCTTATCCTAACGATGTTCATTTTTTTCTTAGTGCTGGTTAACACAGAGATATAATTATGATTATCAATGGTGGGATTGATCATATCCTTATAGTATCTTAGCTTCCTTCTACCATCGAGCTCCTCATCCTCCTACAACTTTTCCTTAAAATTTGAGGTAATAATATATTTGACACTATCTATGCTACCCATACTAAGCTCCTCCTTAATTCCCCAAAGGTTGAGCCAAGCCTGGTCATCCTTATGCCACCCACGCTTGAGGAGAAGGCGGTGGTTTTGACTAGAGTTAGAAGCAATTTTTAGGAGCCTTTTGGATTCGATGTTGTAAATATTCTTCATCTGATATCTAAACACAACCATACTTTCAATGGGGGATAAAGCAACTTTGATCAAGAGGATATGACAGGGGATATACTGCAACTGCAAACTTCACATCCGTATAAGACAACAAGAGTGACGAGAGTCCCAAAGAGGGACATATTTTTACTCCAAATGTAAAGATCAACCAACTTACAATTGTTTTCAAGCTCATAATAAGCTTTGAATCCACCAATAATAATTTTCTCGATGTTATAATTCTAGTTGAGTTGATAAGGGAAGTCAATGCCCAAATCTTTATAAGCATAAACCTGCTCTAAGCATTGGTTATTATGCACGAAACTATCATGGGTGATCTTTTTGGATTTAATGATCATTACGTTAGTCTTGCCGATATTAACAGTCATACCCATCTTGGAGCAGTGGGTTTATATATATATATATATATATATATATATATGATTAATTTAAAATATAGATATAAAATTTGAATACACCAAATTTAAAAATTAAAATTAAAATCATAATTTCTATTAATAAAATATTTGAAAAAATATTTAATTATTTTCATTTACAAAATTATTATTATTATTATTATTATTATTATTGAAAAGTAAATTTATATGATAATGAAAGTAAAATAGTACCAAAAGATTGTTTAAGATGGATTTACTGTAAATATTTAATAATAAGCATCAAAAGACTTACTGGGTAATACATTTTACATTAAAAAAATTAATAAATAAATTAAACATATATAAAAAAAACATGGAACAAGATTTTTATAAATACATATTTATTCCACTTTATTATAAAGATTTTTAATTTACTAATAAATTATATTAATACCATAAACCAATACTATCATTTATTAATACTATATAACCAAAAAAAAAAATCATAATTCATATCACACTACACCACTTTTTCTTGTCACATATTTTTAACTAATCAATTTAACTAAACTAGCAATTGCACCATATGTTGCAAAGGAAACGTTGTAAAGCCTTTCATAGAGTGGTGGTCTGATTATGCACTATGAAATTTTTCTGGCACATATTTATGGAATGTTAAGGATTAACTTTGAAGTAATTAAAGAAATAATTCCTTGGGTGAAGATAGGGGACATACTTACCAACTCTCTTTTAGATCGAAAATTTTCTCATACATTTGATACTTTATTTGATGTTGAATTAGTGTATAGTCTGGTTAAATGTTTTTTGGCTGAACATGAAAGCACAATTTATACAACCCTTATTGCTCGAAGATCCATGGGAGCTCCCAAGTTTCCCACATCAATGATAAGAGTGGCCAAATTGATGGATAGATACCTTGCTGAAATAACTTACGATGACAACCTCATCGTAAGTTTCAAGCTTTGAAGCATCGGTTGACTATCTTCCATGTGATGCGTGGACCTGTGACTATGGCCTGTACATGGCCATAAACACCTATCTCAAGATTCAAATCCTTTAGAGAAAAAACATTGATCTCCCAAGTAATAAACATAATGCGTTACAACATCAATAGATTTATGCATTTAGACAAGTCAATAGATCAATTGAGAATGGTTTTGGTGTGAAGCATGATGCAATTAAGTTATATGATATTTTGAAATAGAAATAATTAATCAAATATTTATTTTTATATAATAGTTTAGAATATTTATACTCAAGTTAACTCACAAATAATCTGTCACTTAATAACAACGTTGGAAAGATAAGAGTAAATTTCGAGTTTCGATCTTTGATTCAAATTATTTCCAAGGTCTATGATTCAAACTATTAATGAGATACGTAAATATTTTCTGAACTCTCGTTCACGTTCTCTTTGTTTTCCATATAATCTCTTGTTGAGTTGTTTGATTGTTGCCTAATGTACCATCACTGAAATTCCTCAATACTGTGACCCAATCCTCCTGGAGGAATTATAGTGGCATTGTTGTTGGTAGAGAAAAGCTTTAACAGTTATTAAGTTGTTCGACTTACTGCATCTGAATTATGGAAGTTGTGACATACAATTTTATCAATCAAAGAAACAAGAATATTTTTAGAATTCATGACCAAGGTCACTATTAAATGCACATTCTACATAACAGATAGGTATAGCCAATCAAAGTATTGTTGGATTGCTGGCTGAACTTATTTTGATTGCAAATTCTGCAAGAGTAGTTTTAAGTGTGATTTTTTGGAGTTTTTTTTATATATTTCTGGTCGGAATCTGACGAAAAAATTGTGGCCAAATCTTGATTTGTTGTTTAAAGTGGTTTTTTTGACTGCATATATAGATTCAGCACCCTCAAAAACCCTTGGGGCACTTTCATTGTGAAGAGTTCACCTATTAAGCTTGTGATTTCAATGAATCCCTGTCAAATTCTAAATAAATTAGATCAAAAACTTTCCAAAAATGACAGTTAAAAGACTATTCATATCTAGAAATATCTTGCAATTATTCCAATAAAGACAAGTTCAAACAATTAACCTTGTTGCTATATGCCAGATTCCCAGATTCCCCAATATGTAAAAATGCCCATGGTTACGGGATTCCCCAATATGTATAAATGCCCATGGTTGCCCCATAAACAACATTTGCTCACCTGAAAACACAACACTACTATCAAAGAGGAGAGATTGCAAGAATCACCAACAAAAACACAGCACTGCTACCAAAGAGGGGAGATTGCAAGAATCACAAACAAAAGAAAGAGGCTGTTAAAAAATTGTTGCTTGTTGCAGAATTTTGTTCTACAAATAGTTCTACCACTCTTTTGTTTCTTTCTTCCTTGCAAGTACAGTATCTGTCCTTACCTTTGAACATATTTGCTGATATAAGAAGTGAGGAGAAGCAGAGGACACCATTAACAGCAGCAGTAGCAGAGGAGGTTTCGGCTGGGGCAACCTAGGAACCCGTTCCAGGTTAATCTAAACTCTTGGTTTCTCCATGAGTCGTGTGAATGTGTTGCAAGGTCACCCCAGTCGAGCCTGCTCTGTTTCATTTATTCATGTGATCATGTGAGCCCAATATGCAGGGGAAACCCTTTCTGAACTAAGAGTCAATGAATGCCTGTAATTTATAATTTATTGAAATGGGATCGATAGAGAAGGAAAAAGGGGCCGAAATATGGTAGTACAAGCAGTACGAGTGAAGTGCAGAGATGGCCCTGAGATTTATGTTGAGTTAGATCGAAAATTTTCTCATACATTTGATACTTTATTTGATTTTGAATTAGTGTATAGTCTGGTTAAATGTTTTTTGGCTGAACATGAAAGCACAATTTATACAACCCTTATTGCTCGAAGATCCATGGGAGCTCCCAAGCTGCCCACATCAATGGTAAGAGTGGCCAAATTGATGGATAGATACCTTGCTGAAATAACTTACGATGACAACCTCATCGTAATTTTCAAGCTTTGAAGCATTGGTTTATTGTCTTCCATGTGATGCTCGGACCTGTGACTATGGCCTATACATGGCCATAAACACCTATCTCAAGATTCAAATCCTTTAGAGAAAAAACATTGATCTCCCAAGTAATAAACATAATGCGTTACAACATCAATAGCTTTTTGCATTTAGACAAGTCAATAGATCAATTGAGAATGGTTTTGGTGTGAAGCATGATGCAATTAAGTTATATGATATTTTGAAATAGAAATAATTAATCAAATATTTATTTTTATATAATAGTTTAGAATATTTATACTCAAGTTAACTCACAAATAATCCTATCATAATAGCAGTGGAAAGATAAAGAATAGAACTCAAGGTTTATAGTCTCTGATTCAAATTATTTTCCGAGTCTATGATTCAAACTAATAATGAGATACGTTGATTCTGAACTCACGTTCTCTTTGTTTTCCATATAATCTCTGTTGAGTTCTTTGATTGTTGCTACTGTACCATCACCTGAAATTCCCTCATACATTGACCCAAATCCTCCCTGGAGGATTATATTGGCCGAGCTGAAGTTATTAGTGGCAAACTGTAGTTATTAAGCTGTTCGACTTACGGCATCTGAATTATGGAAGTTGTGACATACAATTTTATCAATCAAAGAAACAAGAATATTTTTAGAATTCAGGACCAAGGTCACTATTAAATGCACATTCTACATAACAGATAGGTATAGCCAATCAAAGTATTGTTGGATTGTTGGCTGAACTTATTTCAATTGCAGATTCTGCAAGCGTAGTTTTAAGTGTGATTTTTTCGAGTTTTTTTGATATATTTCTGGTCGGAATCTGACGAAAAAATTGTGGCCAAATCTTGATTTGTTGTTTAAAGTTGTTTTTTTGACTGCATATATAGATTCAGCACCCTCAAAAACTTTTGGGGCACTTTCATTGTGAAGAGTTCACCTATTAAGCTTGTGATTTCAATGAATCCCTGTCAAATTCTAAATAAATTAGATCAAAAACTTTCCAAAAATGACACTTAAAAGACTAGTCATATCTAGAAATATCTTGCAATTCTACCAATAAAGACAAGTTCAAACAATTAACCTTGCTGCTATATGCCAGATTCCCAGATTCCCCAATATGTAAAAATACCCATGGTTACGGGATTCCCCAATATGTATAAATGCCCATGGTTGCCCCATAAACAACATTTTCTCACCTGAAAACACAACACTACTATCAAAGAGGAGAGATTGCAAGAATCACAAACAAAAACACAGCATTGCTACCAAAGAGGGGAGATTGCAAGAATCACAAACAAAAGAAAGAGGTTGTTAAAAAATTGTTGCTTGTTGCACAATTTTGTTCTACAAATAGTTCTACCACTCTTTTGTTTCTTTCTTCCTTGCAAGTACAGTATCTGTCCTTACCTTTGAACATATTTTCTGATATAAGAAGTGAGGAGAAGCAGAGGACACCATTAACAGCAGCAGTAGTAGAGGAGGTTTCGGCTGGGGCAAACTGGGAACCCGTTCCAGGTTAATCTAAACTCTTGGTTTCTCCATGAGTCGTGTGAATGTGTTGCAAGGTCACCCCAATCGAGCCTGCTCTGTTTCATTTATTCATGTGATCATGTGAGCCCAATATGCAGGGGAAACCCTTTCTGAAACTGAGAATCAATGAATGCCTGTAATTTATAATTTATTGAAATGAGATCGATAGAGAAGGAGAAAGGGGCCGAAATCTGGTAGTACAAGCAGTACGAGTGAAGTGCAGAGATGGCCTTGAGATTTATGTTGAGTTAGATTGAAAATTTTCTCATACATTTGATACTTTATTTGATGTTGAATTAGTGTATAGTCTGGTTAAATGTTTTTTGGCTGAACATGAAAGCACAATTTATACAACCCTTATTGCTCGAAGATCCATGGGAGCTCCCAAGTTGCCCACATCAATGGTAAGAGTGGCCAAATTGATGGATAGATACCTTGCTGAAATAACTTATGATGACAACCTCATCGTAAGTTTCAAGCTTTGAAGCATTGGTTGACTGTCTTCCATGTGATGCCCGGACCTGTGACTATGGCCTGTACATGGCCATAAACACCTATCTCAAGATTCAAATCCTTTAGAGACAAAACATTGATCTCCCAAGTAATAAACATAATGCGTTACAACATCAATAGCTTTCTGCATTTAGACAAGTCAATAGATCAATTGAGAATGGTTTTGGTGTGAAGCATGATGCAATTAAGTTATAAGATATTTTGAAATAGAAATAATTAATCAAATATTTATTTTTATATAATAGTTTAGAATATTTATACTCAAGTTAACTCACAAATAATCCTATCATAATAGCAGTGGAAAGATAAAGAATAGAACTCAAGGTTTACAGTCTCTGATTCAAATTATTTTCCGAGTCTATGATTCAAACTAATAATGAGATTCGTTGATTCTGAACTCACGTTCTCTTTGTTTTCCATATAATCTCTGTTGAGTTGTTTGATTGTTGCTACTGTACCATCACCTGAAATTCCCTCATACACTGACCCAAATCGTCCCTGGAGGATTATATTGGCCGAGCTGAAGTTATTAGTGGCAAACTGTAGTTATTAAGCTGTTCGATTGTTTGTGGGTGCTAACTGCTTCCTGTGATAATACTGCCGGAGATGGGGTAAGTGTTCAAATCCTCAACCTATGATCCTCAACCCACTCAGGCCAAGCCTGCAAAGAATTAAGTACAGTACCCAGCCCTCCATTGAATTACACACACAAAATTTAAAACCTTAATTGGGTAATGGGTAGTAACATTTTAGCTTGAACATGAATGGCTAAATTCCATGGAATCTGGTCAATTTTACAAATTTCTTTGAGAAGTGACTTCAATATATCCGCAGAGTGACCAGGAAACCATACTAAATGAGTCGATAGATATCAAACTCCCATATTGAAATAAGAATAATAATAATAATATATATATATATATATATATATATATATATATATATATATATTATTTTTTTTCAGTATGGAAGGGCTACACTGACAGAGAAAGTAAGTTGTGAGCTTAACATCCCATGGCTGAACATCGTGGCAAAAACTATCTGCTATGTAGCATGTGCATTAAACTGCAACCCTTGAAAACAGGTTGGATCCTCAGGAGCAGGGTCACTGACTAATGATTGATCCACATACATAATTTTTGTTGAAATTTATGATTAAATTGATTGAAATTGTAGAGCCTGATTGGCACAGATGGACTCAGTAACAAATATGTACTTCACCCTGATTATGCACTGTGGATTTCATATACAATTTCATCGAAGGAACAAACAATTTCATTAAAACTGTAGATTCTGATGGTATAGCTAGATTCAGCAATAAACATATACTGCACCCTGATCTCTGCAAGATCATGAAAATAAACAAATAATTTGGTTGTAATTGTAGATTTTGATAGCATAGATGGATTCAGCAAAAAAAACAACTTACTGCATCTGAATTATGGAAGTTGTGACATACAATTTTATTTTCCTTAACATGAATAAAGACCATCATCCCTTCTATGAAATTTCCGATACAAGAAAAAGTTGTTTGTGCAACATATATTATCACTCCATTTGTTACAAACATACCCAAGTTAGACTCTGCACTTGCTCCTATTAGTACGGAAATTATAAAAGTCTGAAACAACAGAGATGATGGGGGATCAGAAGACATTACTGAGAGGCCATTTCTGAACACCCACAAGGACATTCCTAAGAAATTTTGATACTATCAATCATAAGCCCTCTCTGGTATTCATGACTTTGCTCTGAAGCTCAGTAGAA
This sequence comes from Pinus albicaulis, assembly GCA_034641835.2. Lineage (NCBI taxonomy): Eukaryota > Viridiplantae > Streptophyta > Pinopsida > Pinales > Pinaceae > Pinus > Pinus albicaulis. The sequence goes on along the minus strand of CM076581.1, from coordinate 330,928,278 downwards.
AGGCAGAGGGTCAGAATCCAAAACCATTCTCTGGTATTCATGACTTTGCTCTGAAGCTTAGTAGAAAGGCAGAGGGTTAGAATCCAAAACCATTGAAGGCTCAACTGTGTGTATACATATCCCCCAACTGTGTAAACAGTCCATCTGTATAATTGGTCCCTCATTCGTTGTAAGGATTGTAATTCAAAATTGCAGGGGCACGTCAGTAGATAAATTAAATGCCTCTCAACTCAGAGAACAAAAAGGGAAAAGAAAAGACATCAGTATTAATCTATTATGCGCCTCATAATCATTTGATTGAATAGTGCAGTTGGACACGCCATGAGACACATGGCATCCCTCAGTGAAAACTACTTCCACTGTCTGACTGTGGTCGTCAAAACTCATTTTTGGCAAATACTAAAGGGGTATGCTGCTTTTGGACTGATAAAAAAAGTAATGATATGATTCATTTTGCTGATAAGATTTGCAGATTATCAGGGACTTTAAGCCCAAAGCAGAGCAGCAACATCACTGTCATTCTCCTCCTCATCATGACAGAATGAGAGATTCTCAGGCTATCTCCTCCACATCATCAGAATGAGAGATTCTGAGGCTTGTGAAAGCAAACTATCATCCTTCACCAGTTGGGCTACAGCTCCGGCTTCCATGTTGAAAACACCATCATTATAGTAAAATACTAAAGATTGAAAATGTACCCACCGCATAGTGTCTCATTGACATTATCCTATACAAATTAGCAAACTGTGCAATGGGTTGAAATGTGTTCAAAAGCATTTGGTAAACTTTAATCCGTTCTTCATTTTGGTAGAAGGCCTTGCTCTTCATCACCATCCTCTTTGTTATGATCATTGCCACAGCTCATCTGCAACTGGTCTTTGATAGAAGGCGTTGGTAGAAGGCCTTGCGTTTTATCATCATCCTCTTTGTTATGGTGATTGCCACAGCCCATCTGCAACTGGCCACTGATCTGCCCCACTGAGGGATGCCTTTAAGTCAGGACGCCTTGCTCCTCCACCTAATTCCTTGCAGAATTCATCTTCATTCATCAGATTGCGCCGCAATGCATCAAATGTCATCAGAGCCTTCTTGACCCGTTCCTACTTATTTTAATTATTGTTTGATCTTAATAAAAAAAAAAATCTTTATCTAAATCTTTATCTCATTGTTACAAATTACTTATTTTAGTTATCTATTTTAATTTAATAAATAAAAAATCTTTCTCTTAATCTAAATCTTTCTCCACTTTCCTCACTGTATGAAGCAGGAGCAGATCCATAATCAAATGTAAGTACGATGGATTCTTCACTATTCATTGAAGCTTTCCAATTAGTGCTGGCAGTGAAATTCATGTCTCTTTGCAGATATGAAGGACTATGTATTGAACAATGGTTTTGACACTTACCCATTTTTCCCACTTGGGTTCTTTCTATTCTTACTTCTCTTGAAATTTGATTACAACCCCCTTTCCCTTTATTGCAATCAATATCAGAAACACTCGGAGAATTGAATTTCCTATGCATTTGAGAGAGAACAGGAACAGGGTCATTCTTACTACTCACTTGATTACTATTCCCAATGTCCAGCTGAATTCTTTCAGTAAAACCATCTTTCGCGGCTTCCATTTGGGGATTTTTATCAGCACCCATTTCAACACCTTGCGCAGAGCATCGAATATCTAGGACTTGTATAGATTTCTCTTGATTTTGTCCTTTGAGACTGCTAGCCTGCTCATTCTTCCCCCTCGCCTCAACTGTATCAAATATTGAATATATATAAGGAGTATAGGCAGGGGGGTGCCGATGATTGGGAGGGACGAACGCAAGTTGCAGATGAGAAGCGGCCAAAACTGGAGAAACCACAAGAATAGGCTGCACATCCATGATAGATCCCCCACGTCCAGGTATTGTGAAGGGGGTAGTACTGCTCAGAGGGAAGAAGCCATTCTTATCAGCCGTATTCATTCTTCCCTCCCTTCAAAACCTCTGCAACATCGACAAAGAAAATGTGTTAAGCAAAGGTCCTTATAACAGCCAAATTCATCTAAACATCCAAAATGCAGACCATAGTTCCATTGGTTGTTTTTAGCAGTAATGAAATCTATACCGGCCTGACTCGGGCCATGTAAACCAATTACACACAGCTCCATTCGAAAATAAAAATGATCACCCACCCGAGTCTAAAGGCGCAAAAAATCAAAAGAACAAACCTGGAAAACAAAAACCATTTGTTAGCGCGAGGGTTTATCACATTCAGGGTTAGCACAGTGGCTATAATGTCCAAGCACTTACCTGGTACTCCTGCCGAACCGCGTCGAGCCCTGCCCTCAGCCCTCCTCCTGCGCGGAGGATTTCACCAGAGAGACCCCCGAGCAGAAGAAGAAGAATAATCTCGGCTCCCATGGAATTGCTCACGCTGTTCATTATTTTCTCATCGCGGCCTCTAACTCGTTTTCAAAACTGAATAATAACAGAAATCAATCAAAGGTTGAAATCATTTGAATCGTCTAACATGAACATCAACGGTACATAATAGTCCAGATGGCATTTTAGTTAAGTTGTTTTCAAATAAGAACGGTTTACAGCGTAAATATAAAAAAACTCAAAGATATATCTCCACTTTCTCTACTTTTGATTTTCTTATACTATCATGTACTACTTAAAAATATTATATAAAGTGAAATTAATCAACAGATTCTATTATTATTAAACTTCTTCCTGTTATTGGTATTAGAGGAGGCCACTTTTGAATCGCTCACCGTGGTTGCTTTCCCATATTCAGCATTCTTGGAAACAACAAATGTATTATTTGACGATACACGAATCCCGGCATATCCAGAAAGGTCTGAACGCGTCAATGCAGGACAGCAGTTTCAGTGCCATTCCATCCACTGCTGGTTTGTACTAGATGTAGAGATTTAGAATTTGAGTAACATATTATTTAATCGTTACACTATTCGTTTGAATAACATTTTGCTTTATCGCACGGCCAGGTCTGCAACAAATCTCTGGTATTCGATTTTCCGCATTGTTGCGGGAGGAAAATCGTCGTTGTGGAGCTCGGCATCTATGATTCTGTCATCCAAAAAAACCACATATATATCAGAGTAGTCTGTGACTATCCTTTCAATCAAATTCTAAAAGTTAAATTTTAGTAAAAGTTAAATGTTTTTTTATGATTCCGCATAAAAAGATGTGCACAAGAAATCTCGCACTTGGACAAAGAAAAATGAAAAAAAAGGAAAGGTTGAGTCGACAACACGACTCCACAAAAAACTCATAATTTTTTATTTATTAATTATAGACTCAAAATATTTCATACGACTTTCTTTTCCACTTTAGTGTCCATTTACAGTTTCAGCAATATATTACTATCAATAATGAATAGCAACCATGAAATAGCACGCACTTTCAAACATATTTACAATGCAGTTTACATATTCGGTTAAGGACTTGCTTCAAGTCCAAGCTGGAGTTGAAATGTTACAATCACCTTATGAAAATTCGACTTGAAGTCGATGACCATTCAGCAAATGAAGTCAAATTTGTCTTCATAAAGAGTAAAGTCGAGGTAAAAACATTTTCTCAGTCGACTTTATCAAAATTGACCAGGTCTATAGGTGATTCCATTGACTAAATCAGACTGAAGCAGTTACACTGTTCTTTTTTCCCTAGTGACAAATTTATTTCTGCATTTTCCTTCCTCAATGTAATACTATGACAACAATTCATCACCCAAGAAGCACCCTACATTATAAAAATCAATTAGACATTTTTAATAGGAACCACAACAAAATTCCTTTATCGATTAATTCAATCGATCCTGGATTCTATTGTGCATGCATGTGTCTTGTATACCTAACATAAATATATCCTCTTTTGGTCATCGAACTGATTCGACATGGTCTACCCAATTGAACATTCGACTAAGTTGATGCCCTCTTCCAAAATAAAAATTGACCTAAGTGCCTATGTTTGAATTAATTAGGTTGACTACCCATTCATTCAATCAAATCCAATAAGCATACAAGTTTGTAATATCCAACATGGATTAATTATCTAGTCGATCTTACGTATCAATGGTATTATTGGCTGGACCACCTTAGTCTTCAGATGCATTAATATTTATTTTCAACTGACAATGGTCCATAAGCTAGAAAAAAATCATTTTAAATTCGGATTTTAGCGTACCTATTGTGCATAAGCCAATTCAAAAAATAAATATATCGATGATCACAATTGACTTAGTATACTTGACTTATAAGTGAAAATTTTCTTCAAAACTAACTTTCAAAACCAATTTCAACAATCTATTAGTTGGGTCGACCATCAACAAGACAGTCTGCTCTAATAGCACATATTACACTACTCATGTCGAAGAAATTCCTGAATAAAAGGTTTGTCGAACCTTCATTCTTGATTGACAAAGCTTTTAACGAAGTCGAATTCATTTTATTTATGTATTAAAAATATCATTTTATTTAAAAATAATGGGAAAAAAAGTCGACTTCTCCACATGTCAAAAATAAAGTTGTTGCTTCGGTCCTGTAACACTAGGCTAGAAAAACTTTACATAATGGAAATTTTGTCGATCCAATAATCCAACATTCATACGGTGTATTTAAAAAGAAACATCAAAATATAACTGAAGGTTATAAACGCGAAACTTTTTACAATTGTTTTCAACAATAATGAATAATCAAAGGCATTGCAAATTGTATAAAGGTGTGTCAATCGCACCTTCCAACATTTAAGTCCAGTAAAAGATTCTCTCTACGGTCCTCCAATACAACACCATCATCTTCCATAGGCGTTTACAACATATTTGCCAACAAATTCATGGGCAGTAGTTTGCTTTATTTAATAGCTCATTTGTGAGCATAACCGATCATTTTTCTTGCAACAACACTTTTCTCAAATGTTTTTCAAACATATTTTATTTTGCGTGTTAGCATTCGTTTTCTCTCTTCTTGCAGATTCTCACTTTCTTCATTTAAATTGATACAATTATGATAAAAAAACCAAGATATTGTTATCATAACCTTCGAACAGTCTAACAAATTACATCATCAAAGCACAGTAAGAACATATACAAGAATACAAAAACACAAGCAGATTTGGGAAGGAATTCTAACCAATTTTCTATTAGACTTTGTGTACATTTATATATAGATGATATGGTTGGAGCAGTTATACCCACTTCTAACCAACCTTCATTTACTTTACCATAGACATTTACCGATTATTACTGACATTTACATAGTACATAATATATAATGACAAACATAGGTCTAAGAGACCCCTACAACCACATGCTTCCATTCTAAACTTCCATAGCACATAATATGCTCCATACAAAAATGGTACTCCTTCTGGTGTTTGCCAAATTTTGTTATCCATGTTTCTTGTTTATCTATCTTGAAGCGGTTAAGTTGTTCCTAAAGGAACCATATTTGATGCCAATATTTGGAAACATGGTTAATATGGAGAGGGAGGAGTGAATGAATATTAAGGTTGAATTAATTTAATTCCAATACATATATATTTTACTTGGAAACCATTCATCTGAACAACCTTAAGCATGTTATGTAAACAACAAATCAACTCAACACATGAACATATGCACCAAAATCATGAACAACATACACATATAAGCAATAAATATTTAACATGGAAACAAAAAAGGGGAAAAACACTAATATTTGGTTATTATGATTCAAAATATGAGCTCATACTCTATTTACATCATATGTATTTGTGAACAACCACTCACAGAAAGCACCAACTCCCTTATATTTCTAGCACCCACTAGCAAGAAGAACAAACTTCCTCTTCTGCAGACAATTTATCAGCATAGTAAAATCACCAACTTCTTGGATTTATTGCAAGAACCTACATGCATGAGGAATTAACCTTCGAACGAAATTCAACCATCCACTAAGACGGAAGCACCAAGTCCCTCTTGTGTATTCTCCACCCACAATCCACAAGGAATTAATTTCTCTCTACTTTTGGCTCTCACTTAACCTTATAACAACTCTATATTCACTTTTTGGCTCCTTGTAATAACCAAATCTCTCCCATATATTCACCTTAACACCATTACAAACATTATGCTCTCTTCTCTCCTCAGCAACATTACAAACATTCTTCCCTCTGTTCTCGGCCCTCTACACCAGATACATATTTAGCAGCACTCAACTCTTTGAATTCAACACTTCAACAACAAACTCTCAATCATAGTTCTCTATTCTCAACAATCTGCTACAATCACCCCACATTACACTAATAAAATCCATGGTTTTGTTCCTCTCATACACAAGGAATGGTGTAGGCTTTTTCAACTCATCACTATCCAATGAAGTACTTCTAGCATGACTGACTGTCACATTCACAGCCTGAGTATGATCTTCGCTACCAATTAGTATGGAAATGAAAGGCCTTGATCTAAACACACCATAAACATTCATAAATTCCTTGGTATGGAATCCCTTTCCTGAAAACCAATTTGTTGTAAAAATGTCATGATCAGGAATGGATCACCCCTACTTTGGATAGAGTATTTGCACTCCTCCAAAGAGATTGAAAGGATTTTCATTTAATTCAATATTACACAAGGAGTACTTTGGTTTTAAGAAAACCACCTGAGAGCGATAGTGAATTATCATTTGTACAAGAAAGATGAGGAAACCAATTGCTAGAGTAACGAAATTCACCTACTCCATTAATCCAAATTTTCACATTAGTACAATGTTGTGTCATCGCCCTTAATAACATTGTGTGATTGGGCTTCTTGAGGTTCAAAGATAAATTCTGGTGTTTATAGGAATTATTCGTGGTTTCAAATTTAGCTGGCTAATAAGATTGGTGAAACTCACCTAATAAGGCTTCAATCACCAAGGTTGCTACCAACCTGTTTAGGCTTCCTTAGCGATGATTATAGGAGCTTCCAATTTTTTCATAACTACCAAATATAACACATAATTTTAAACTAGATATCGACCCATTCATGCCTTTTATAATCTTAACCCCTTTTAAATGGGCCCTTAGCCCGTTTTCCATTGTATACAACCCACAATGCTTTTCAATCAAAATTTTATATCGGTGTAGTCCCTTGGCGACTTTACACATGAAAAGACCACATAATCGATCCCTGGTGTGTCTTTGGTCAATTGATGGAAACATTAAATGATGTGAAAATTTCAACCCCTATCTTATTATCATAGTCTTTTACAACAAAGTGCATTTGATAATTTCTATGGTATAATTTCTAGGGTGACGTGTCTTGTGGGGTCCCTTCTTTGATGACTTGCGCAAATCCAAAATCTATCATGAGTGTGCGTCCTTTCTACCATGTCCCAATAGCTGGTCCCCAACTCCCTTCTTGTGGAAATTGAAAAATAACTAGGGTCATAATACCTATTGGGTCCTACCAGCACAATTATTCCTAATCTTACTCGCCTTTCTAGATGTGCTTTTTACAGTATACCAATGCCTCTTCATCCCACAACTTCAGGCTTGAATCCCCTTGGAAAATTCTAGGAAAATATCACGTGGGTGATGTCTCGTCAGACTACCCACTAAAGTCGTGGGCCAATAAACAAATTGTCGAAGTTATGTGTATATACCACCATGCCACTAGGTCCCATTCTCCCTACCTATGCTTATGGGAAAATCATGAGGGTTATGTGTTTGTCTGCCCCTGCTGGCTTGTCTACCACATGTACTTATTTTCCATGTGTCATGATCCAAGTGATGCCACATGTTACCTTTTTTTCAACCTACTTTCAAACCTGAAAATGCCAAATCCACATGCCACATGTTATTGTACCAGTGTGCCATGTGTCCTGAGACTTTGAGATGTTAAAATTGTGCTGACGACATCTTAGACCTTTAGACTGTTAATTATGTTATACAACCATGGATCTACATCACCTTTGCCTAACAATAATATTGTGTCATTTTTATTCATTTCATAGGTGCACGTTGTCAATAGCAAAAATCGCCATACAAGAGTTATGGGGTTCAAGCCTTATTTTTTCATGATTTTTCTTGGTAAAATTTTTTAGGTCGGGACAATAAAATATCTGTTATAATCCACGTATATTTCAATCTCCTTGGCACATTTGCTTGGATTTTTTTTCGTGAACTACACTGGAAACTTTTGGGAAAAAGCCTATGGGGCGATATGTCTCATGATCTCTCCCCATTCCATCTATCTTGAGATTTGATTGGTCTAACTATCAAGATTTTTCTGCCAGCTTAGCCTGGAACAGTCTCCTTGGAACTTTTAACTTACGCTCCATTGAAAACTCCTGAGATTTATTCATGGGGGTTACCTGTAACATGGGGCCTCCACCCTTGCGTGTATTTCCCATCTATTGACCCATTCCACCACTTTTGTGCTATGTCATCTTCCTCATCCCGTAACTCAAAATTTTAAGCTTAGGTACACTTGGAAACTATTAAGGCCAATCCAGCAGGGAGATTTTTCACTTATGGGACCATGCACCATCCTTCTTAAGATTCTCATTGGTCAATCTTCAAACCCACATGGATACTCTTGTGACTTGCATGTTGACTAAGATGGGAGGCCCATGTCCAAATCACCAAATTTGAACTTTTACCTTAGGACATCAACTACCCATAATTACTGCTCCCCTCGGTATTTTTCAAACTTCAACATACCATTGGAAGGAATGTTCTGAGCACTATTCAAATGTGTCACTTCTAGGAGAATTTGAACTAATCTCCTAAGGCATAAATCCATTCAAAGTTAAAACTCCCCCTTTGGCTCTAACAAAGGCTCCAACTCAAACTTAATAGGAAACACACCACATAAATTCCAACATACTGATGCCAACACAATGACGTCGTCTACAATCTTGACAATGCCAACTTTCCAACATGTTATTGATTTAAAGGAGAAATTTCAGGATGTTCATTTGCACCATGCCTACAGGAAACATAAAACCTTTGCAGATATATTTTTTAGGTATTCATGCAATAATTTTTTAGTTCTCTCTTTTTGATCATATGCATAGATGGCATGGAATAAGCTCTCCAATGTAGATAGGTTACTCTGACCAGTATATTGTTGTTTAATCAAAAAACTTAGATGCTAATTGAGGTAATGAACAAAACCATATGGTAGAAGAGTAGATAAAGAAGGGAAGATTAGGTGTTCTGCACTTGTTATATGATGATATTATTGTTGTCTAGAAATCAATTACCCCCTGGTGCACATGGTTTATCCACTCATTGGAATTGGCTTATATTAATTTTTTTTAAATATTTTGAGGACTATTTTTGTATTTTGATCTTTAAAATTTGGAATAATGGTAAATGAAGGGGTGGAAAATAAAGAGACAATGTTGGAATATAAAGAGAAAAAAATTAACTTCAAACCCATGCATTGCAATACAAATATACAATGAGTTATATCTAAAATATATTTTTCGGAATGTTACACTACTAGTTGATTGGCATTTATGAGACCTAATTCGTGAATTTCCTAACAAAGGGAGAAGTACAAAATACTTGAGGAAGAAGAAGATGAGAACAAAAACAATGTTCGGATAGAGGAGAAAAGGAGATAAATAATTGTAAAGGGGGGAAATATACATTATAAAACATGTTTAAATATAAGGAATAATTCATAATTAAAGACCAAGTAACCCAACAAAATGAAATTTTAATCTATTTGGGGATTGGTGTCTCATTTTAGGTAGTATCCTAAAAAATACCATGTTGTAGCCTATAAGAAGATATAGTGGGTGCTCCCAGAAAGTTGTATCTTGTAGAAGAAAAGCGAGGTTAAAGCATCTTGTAGGTAGGAGCCTACAAAAAGTTATGTAAAAAGGAAATGGTTGATTGATTTACATCACAACAAAAATTTGTGTTTTTCTCTCGTTATGGGTTTCTACTTATATCTTCTGTCTACATGTATTTCTTGTGTGTTGGGTTTTGAATTCATGTTAATTTATGGAGACACATATAACTTTCATAATTTTTAAAGAAATTTTTAGAAGGCTATTAAAATAATTTGAAATTGGTAATTTATAAAAGACACAATTATTGATTCACCCGCTCTCTCAATAATTTCTTGGTTTCCAACATGGTGTTCATTTCTTTGTCATTGGAGGTAATTGTTCCCTTCGTTCACTTCAATTTTTGTAGTCCTATTCATTGGATATCTAACATGTTCTACATAATTAAATATTTTTTTCTATTTCACTCAACTCCTTGGTTCTTTTCCCTTTTCATTGAAATTCATGCAATTCTATTAAATCATCCATTCACATTTAACGTAACATTGTTGACTCTATACAACCTACAAAAAAAAATTTGTTGTCTTGTAAAATATAGTGTGATTATGAGAAGGGGTTTGATATTTTTTTTCTTCCTTTAAACATCCAAATGATCACGAATAGTGAATATGATTTATATCAATAAATGATTTATGCAATAGTTTTCATTTCAATATGGTTAGGAGTGGTAGATAACATAGAATACCCAATGGTGTTTTCATTATAATGTTTTTATACGCTATTAAAGTAGAGCCATTAGAAATCCATTTTGTACTTCTATGGAAATAGATAATAAACTAGGTTTTGAAAATGAATGGCTTTGGCATGTCAAATTTTCTATGAATTAACCCATGTGTGAGACTTGTTGACAATTTCTATCTTGGATCACCAACTACATTTTTTGCGAATATTTGTTTTGTTTGATTCTATATTGGCATCATTGTAGTGACAAATGAAGTCATGAAGAAATTTTCAATATAAGAATGGTTTAAATAGACTTTGCATTGATATGTATAATAATCACCATGCAATATTGGAATAATGTGTATTTTGGGACAAATAATCAGAATTTTATGCATAACTTCTTCATATGATGTCAAAATGGAGTGACTCAAATTGGATTGGAAACTATAACTAGAGAGATATATTCCAAAGAAATAGATTTTGAAAATATATCCAATTTCGCCATCGAAAGATGTTTCCTCACTATATTCTTAGAAATTCTGGCATAATTCTTTTTTTCTTGCACAAAACTTCAATTATGTTAGAAGTCATACATATAAGTAGTTGATGTGGTTATTTTGACCCTCCAAGAATGATGATATGAAATATTTTCCTCTAATGATACACACACTTTTCTTCGGCATATCTACCCTATCAATAATGGTGCACTTGATGCCTTTTATTTTTTATCATTTGTAATTTACCCTACATTATTTTTCTAAAATTACTTGCATGAGAAATATAAATTATTAATGCATGCATATAAAGAGTAAGAAACTATGTAGATACATGTACAACATTGTATCTCACCTTTAAACATTAATACCTCACATTTGATAATCCTAATTTAACAAATTTCATCCCATTGTAGTTTTAGCACCTCATTGACAATTGCACCAAAAGGTAATGGGATAAATAATTCAAAAGTAATTGTTGAACATATTAGATGAAGTTTAAACTTCAAATTAGGGTTCATGAAAAATTATGAGGTGTTATGCACAGTATATAAAACCAAAAGATCTTAAATATTGAGATATATCCTAACCAAATCTAATGTAAAATAACAAATCAAATTCTCGACTTTGGAAATTCATTTCCTTAACTCTTCATCACATAGATTTCATGATATTCACTCTTAACTTTGTTAACAATATGAGAATATAGAGATAGTTCTTAGATCAATGTACTTTAGTAAAGTGTCTAGGTTAATGTATGAATGGACGTAGGATCCCATAAGACTACTAATAGTTTACTCAATCCTTATAGCCTTATCAATCATATTATACTTCACTAATCATACAACAATGTGTTAAGTACCATAATTTAAATGTTGTTCACTAAGGAAATGATCAAATTTAGTATATAAATCCCATTGATTATTCACAACATTGATTTCTTGAATTGTATTACTATCAGCCTGTGCTTGTTGTTTCCTTTTGTTGTCTTATCAACTTCACATGAAGGTGGAGATGTCAAGTCTCATGGGGGTGGTAGTTGCACATTTGATACTACCCCTACAGACGTTGGACTCCTGCAATGTCCTCTAGTTTTAAAGTTTATGGTTTGTGTATGTTTCCTCATTTAATTATTACCTTTGATTTTAGAATTGAAGCTCAGTCCTTTATTGCACACTCCTTCTCTGACGTCCTGAGAACCTAGTTTTTTCCATTCCTGAAGCATTATTTAGCCATCCTCCTTTACCAAAAGCTCTAGATTCCCCCTTTCTCCTCAATCATCCAACCTCCCTTGTAGGCTCTTCATTAGCTCACATCCATTCCCACATACGTTGTATTCTCATGACATTTTGGCAGCTTATTATAACATCTTCTTTTGTTTCCCTCTTACCCCCAACTATTGGTGGTCGCCTTCCCCTTATGTGGCGCTATCCCACGTGTCGAACACCCACCTATCTATCTTCTCAAGCATCCCTCTTAACATTTTCACTTGGTCCTTCATCGTGCCCCGACAATGAACAATCATCCATCGAGGGTTTGTCTATTATAAGGAGTGAACTTGTTACACACATACATGTGCACATTAAAGGCTTTAGGAATCTGCGACCAGGTTTCGGGACCTCACCCTAGGACCCATCTGGGGGCATTTTCCTCATGTGGAAGGGGAAGGGGTCTCCCAATGGAAACAACTTTCAAATACATAAGCTCTAGAAGATTTGGTTGACTAGGTGCGATATGTTGAGCATACCTTGGGTTGGTTTAATTAGTACATGTATATAGTCGATTTTTATTTGCATTTGAAGTTCTTCGTAGAGGAAATTTTGATGGAACATTTTGAGAATGGGGATGATATCTCGAACTCTTTGGAGCACCTTCACCATGACCTAAGGTACATTGATTAGGGCACGGGTCATTTTGAGTAGCACCTGGGCATTCCTCCATCGATAAGAAACACCTTTGGCAACACTGATTATCTTATTGAGGTGACTGCCACTGAGTCTAATTCATAGGTTTAGCTTTGTTATGTTTAAGGCTACTTCATTCTTTGTTTATGTAATTCTCTCTCTAGACAAATTTGATATGTTTTTCAGTTTATGCACTTTTTACTTAATTTTTCTAAGGTATGATCGCACTCTCTTCTTTAAGAAAAGTGAAATTTTGGCTATGATGTGATCTCCCTAATGAGAATTTGACCTGCCATTTTGTAGTAAATCCATGTAAATCTCAGTTTTAAAATCAATACAATATTAAAAAATAAAAAATAAATAATAAATAATAAATAAATAAAATCTAACGCCAAATTTAAAAAAAATTAAAAAATATTTCATTAATCTTAATTTGAAAATATCATACATTATCCAAACAAATGAAGTTAACTGATTTAAATGCCGTTCGACATCATGAAAGCTCGGATTGATTTACAACGAGACGTCTCGCATCTCTTCGTGTAGCTTGACGATGGATGGTTTCCAACCACAACTTTATAGTGATATTTTTATTCGCGGACAAAGACACTCATATTCGTACAGATTTCGTCATACACAAAACAGGATTAAAGGTAATCACCAATGATCTTTCATACCTTAACAACCATATTTATACTCCCTAATTTTTAGGAGTGGGAGCTATAGTGACAATCTTGTGAGCTTCTCACTTTACACTAGATTCTACGAAAGGCCTACCATCTCTCAAAGTTGCCGACGAAGAATCATTTTATTTTACTGTTTTGCCAAAACGCAATGATTGAACATTCATTCAATGTGCTTAAAATTTAGGAGTTAGGGTATAGTAACCCAAAAAAATAAAAAAATAATAACGTATTTGGTGATATAGAAATCTTTATTTTGTCGAAGATGATTTAGGCTAATTCGAAGGTGGTAAGACCCATGTTTTTTTTTTTTTTTTGGTTAAGATTACATATATTATGGAATTTGGATTATAATTATGTTAATTGGGTTACAATTATGTATGATTTAAGTTTGTTTTATGGTTAGAAAAAATTTTGTGATTAAATTATTTTGTTCAGTAATATGTAATTTTTATTTTAATTATATAAAAATATTGAAGTTTTTGAAAGTGAAATGAATGTGTATAAATACACACTTTGATTGGTAAGAGTTGGGTGTACACCCTCACTTCGGAGCCTCACACAAATGCACATCTTTATTTGTTAAGAGGGTGTTTAAAGATCTCTATACCACATTCCTATTCTATGCTTATAATGAAGGTGGAGATGTACACTATTTAATGATTTTTTTAACTTCACCAACATTTTTATGAAGGTCTAACTATGCATTTATACTCCTATTTGTAAAAGCTTCATTGCCCACTCTCATGGAGGTGAATGTGATGCATTTATACTTATATTTGTAAAAGCTTCATTGCCCACTCTCATGGAGGTGAATGTGAGTATTTGTCTACTGCCCACTCTCATGGAGGTGAATGTGAGTATTTGTCTACATGGTGTTAGGATAAATCTTTTATTTTTAAATAAATTAGAATGATGGTCAAGACTAATTTTTCTCTATTTTTTTGTAATAAAAATAAAGATTAATGACAAAAATATTATATACTTAAGATGTGTTTTAGAGGGTGCTAAATCTATATATGCAATTGTAATATCTAATCACAATTAATTAAATAGTACTTTTAATAAAAAATGCATCTTTAGACTTTCATATGGGGAAGGAGGGAATGTTTTTTTAAATAAAATAAGTATCTTAGAGTAAACAAAAAAAGAGAGGCTATAATCAATATAAAAAACTAAAAAAGTTCGTACAGAATTCTTCTTAACATTAGTGTCCTAAATCAACATGAAGTAGGATTTTTTTCCCACAACTCTATATGCATTTTTTTTAACAAATTTACTACAAAGTAAAATACAATGATAAGCGTCGATAGCAATTTCTACACATCTTGTGCAATTTGCAATAGACTCGTTAGGTATTGGAATTTTATGGGTACATGAATAGTCATTTCAACAGGGGACTTGAAATAGGAGTATACTTAAGTGAATGAAGATCTCCAATGATGCATTACTAGTAAAGTATATTTGAAAAGCATTAGGTAAATTGGAGAGATAATTATAGCTACTTACATAAAAAGTTTGAATATGATATAAAGAGATGGAATGTAGGAAAATTAATTAGCTTTCGGAATATATGACTTTTATTTATAAAAATTGTTACTAACTATGTGAAATTTGAGTTTTCCTTAAACTACTATGTAATTTTTTATGCAAAACACAATTCATATGTTCATGTTAATAGAACCTTTGAGCACCTATATGATGGATTCTTGTTATAAAAAAAATATCAAAGTTTTAGAGAGCATATTTTTCTTGTTCAGAAATATATGTGTGTGTGTATGTGTGTCTGAAATTTTGAAATTCATTAAATCATTGAATTACAATGTCTTTCATTAGCTCAACCAAAAAGAGTATTAACATCATTAAGCATTATTTTCTTTTCATATTTCATGCCTCAATATCCTATAATTTATCATATGATTTTCATTTCCAAATGGTTGAGGGTAGAATAGGATATAGTTGAAATAAACGAAGGATGTATTTTAATATTATGATATATATCAAGCGAAAAAAATTAAAATTGTGGTTAACATTATTATATATTAAGAATGTGAAGAATAAATTCTTTATGTGTCTACAGTTTAATGGAGAATGTTATATATATATATATATATATATATATATATATATATATATATATATATATATATATATGTTTTCATGTATTTGTAACCAAACCCATCAAGTTTTTCATCCCAAACTTATATTTCAAGCAACCATCTCATCATACATGTAGGTTTTCCATAGAAAAAACTAATCTCAAAAAATTATATGCATGTGTAAGATTTTAGTCATTGGTACAAAATCTAAATGTTATACAATTACTTGCAAAACATGAGAGAGGACAAAACAATTTCCAGAAATCTCACTAAGTAACCAAAGTGAATATTCAGATTACTCAAAGCACATGACTAAATAAGTGATGATTGATTGTTGATACATTATTTTTGCACATGAATACAATATGTAGAATCTTCAACAATCCAACAATTAATAGCTAGGGGGAATTCTATGTGCATGCACGTAGCTTCACTTAAAATCACATTCCCTACTTGGCAAGTAAGCCAAATTATTCTGGGAGACCTAAAATTAGCAAAATAAATTAAAATTATGTGAAATAAAAATAAACAATATTAGAAATCAGTTAGAACTGATTTATATCTCTAACATGCAAATAATAACCAATTAAAATCCAAATCAATACTAAAATTCAACCTAACAAGAGGGGGAGAGATAAAAAATATTATTAGTTGCTACAAGGTAAGGAAGAAATTCTTATTCACTCTTAGAAGGCATATGAATGAGTTGGTTTTAATTTATGGTATGGGAATTCCAATGACATCCTCTAACTAGTGTCCAGTTAGTGCGCATGTCATTCAAGGTGGGACCCCCTAGTAAACATATACATGCTAAAAATAGAAAACCATAAACAAATAAAATTTGGAAAATGATAAGGAATACCTAGTAATAAATTAAAAATGGTCATATCTTTCGTTAATATGCATGTAAAATGATCTAATGATCACCTAAGTGTAGGTCCTAATGAACTACTGAGTGTAATGTACCTGAAAACCCCCCAAAAGGATAACCTAGGAGTATACTAGTCAATTAGACTTGAAAGTACTTAGCCATGTTAAGTACAACAAATATATAAGGCATGGAATGAGAAGATTGAGGTGAAAATGAAAAACCCATTTGGATGATATCTCCCATTGAAAATACAATAGATTTTATGTCGATTATGTAGTTGTGATGTAGAAGAATGGTCTTGCTAATCAAACAAATCATAAATATTTTCTTGGATCTATGCTATACCGTCATATGTGAATCCTATGTTTACTAGTATTTTAGTTCTATAAACTCACTTCCAATTGACAATTTTCCTATTAGGACAAGAAAGTGTTATTTCCTAAGTGTTGTTCTTTATAAGGGAGTTGTATCCCTCCCTCATAGATGATTCACAAGAGGGATTCACTTTATCCTATGAATATGTCAAAGGATTTGATCGAAGAATAAAATTGAAATGGATAGTATATGCATGCTCAATGAAATTTAGAGCTTGTAGTGGCTCCATCAACTGCAAACTAGTTCTTTGTGACTTAGTATGATCACCTACTATATCACCAACTTCTTGAAGTGTCTATTGTACCCAACAAGGCATATTCTCTAGATATGAAACTTCCTTTTTCTCTCATGATATGTCATTATATAAAATTTTGTTAGATAAATTATATGATGAAGAATCATTGAAATCTGGTAGAAGTAGAGGTAGAGAGGATGAAGTCAGATCTAGAAGTTCCTATAAGGGACCCTATTCAAATATGACAGTTCTAATCTGGATAAATAAAATATTATAAGATGTATATAGTAACATGTTTCCATTAAATTATTAAAGATATCCCATAAATATGCAGTCTCTACTTTTAGGCTCCATAGCCTTCATCTTACCAGAGGGAATTGTAGTCGATACGTGAGTACCAAAAATTTTGAAATGAATAACATTTAGTTTCTTCATGTTAACAATGTGATCAATACCCTCCAAAAATTTTCCCACGCTTGAATTTTTGAGCCTACTAAGGATCTAACAATTTTTTGTCCATGGTAACTTCATTGTCGACTAATTTTTTTTGAATTATTTTAGTATTATTCTCATATTATAAGTGTCAAATCACTTGCTAACACATGGAAAGTTCTTGGTGAATTTGCATGCACACTCATTTTATGCAAGCTTGAACAAGCATAACACGGTCCATCAACATAGTTTCAATGCAATTCTCAACACATGTCAACATTAAGTGTGTGATTTCAGTGACAGTCTCCCTCACTTTGGTTTCACTTGTACTCCTATTTGGGTAAGTTATCCCAACTGTAGTTTTTGCATGCCTTTGTTTTCACTAGTGTGGTTTTCATGCACGCTGTTAGTATGAATCTTTTGTTGAAGTGTACGAAAAAAGACCATTTTAGCTATGCATAGCTTATAGCCCTAACATCAAATATGGCTGCCAATATCTTTAGATCTGCAGTTAGTTGATCAAGATAAATGCTGCAAAAATCCAGATCTATGCATAAAGAGACATTAATTAGTAAAAATAAGGTTTTGCTCCATACATCCAATAGACAAGACAAGAACAATATTTTTGACAGAATTTTTGTATTAAGGTCACCTGGGAGGAAAACAAGAAGGTGTTTCCAATTCTCCTCAATGGGATGGGTTCTTGGAAGTCCTCAGCACTTCAGATCTAGTATTTCTCTCTCCTGTTGGTGTAGAAAACCCAAACAAAGATAGAACTCAAAGGGAGCTCACACAGCAAATAATGGAAAATTTGACAATGATAATGGCTCAAAGTCAGACCAAGAGTATAGATCTAGAGTGATCTAATAGGCAACAAAAGGTGAAGAATGGTAGGAGAAACCCTCCTATTTATAACAAAATATTGGATCATTCTAGATCTTGGTGTATGATTAAAATAACATTAACCAAATCTAGATCCACCTTTTATGGAATATTTTATTGTATTTGTTGGAGGGAAAAAGTATTTGACTTGGGTCAAATCCCTTTATTTGTAAATAATAAATAAATAAATGATTTATTTATCATTTTAAGGAAGTGTTTGAAAGATAATCAAATAAGTAATGATTTATTTAATTATTTATGGGTGATTTAGTCATATTTAACAAGGAATATTATTTAAATAAGATTTAAATAGTTATTCCTAGAAAATAATAAGATAAATAAGGATTTATCTAATTAATTTCTTTGTTTTGGGTTAAACATGACCAGGAATAATAATTAAATTATTGTTTAATTTATTATTCCATGAGGGAAATCAAACAAATATAGATTTGTTTAATATTTCCCTTTGGGGTTTCCTGTTTAGACCATAACCAACCTAATAAATATGTTTTATTAAGTTATTTTACATAGTGAAAGCAATTGTACTTAGGGTAAAATTGGTCTTACATGGTGTACTTGGGTCCATCTAATGGTAGTAGGTTAGATGACCAAAAAATGGTGTAACAGATTGCCCCCCAGCGTGCGAGCGTTAGGAGCAAATCGTATGACCGAAGTACGTTGTAAGAACTCAATCACTAGACATCAAAAGGGAAGTGAGAGAGAGAAATGTAAGGTAGACTAATGTGCTGAAGAACTAGACCCTAAGGAGACGAAACTTACAGGTGCAACAAGTCTCTTTTTATGAGAGGGTACCTGTGCTAAAGGCGGCGGGGGAGGCATACCTATGCCCGCCGAGACAAAGTACAAAAGAATAGTGTGTCCAATAAACAAGGGACCGAACCATAAAGTATAGCCGGCAGAAATATGAGCCAGATAAAAATACAATGAGGGATCCCACATACATGCTGTGCCTGGGATAACAGCCAGGACTTATACAATAATATCTGAGTACATGAGATACAAATACAACCCAAATTCCCCCTATAAGCGGGGAAGGGCTCACAAAATCTGACTGATACATGCAAATCAAAGAGGCACTGCAAGCGGCTAAGGCCAACATCATCGAATATATGGAGCTGCATCGAAGGCTGCAATGAAGAGGTCATTCGGGCGTGTGGGGGGCTACCTGCAGGGCCACCCCCTCATGAGGGTTGAGACATCTCACACACACCCGGGAATCACCAAAAGCTGCTGCTACATCATTGAACCATCAAGAATACGAATCTCGATCATGCTGAAAAGAGCTGGAGTGGAGAAACAATCAAGTCAAAGGGTAAGGAGGGATGCCTTTTCCTGATCCGAGGCACCGAACAAGAGTGGAAGCTGGGACCAAGGTACACCACCCTCTAGACCTGTCTTCTGGAATGAAGGAGCTGATGTCGACAGAAGGAGGTCTGCCATAGGTGAGGCAATGAGAGATCCTCAACTAAGGCACGAGAGAAAATAGTATAGCGACGGACGGACTAATACCAATGATGATGATGGAATGGAAGGGACTGAGTAGCGAATGGATGACTTCCCTTGCTAGAGCATAAAGGACATGAATTACATGGCAGCAACTGACACAATATCATAAGGGATAGGGGACAATGGGACTAAAGGCCATAATGTGCGACACAAGAGAGAGACCAAGCAATGAAGGATGGAGGACGATAGTGGGGTACAAAGAGACTCGGGATATACTCCATGATTGCGATGATGACTCCACTTGGATGCTCTAAACAAGGGCGACTCGATGGTGCTGCCACACAGTAAAGGTCCCATGGGGGACCATGAAAACATGAGTACAAGATGGTATCTCAAGACGAAAATCGACACGAACAAGGAAAAGTATGGAGGCAAAGTGATGCCCCAAGTACAAGTGTTGTAAGTGAGGAAATTCGATTTTGGGGGGAGGTGAAGTGACCCTTCTGGGACAAAATGTGTCCTGGTGAAGTATCAAATCACAAAAAACTAATAGATACCCATTTGAGGGCTCGGTGAGAGCTTTCCAATGGTGTAGACGGTTTGTCAAACTAAGCTACGGTGTGGTCATAGCAGGCAAAAGAAAAACAAGGGTTCTCTTTTAATAAGGCATTTTCCCCTCCAAAATCACTCATGTGCTAGTGTTGCTGTGGTGAATGTAGAGAGGAGAGAAGGCCCTAAATCTTGTGGCGAGAGTAGTAGACAAACCGACCATTGGAATCGAGATCCGTCAGTAGCAGGTAAGGGGCCTAACCGTACTCTTTCATTTTGATGGATTGAAAGTTCAGATTAGCACCCAGAATTTCAGGAACAGACCCTCTTTCATCTCTACGGCCGGGTCGCATTTTTTGGGCCAAAAACTGCGACTTGGGAAGCAGGTTTGGAGCCAAAAACTGCGACCTGTCCTAGGATTGAGCAGAAAAGTGCGACCTGGAGGATGAAGGAGATTTCAGTGCTGTTTTAGGGCTGAGATTTGGGTTTTTTGGATTGGTTACAGTGTTTCCTATCTGTATACTCACAACGATGATGTTTTTGTGTAGATATGGCAGATATACGGATCAACTGGAGAGAGGGAGACCTGGGTACATTACGGTCATAGATCCAGGCAGATCAGGGTGTCCGTCGTGTATTGGTCAGGTTTGAAGTTCTGAAGTTTTTGGAGAACCCTCTTATGAGAGTTGGGGAGACGTGGTTGGCCCGGATTGTCAGTTATTGGGATCTAGATCATGAGGTCTTTATAGTGCAGGGGCACAGGATCGAATTGACAGTCCAGGATCTGTATTTCCTGACTGGTCTCCCGCCACTTGGGATGGTGGGAAACACGCAGCCAATGTTACTCTGGGGGCAGAACATCATGGAGTTTGTGGAGCGACATTGTCGACAGGGTGTCCAAGTCAAAGGGACTCGGATATCGATCGGGGACCTAGAGAGGTTAGAGACTCGTGCAGTGGCCGCAGCGGTGCTGTGGATCCTGGGCAACCAGGTGCTCCATCACATCACTGGGGGGCAGATGATGATTTTGGAGAGTGTGTTGAGTGGGACCTACTATGGGTGGGCCCAAATGATTTTGGTGTCATTAAAACGACAACTGTCGCTGTGCAAGCGGCAAGTGAACTGCGATTGCTCGTATGGGACTTTATTGTGCTCCTTTTTTGAGAAGATCCTGACCTTACGACCTCGTATACAGCTCCCAGATGGGGGCCCGAGAGAGCCCAGGATGCGCCGGTGGGGGCACCTATTATGCAGAGGCGGAGGAGGGGCGGTCGAACGGGTGTTTCGACCTGAGTTCTTTGCCGATTTGGATTAGATGCCATTATACATAGACGACTATCCCTATAGTGGGATGAGTTATTGTAAGGATCCAGACCTGCCACTTCTGCCTGGTCGAGTATGGGGACCCGATGGTAAGTGACAAGTGACTACTCTTTTTTGGGCATGTTAAAGTTATTGAATAGTAGATAGGGTACTGATTTATGTACTTTTGGTATGTAGATATAGCTCTGGTAAAACCGGCCAGATATATGGGACGACTGACAGCATCAGGAGCTGCAGGCCCGAGTGGATCGAGAGCGGCGCATAGTGAGGATGTGACCACCCTCCTGGAGGACATCCGTCGTAGATGTGAGAGGTTACTGACCGGTGTTTCAGAGTGCGGGTGGCAAGACTTATACGACCAGTACATAGAGCCATGTATTGGTCTACCCTCCAAATGGCGAGGTGTCATGCGGCGCATGGCGATGGCCGGTCAGGGGATATGTGATCTACAAGCTGTAGGAGCAGAGCCATTGGCTCGAGATCCGCCAGATAGTGATTAGGTGTGGGGCATGTGGTGCCCCCTAGTGTGTATGTAGGGGCCGGTGGTGCCCCCAGTGTTGATTTTTTGTAACATGCTATGGGCATGTCATATGTATCAGAGTAGATGGACTCTAAACACATGTTTTACGACACATATTATGGATATGCATATTTTTGATGATTATGAATGTTATTGTCTTGTATGAAATGCGTGTGATAAATGCCAATCTAGAATATGGTTTGCAATGCTATCTACGTAGTGATTTTGTTCTCAAGGTACATGGTTGAAAGTTATGGTTTCAAATGCACGTATCAAAAGTTTCACTCCTAAATATCGTCTAAATAGCATAGGATTACGCACACGATAGACACCATTTAGTTGCATGACAAGAAGTAGGGAGTCTAAACGAACATGCAGATGGAGGATGCGATGAGAGAGGGCATCGGCTAAGAGACCACGCACTACATCATATTCGGCCTGATTATTGGTGGCAGTACCAATGCAGACCCCGTTCGAGAGAACAAGGGCATGCAAGGGGGTAAAAATGGCCCAACCTGCCTAGGCTAGATTCTGGGAGTAACGACTTGCACCATCGGCATAATCGATATAGGTTGTGGACGGAAGGTCCTGCGAAATGGTGTTGCAAGATAAAAAATGGGGGGAGGAGGAACAATGACGGCAGCGTGAGAGTAGAGTAGACATCGAACGGCAACTGCGGGAGGGAGTGTGATGAGCAAAATGGCTATGACTCATATACGGACTAGAGGGTTGTATATGAGAGCTATAGGAGGTATAGCTGGGTCTCGGGCTACGGAGGTCAACATAGACACGAGTGGTGTCATCCCGTGTATGGGCGGGAAAGATGAGGTGATGGGTGGAAAAGGCTTCCAAGGGGGCATCCTGACAGGAAAAGAGGGGATGACGAGTGGAAGGGAAACCACATGACGCGGAAAATATACATAAATCATCCAGATAGGAAGAAAGGCTCACATATGGATCGTCACGGGGAATGACAGAAGAACAGATAAACAAATGGTCAAATGATGTTGAGCCCAGGGTGGTCGCTGAAGGGGGGTCGAGCGAAACAACAGGGGAGGATTCAAAGGGAATGTTCTCCAAGGGTCTCACAGAGGATTATAGGTAGAGAATGGTGGTATTAGACTCCGTCATCTGGACATCAGGGGGGGGGAATGTCAATGGGAGCGGGGGGATCCTCAAGTTGACCTAAAGCATATTGCGCAAGTATGGGAGAGGCGGACTGATTTTGTTCAACCTCATACTCTCGAACTACCTCTAAAGAGGCGCGGTAATGCATCAGGTGAAGACAATGGTGGGAGTAATGGCCATGGACACCGCACAAAGGACAGGGTTTGTTGGTGCGAATAATCTTTGGGTTCTTGGTTACGGACGAGGACGGAATAGAGGGGTCAGGGACCGTAGACTCAGGGAACGCGAACTTTAGCCATGGGCTGAATATAGGGAAATTCAGGACAATTATGGGTGGCGTGACCAACGACATCACACAAGGCGCAAGGCTTTGCGGGCGGAGGAGGCGCCGGGTCAGTCGGGGTGGCCTTGTCTTTGGATGCCCCCTTGCGAGATTTACCTTTCTTTCCTGGGGCTTTCACCACAGGGGCAGGGTCCTGGGGAGGTGCTGGGGGTATGGTGGCAACGGAGGAAGCGAGGGGGACCGGTTGAACCAGTGTCAAAGCAAGATAAGGTTTGGGGTGACCAGGTGGGGTAGCGGCTGGAGGGTCAAGGTACCAGACGGGTATGCCCAGGGTCAGGTTGGGGAGAGAGAGGGTGGCCATGACGAGGACTGTATAGACTACAGGAGGGGGAGCCAGGAAAGGTATCTGACCAGCGGGATAATGACCAGGAGGGACGGCTCTGAGATTTTTGAGGCCTGGGGGAACCGACCCAGGAGGATAGAGGGGTTTAGGGATACCAGCTCTAGGAGAAGGGCCAGAAGGAGGAGGTCTGAGGTTGCTGACTAGTTGAAGCGGGTCGCTTAAGGGCAGCCCGAGACGATTGCATCATGCAAACATTCGATAAGCTGGGATCAGAGATAGGAGGAGGAGGGAGACCAGGGAAAGTTCCAAGCAAAGAGGAGTCTTTGTAGACGCCGGGAGAGACACTGGTCAAGGAATCGATGGTTTTATTATTGGCTACAGAATAGATGGTCTTCTCAGGGGAGGTCTAAGACTTTGGCTCATGATAAGTCAACTGGTCGATGGTGACTATCTTTCCATTGTGAGGAAAAGACATCTTGCGAAAAACCGCGGATGAGACAGTAGACATGGCATAGGTGTAGCTTTTCCCCAAGAGAATGTTGTAATCTAGAGGGGCGTCGATGAATTTGACATCGACACAAAAAGTCTTGCCCGCAAGAGTCATAGGACAATTACGGAAGAGGCCAATGGGCTATGAGGCGTGGCCATCCCACGCTCAAAGGGTGATCATGGAAGGGGCCAAATCAGAAGATCCGAGTTGCTTCCAAATGGAAGTGGACATCACACAGGTGGATGCCCCCTCATCAATTATACACCGAGAAACGTTAGCATTCCAGATTTTTACTGGGATTTGGAAGGCTACGGAAGCAGGAAGAGGAGGATGTTCTGATTGATGGTCATCGAAAACAATCATTTGGTCATTAAAAGGATCTATAGTGCCCATGGCAGATAGCAGAGCCTTATTTTGGGAAGGGCACAACTGGAGGAGTTCCAATTTGGAAATGGCAGTAGGAGACTGCGCCGAATCATCTACTATGCTATAAGAATGAGCAGCTCGACCAGAAGCAGCATTTCGGCATAATGGTCCCTTAGGAATATTGGTATGAACCTCAACTTTGGGTTGAGGGATATGTAAGTGACCATTAGATGTCGAAAGAGGCTCGGTAGAACCTGAAGAAGGGGACTCAGAGACAGACTGAGCGGGAGGCTTGGGGTACTGACGAGACTGAGTTTGAAGGTTAAGGTCGACATTTGGAAATGGATCAGAGTTCATCATGAGGATCTGGTAATCGGAGGAACCAGAAGGGGAAGGTTGAGTGGCTACCTGTCCGTCAGGTGGTTGGGCGGCCACGAATCCTTGCTGGGGGAAAGGATCGATAAACACAGCCGGTTGAGTAGTGGCCACATTAGGGGGAGCATGAGGGGAGGCATGTTGTCCTTGCAATGTGGCTTGAGACTCCCACATCTACCGCATCTGTGGTAAAAGGGGACAATCATGAGTGTAATGACCATAAACACCGCAACACGAACAAGGCTTATTTGTGCGAATAGGCCTATCTGGCTTGGATTCAGTGCCCTGTTGCTGGTTAGCAGTGTTGGGGTCAATACCTTGAGGCAGGTTGATTTTGATTGCCTTTCTGCCTTCTTTGAGAGAAAGGGGGATTAGTCGCGCCCTGTTGTGCAAATACTTGCCCTGGAGGGGGCTGTAGGTGCTATTGCTGGGGTTGAGAAGGCAAGGGAGGTGGAAGTGCAAATGCTGGAGGAGCTGGAGCACCAGGCTACGACTAAGGATAATGGTTAGGTTGGGCAAAATTCAGGTAAGCAGGAGGTTGGGTGAAAGGATGAGGCATGCCGTATCCTAGATACATGCTACCTGGAGGGGGAAAAGTGCTAGAGGTGCTGGCCCCTCCCGGAGGGAGACCATAGCCCATCGGAGGTTGAGCATACGGATGAGAAAGCGCTCCGACAATACCATCGGCAGAATGAGATGCCCCCGGGGCGTTAGCGCCACCGAGCCCGGGGAGGTCAGGAAGGACGGTATAAACATAACCATACTGAGCGTAGATCAGGTCATATTTCAAGACTATTTGGAGGGCAGCTTCTTCGGTTTGATGGAAATGGGAGGCGACATCTTTGCCAATGGGAGGTAAGAGAGCGCGAAGGAACCAGTCCATATAGACCTGATCGTCGAAGGTGGGAGCTCGAAATAAGCTCCGTCTTCTCCGCCATTCCTGGACATGAGTGGAAAGGCGGGTCGAAGAGGATTGACGGAAAGAAGTCAAAAGCTCTGTACCAGTGTCGCATCGGAGAGGGAGCTGGAAATAAGATAAAAAGGCTTGGGCAATGGTCGCAAAGGTGGTATGGGAAGAGGTGGCCTGATCAACATACCATTTAGAAGCTTCGCCCGTAAGCGTGTGTTGGAACAACCAAAGATGGATGGAATCATCGGTAATGGAATTGGAGGAACACCACATGTGGAAAGAGTGGACGTGGTTGGTTGGATCTTCTCCAGCAAGGCCTTCGAACTTGGGGATGTCGGAGGGGAGCTTGGTTGGCATAGCAGGCCAACCAACATCGTGGCGGATAGGGTCATTGATCAACTGATTAAAATCGGGGAGGCTGAGGCTTTCCATGTAAGGGAGCAAGGGTGCAGCCGAGGTAGTTCCTGTGGTGGTTCCGCTAGTAGTAGTCCCGGCATTAGGGCCGGGATTACCGCTAGTGTTAGGCCCTGGACCAGACATAGTGAAGGTGACAGGGGGAGAACCAGAAGTAAAAGGAAAACCCAATGAATCAGAAGAGGAGTCGGAGTGCGGACTCGGAGGAGGACTAACTCGACGATGGCGGGAAGGAGTAGGTCGACTGACTGGAAACTGAGGGTGAATGCCAAGTCTCCAGGATGTGAACCTTGGGGGTGCAATGATGACAACACAAACACGGCACAAGGGGAAGGAGAACGACCAAAAAAGGTAGGGAGGTGCAGAATCAAGTGATTACAATGTCGAAACAAGGGCAGAAAAGGTGCAATGTCAATTTATTTTACAATGTTTTAAAGTCTTTTCCTGGCGGTGTTAACCAGGCTCTTCTTCGCTTAGGGTGAGTGTGTGGCGTGCGTTAATTTTAATTTTTAAACCCAGACGTTTTGAGAGTAAAAGAAAAAGTGTGTTGCGTAACTGAAAATAAATCTGCAGAGAACAGTATATAATGCTGAAATAACAGAAAATTACCAGCTAACAATGCATCGATCTAACCCAAGAAGGTGGGTCTCTCAAAACTAGTCTAAAAGAGGGGGGAAAATCTAGTCAAAACACACTAAAAAGAGGCCAATAGATCTAAGGTTGGGAGGGACAAGGATCTAAAGGAGAAAACTGCTGAAAAGAGGTGCATAACACAACCGAGAGACAGAGGCAAGGTGGCTGTAAAAAAGGATGAAATCAGAAAAAAGAAGAAGGGACAAGGAGGAGGCTCTAAAGGAAGGTCCAAACAAAACTACAAGAGGTGATTTGAAAGGGAGAAGAGCTGATTTAAAGGGATCTGAGAAGGAGATAGCAGATCTGAAAAAGGAAAGGCTGAAACTCTAAAAAATCAGACACCTGAAACAGTTAAAACTCTTCCACCAAAAGTGGAGGGTACTGAAGCCCTAGGGGGCTATGTTCCTATTTAGATGAGAAAAATAGATCAGAAACAGGTCTAAACAGGCTGAGACAGAGGCTGGAAAACCCTGACAGAAGTTTCAAAAAAACCCAGAAAAGTTGCAGAAAAATAGCAGAAAAACTGGCAGGTCGTAGGTTCTAACCTATTTTCTGTGCAGGTCGTAGATAATGGGTTGTTTCTAGGCTGAAAAGTGCGACCTGAAGGGTGTCCCGGCGGCAGATTTCCAAAAAAGTTGTCGTCTCAGTTGCGGCTGATGTCTATCACCTACGGAATAGGGCCAGAAACACGCGGAAGTGAGAAATTTTAATTTTTTAGGGTTTTATAGGTGAAAAACAACATAAAAGTACGAACCACAAAAAGATGAAAAGGAACCCTAGGGTCTGAAGTAGCTGGATATGCAAGAATATGAAAAAAGACAGCGGTCGTAATTGAAAACCCGTGTGGAGTCGCCAGTTATTAGTATGAATCTTTTGTCGAAGTGTACGAAAAAAGACCACTTTAGCTATGCATAACTTATAGCCCTAACATCAAATATGGCTGCCAATATCTTCAGATCTGCAGTTAGTTGATCAAGATGAATGCTGCAAAAATCCAGATCTATGCATAAAGAGACATTAAGCAGTAAATAAGGTTTTGCTCCATACATCCAATAGACAAGACAAGAACAATATTTTTGAAAGAATTTTTGTATTAAGGGCACCTGGGAGGAAAACAAGAAGGTGTTTCCAATTCTCCTCAATAGGATGGGTTCTTGGAAGTCCTCAGCACTTCAGATCTAGTATTTCTCTCTCCTGTTGGTGTAGAAAATCCAGACAAAGATAGAACTCAAAGGGAGCTCACACAACAAATAATGGAAAATTTGACAATGATAATGGCTCAAATTGAGACCAAGAGTGTAGATCCAGAGTGATCTAATAGGCAACAAAAGGTGAAGAATGGTAGGAGAAACCCTCCTATTTATAACAAAATATTGGGTCATTCTAGATCTTGGTGCATGATTAAAATAACATTAACCAAATCTAGATCCACCTTTTTATGGAATATTTTATTATATTTGTTGGAGGGAAAAAGTATTTGACTTGGGTCAAATCCCTTTATTTGTGAATAATAAATAAATAAATGATTTATTTATCATTTTAAAGAAGTGGTTGAAAGATAATCAAATAAATAATGATTTATTTAATTATTTATGGGTGATTTAGTCATATTTAACAAGGAATATTATTTAAATAAGATTTAAACAGTTATTCCTAGAAAATAATAAGATAAATAAGGATTTATCTAATTAATTTCTTTGTTTTGGGTTAAACATGACCAGGAATAATAATTAAATTATTGTTTAATTTATTATTCCATGAGGGAAATCAAACAAATATAGATTTGTTTAATATTTCCCTTTGGGGTTTCCTGTTTAGACCATAACCAACCTAGTAAATGTGTTTTATTAAGTTATTTTACATAGTGAAAGCAATTGTACTTAGGGTAAAATTAGTCTTACATGGTGTACTTGGGTCCATCTAATGGTAGTAGGTTAGATGACCAAAAAATGGTGTAACACACGCGACTGTCGTTTTTTCTTCATTTCAATTTAGTAAGTGTCATTTTCATGTTTTCTTAATTTTTCATATGTCACTTTCAATTCCATTTTGTTTTTGCAAGATTCATATTCTTGTTTTCTTACTGTCGCAGTTGGTGTCTGTTGTTGTTATCACTCCTGCATGTGTCACACCTTAGCGCAGAACTAGAGTTACTTATAGAGAACTCTTTTGCATTATATGGTATTATATATCATTATAATATGTACTAAAGACATTCCTACTACTTAGTGCACCGTTTTGTCACAATCGACACTTTTGTCGCAAATTGTGTTCTAAGTATCATAATGTGTCGTTTCAACAGTCGCACATGGTAATAAGTGTCGCTCTTTTATCATTTCAAGGTGTGATTATTATTCATGACTCATATGAATTTTTATATTTCATATTGATGGATTTCATGTGTATGATCCAATTATGAGTCATGATCGGATGCATTTCCCTCTCTTACTCTACCAATACCACTCTTAGCCATTATGGAGCTCCTCTCGATCTTCTTGCCTAGTGCAAGTTTTGAAGGCATATAAACTCTTATCGAGTGATGATATTAGCCTATTCATGAGTCTCATTAATGTAACCTTTCTTTCCAATACTTTTTCATTAAAATTTTCTCAATATCACCCCAACATTGTTGCACATTAAGGACCTTCCAAGGGCAGTTACCTAACCCTTATTGTTCATATTAACTCACTGCACTGATTTTTTCTCACCCATTACATGCATGGAATTTAGAACACTCCTAGATGATAATAAGGACCCATTCCACCCTCTTCTATAATCCAACCATGCAACAAAAAGGTCCTCCTATCCTCACAATGCAATGAAAACCCTCCTAGGAAAATGGACTTTCTTTCTATGGATTTCCTAGTGAAAAACACATTCCAGGTGAAAAAGCACCCACTGTTGGGTTAAAATACACTATCCTATAAAGAAAACGAAATTATAAATCAGCAATGAGCCCTTGTTCAGTCAAACTATGTTGGCCATTAAGTTTCCTCTTCCTCCCAACGCATGGCGCACAAACAAGGCGCAATCATGCATCCCTTTATCATTGTTGTCCCTCTGTGTGCTCAATCCTAGTGTCCCTAAATGCATGTGCAGTCTCAAGAGACAATGAACCCTTGTTGACATAATTTCACTTTCTTTAAGGCCTTATCTTCCTTCTAGCACATGGCGTAGTCTCAAGCCTCAATCCTTCATCCTTCTCCCTTGTTCTTCCCCTCTACATCGAACACTTTATGAAGACTCTCTAAGCATATGAAGGCTTAGTGAGGATTCATCTTAGTCCCTGAATAGTTAAACTATGGTTTCTTACTATTCCTCTCTTTTGTTCTGGCCGCATGGGACTATCTCAAGAAACAAAATCACCACCTTATCCCTTAAGCTTCCCCACTGCACTAGAAAAATGAGTTCCCATGTTTACAGTGCATAGTTCATTAATAATGAACATTGGAGCCTTCCTAAGCTATTAATGATTTCAACTGCGCTTTCCTTATCAAGCCTCCTTCTCCCAAAACTTCCATAGGCTTATCATAAGCAATTCCTTCCATGAACTAGGTAGTGATAATGATAGATGGTCTTAAGACTCATTTTTCCTTCACTTGAATTATCTTCATTAGCAGAAGTACCTTCTCAACATGACAACGTGATCGTCAAATATTATAGTAAGGAGAAAACACAAAGAATCAATTGTGAAGAAGAAGCATAAAAGGGAATTTCATGAAGACATGAGGTAGATCCCGAACCATGACAGAAAGAAGACATTGCATGGTGACTCATAAGATTACAATATTGATCAAAGACCCTGTGGAGGGTGAGGATAATAATAAAAGTTAATATTTACATGAAGATGAAGCATATATCAGATCTACCATTAATAATGAAAGACCAACTAGTAAAGAGAGCATCTTGTCATTTCCACCTCATCATGAGCTCCATCTCATCATTGTCAAGTTGTAACTTTTGCAAATGTCATCTCTATGTCAAATGTGTCCATGTGTCATGCCACATCATCATGTGGAATGTAATGTGTGTAAGTACTAGAGTTATATGTGGAATATGAAAAACCACATAGTCATATATGGACAAAAGAGTCTTTAGGAGACGTTCAAGAGTCATTAAGAGAAGTCCAAAACTCACTTGGAAGTCCAATAATTTTTTATAAACGCAAAGGATAAATTAGAATTCCAAGATTCATGAGGGTAAATCAAAAGTCGACGGAGATGAAAGATCATTCCTCTTACTACAAATAATCCCTCATAACTCAAGAAAAGGGGTTTTAGAGGCTTAGGGTTTAGAAATCTAGTCTTGGCTTCTCTAACGATGCATAGGAGAGAAAAATATTCTTTGGAGAAAAAAGAAACGACTTAATGTTCCAATAGTATAACCAGTGCCTCATCATTGTGATTGTGTACTTGGAGATTTTACCTAATATTTAATCTCATTGAGCCAAAAAAATTTCATGCATTTATCACATATGTTTTGAGACTATTCTTTGGATGTTTGCGCTATATGATATATTTGCATGTACTAAGGAAGTTGAAATACTTCATTGGATTTGGCACTTTTATTGTTGAATTTATGTTTTATTTTCTTTAATGATTGTTATTCCTATGTGAAATATTTCTCTATATTACTAATTTTGAAATTTTCAACAAGAAATATTGAAAAATGGCAACAAGAAGAGGCGTCTAATTTAATTTTCCCCTTATTAAATTAGAGGTAAATTGTAATTCCACATCACATGACAACTTGTATGAGTTAAATAAGTCATGAAGACTTAGTTAGTTCAATTAATTCGGGTTGAGGGTCAAACTAGAGGCATGTTTGAGTGTCTCCTACCTTTTAGGAGCCCTAGTTGAGTTTATTTTGAGTTGTAATTAATTAACTTAATTGATTTAAGTTAAAATCAGTTTAACTAGTTTTAACTTATGGAGGAAATAGTGAGAGGTCCAATGAATTAAATTAGGTTTAATTCACATGCAGTGATCAATCAAATAACTGATAATTCACTAAAAATAGCTCATGCATGTGAGTTTGGAGGAAGACCGAGTTTATATTGGAGGTGAAGGGAAGTGTACTATTTGTTTTATAACTATTCAAGTTCTACAAATGGTGCATGTAGTGAGAGGAAGAGCCTAAATGGGTCGTGCAATAAAATGGAGGAAAATTCCTATTAAATAGGGGCCTAATTCTTCATTGAACTGTAAGGAAGCATGAAATTGGCTATGTATTGGTCAGAGTCAGCCTAGAGAAGTAGTGAGATAGACAAAGGTAGTGTAGAGAGCTCTTAAGCCTGAGATAAGCATTGTATTTTTCTCATATTATTTGGCTTATGCAATATACATATAACAGGGTTTTTAGCTGAGGCTTTTCCAAGATAAATACTTGTGTTGCGTGATTGAAATTCTTTCTCTTTCTTGTTCATGTGATTATGCGATCGTAATTTCTTTCCACAATTTCTAGAGTAGATTCATGTATTTAGTTTTAGCATATTTCACATATCATTTTGAATATTCATGCATTTTCTACAAATAACAAATATTTTCATGCTCTCATTTGTCTCTCTTAGGTTAGTACTATTACTTCGTTCCAGAGATTCACTCTCATCTCCCACTCATGAGCGCATCCTTTTACACATTGAAATTGGTTTTCCATAATGTCAACTTACTTGTTTGTTTAACGTTTATGTATATAATATCTTATGTTATCTTTTTAAACCTAGGTTAACCTTTATATTATAGTGGTCGGTTTGATATTCGGGATAAGGTTAATACTCCAAAATGTGTGACGTCTAATTGCGACTTCACATTGGGGAGATCGTCGGGCCCCTGTATGTTGGTGCTATCCAACACCGTTGACATTATGGTGCTAGAAGGAGGGCCAGATGACAAATTGTGCCCATTGAGTATGTTTTTTGAATATATTATATTAGATGGCTCATTCCCAAATCATAATCTCATAATAATTTTCTAACCTATCCCGTGGTAAACCTTTAATTTCCACGGAAAAAAATTTATGACTTGTCTCAACTGCATTTTTTTGGTCAGGGTGATGTATCCACAATCAATCATTTCTTTTAATTTTTCAAATTTTGTGAATTTCATGGAATCGAAGATGAGGATATTGCTTTTGTGATTTACTTCCTCACCCTTGGTGTTCAAGTTATTCGATGGTTTCATACCCTACCATCTTCTTCCATCCAATCATTTGATAAATTCCTTAAGGGGCTTCATCAAGCTTTCTATATGTATGATTACCAAGATTTTCTCAAAAGGATTAATCAACTAAGAATGTACCCTAATGAATCAATTAAATATTTTTCCAATTGATTCCTTCACTTATGTTATTAATTTCATATAGAAGATATCGATTAGGATTTCCTTAAAAGGAAGTTTGAAATCTTGGTTCAAATCCCTTCACACGGTGGGTCTAAACCCCCAGATGATCTTCTTCTCCCAATTTTTTTACATCATGAGACACCTCTAATTTCACAGGAGGAACCTATTATTCCTTTTGTTCCTTGTCCTCCTCCTTTTCTAGTACAAATTGTGGTGCCTCAACATATTAATGATCAATTTTGGAAATATGCAAATAAAATTCGTAATCCATCTTCTCGTCCTGCACCCACTTCCCATGATATTGATCTAACTAAGGATAATTTGGAATGGTTCATAGAACCTAAGGTGAAGGATAGTCCCATGATCTTTCAAGATTATATTAATGCTCATAACTCCAGTCTTGAACCTAATTTAGAAACCCATCACCTTGTATCATCTCTTTCCCATGATCCATTTCCCATTTATCTGCTTGATTAATATCTTCTAAATCCAAGAAGTGAACATGTGTAAGGTAGTCACATTTCATAGGTAGAGGAGAAAAAAGGTCAAGATTTTCTAGATCTCTCTTCCCTTTCTCAAAGTCCTATGTGTCAAGTAACTTCTAAAGAATATTCCCCAAGCACTTCAAGTTCATCATCTAATGAGTTGAAATTAGAATTGACACAATGTCATGTTCAATCAAAGGAATATTTTGACTTGAGTAATATGTTTGTTGAAGATGCATAGTTCGAAAAAATTAGTGATGTATATGGATTCCATTTAGATTATAGTGGCCTTATTGAAATTACCAGTAATAGTTTTACACACGAAATGCATGATCTCATTCAATCTTCAAAATTTAATTCTATAATCTTAGAAATTTTTCAAACTTGTCAAGAAGTTGAGGCACTTCAAATACCATTGATGGTTATGGTAAGTTCTCGCGATTATGGTAAGATCCTTGAACTAATTCAGGTCTGGATTTTCTTGAAAAATCCCTTTCTTTTCATTATTTCATTAGATGCATAATCTCTTTGGAATGACTTGAATTATTTCAGATATATTTCTTGTGACTTTATTTCAGTTTCATTTGACTTATCTTCATGCAAATCCCTTGAATCTAACTAGGGTTTGGAGTGTATACCTTACATGAATGTACATAGCTATGAAGATGATCCCTTCAATATTATCATTGGCCAAAATATGCATACCTTTCATATTCTTTTGAAATAATCAACTGATAATATTTCTTGTGAATATTATAATGTAAATAATTTTCTTCATGGCACCAGATGTCCTCTAGAGTGTTAGTGAATGGTTGTGATATATGGTGAATCAAGTTCCTCTCTTTCACTCATTGCATCTTGATTGGTTTCATGTATTCACTATTGATTTAGGTGGATATCGGTGGCCACCCACCTATTCCATTTGGACCAGCAACATCAATTCTTGCAGCTTTTCACTTCCAGCAGCTTACTATTTTTAGCAGGTTTTCGGGTCTTGCATGCCCAGAGCCATTTTGGGGCAATAATGATCCAGGTGGATATTGGTGGCCACCCACCTATTCCATTTGAACCACTGCCATTAGTTCTTTCCATTTTTAAGTTTCAACACAACTTACTATTTTTAGCAGTTTTTCAAGTCATCAACCTCTGAAGTCGTTTTGAGGCCCTAAACGACATTTTTTGGGAAAATCGGGAGCAACATGGGTCCATGGATTGATGATTCTCACACCAAAAGTTGTATTCTTAAGACATATATTTCTAACGAGCTATTTTTCACATCAAACAAAGATCGTATGCCAAATTTACGTCCCCGAGAAGTTGAAACATCAATTTACCCAAACGGGGCCCACAGTTTTGGTGCTTCATCTCCTAGGGTCAGGTTTTTGGATATTTCAGATTTTACTTTGTTTCTCAACAATAAATAGGCCTTTGAGCCTCATTGTAAAATAGTTAGAGGGATGGTAGCCGACACATCTCTTCTCAAGGATATGCTACCTGTGCCCTAGCTCATTTATTTCCATTATTTCTATAAGCATGTTTTAGTCAGTTGTTTTGTAACAAATTTTGGAGGCTTGTAGCTGCCACGTCTCTTCTTAGAGATAAACTTACCAGCAGCCTCTCTATTTATTTACATTTTTCCTGTAAACAAATTTCAATTCTGTAACACATTTTAGAGGCCTGTAGCCTCCACATCTCTTCTCATAAATAAGCTACCAGTGCCCTATCTATTTTATTTCAAGCATTTGATTATAATAAAATGAAGAATTATTTCCACTGCATCTTTGTATCTATGGTTCTATGTGTATTTTTTTGCGTTCCTGCATAAATCTAGATCAACTATACTAGCATTCCTTTTCAATTCTTTAAATCATTATGGTGCTAACTCAGTTTGCAACTAATTACAAGGAAATGGTGTATTACATGAAACATGCAAGGAAGATTATAATGTTGTTCGAAGAATTTGGAAAAAATTTCAAATTGATCTATCTTTGTCATCGACTAACCGAGAATATCATGACTTAATACATCCATCTGATCATAATTCCATTCCTAATAACTGTCATTCGACTAAGCATTTTCTTACTAGTGTATCTAATGATATTCATTTTTCATTGATTGATATTTATCATTTATCATGATACTATTTGGATCCTTATCGTTGAGCTGAAGTAATTCAACCTTCGCTAATGGTTATTTTACGTCCTCACTATATTGACAAGGCTTATGAATGTCATCAGATTCATTTTCCCTTACAAGATTCTCATCCTAATTCCATGCCATTAATTGAGAAATTCACTACAAGAAAAAAGGACATTGGTGAGGGGCGAAAAATGTCACCATAAGCTCATTGGTGAGGGTCAAAAGAGCCTTCGTCACCAAAAACTAAAGGTCACCAAAGGTGGCATAGCCAAAAATATAGGTGTTGTGGTGACATTCAAGGTTCGTCACTAATAATTATTTATTATGATGGATAGTGACCGTCACCATTTCGTATGAGCAATAGTGGCAGACAATAGCCTCCATCACCAAAAAATTGAACGTCACCAAAGGTGGCGTCACCGAAAGTATGTGTTGTGGTGACATTCAAGGTCTGTTACGAATATTGATTATAATGAGAGATAGTGACCGTCACCATTTCATATGAACATCAATTTTTCGTGATGGCCCTTTCATGGTCGTCACTATTGGTGCATATATATGGCGACGTTTGTTGACCGTCACCATTTCATATTTGGTGAGGGTCAAAAAATGTCACGATAAGCTCATTGGTGACATCAAGGTCCATCATGAATAATGACTATAATGAAAAACAATGACCCTCACCATTTCATATGTACAACAACGATTTATGGTGATGGACCTTTGAGGGTCGTCACTATTGATGTGTATATATGGTGGCATTCGTTGACCGTCACCATTTCATATTTTGGTGATGGTCGAAAAATGTCACCATAAGCTCATTGGTGATGGTCAAAAGAGAATCCGTCACCAAAAACTGATTGCCTCCATTCCCTAAGAATATCAAGGCACGATGGAATCGAACCACCAACCTCCTGCCTGTAAAGTGGGTGCTCTTCCATTGAGCTAGCACCCTTTAAAGAATTAGAATTTTAAAAAATATATCTCTAAACCTTTATAGATTGTAAATTCTAGGGTCTTTTCCTTGTAATGCAACTTGTTCATCACTAATGATGGCCTCTTGCAACAAAACCTATTTGAATTTGACAGATTGCAATAAAACAATGAATTACTCTAAATAAATTATTTCCAAATAAGAAATTTCTATAACAAAATATGGAAATATTCATTAAGTATAAATATTATTCTATCATAATATCATGTTAGACAACCTAAATTATATTTAACATCCTTTATATACATATATAATATCCCTTCAAATTCAACTATCTCTTTATGCAACATTCCTTCAAGCTCTACAATTTGTCTCCTTGATTTAGTAACCTTAATACCAGAATAAAAGGATCCAAATGTGGCGATTTTTTGTCCTATCTAATAGAGAAAATTAGAAAACTCTCTAAACAACATTTCCACTTTATCTGCAACCTATACATTTGCATCAAAATGCACATTAGTTTGGATCTGGGGGGTCCTATGCCATAGGTATGATAGGCATATAAATTAATTAGCAAATATCTACCCATATGTGTAATTTGTATCATAAAGTAGCTCTGCAGGTTCCTTTCTAAACCAATCTTATTGATGTGGATCATGGAACTCTAATTTTGAAGGTGGAAAATGTAGAGACAAAACATTTATGGAGGAATATCATAAACATGCAATAATACTTCCAAAGCTCTCACATTGAATTTGGCAGGAACATAGGTCCAATAGATTAGTATAGAATAGCCATTAAATGTCATTCACAAGTATGGGTACTGAAAAATCATGAGTTACATAAATTATGTAAGATATCACAAGGTCAAAATAAAAAAATAATATGAAAATTGCTTCCAAAATATAAAGGAGCAAAATTCAGCAGCATAAGAAGAGGGAGCATTGTGGCAATGATTTAGGTGTAGCTTTAAAGTTTAATTCATGGTTTAGCATATTTATTAAAGCATGGTGGCTAAAAAGGTGGGCAAAGGGTAAGTGGAGAGAGGAATCAACACTGCTCATAAATTTGATGGAAAAAAAAATCAATTTTTTTTACAAACTCACAAAGGAAGCTTTGAGGCCATAAATTGAAGAATTTGTTGCTATCTTAGATGGATAAGACAACATATAATTGGAAAGAGACATCACTGCTAGTGCATTTGGAGAGGGTTCTTCAGATCCAAAGGGAAGATACCACAATATCCCTGATGTAAAATCAGATCTAGACACTTTCCTCAAGAAAAATAGTCTCAAATAATTTGTGGTGTGTTTCAATGGATCTCCCATTTATAACACCTACAACTATTATGATAAAAAATTTCATGGAAAAATAAAGCAGGCTAAAAATTAGGGTCAAGAATAATGGTGAATGGTCTTGTCTTGGACATCTTTTGGTAGAGATTCAGTTTGATCATTGAAAAATGAGTCACTGCCTTGCGTCTAGGTCCACATTCAGACACCACTCCAGCTTGAGGTGGCTCTTGTAAAGTTAAATAGTGAAATCAGCAGTGAATAAGTGAATTTTAGAAAAAAAGGGAGAATGGTCAGATAGAAACATATAGTTGATTTTTCTGG
The DNA here is from genome assembly GCA_034641835.2 of Pinus albicaulis. Classification (NCBI taxonomy): domain Eukaryota; kingdom Viridiplantae; phylum Streptophyta; class Pinopsida; order Pinales; family Pinaceae; genus Pinus; species Pinus albicaulis. The sequence continues at coordinate 330,889,498 of CM076581.1, read as the reverse complement.
AAGAACTGAAGAAAACTCTTGTGGTTAAATCATCTCAGCATCTTTGAGGGAGTGTAGACAAGAAATCCGTTTTGAATTTCAATAAGAGTGGGGAGATAAAATGACACTGAATAATTTCAATAATCTATGTAACTCATGATTTTTATGGAGTGCCCATAATTATTTTTCATACAAAATTGTGGGTACTACAGAAAAATCATGAGTTACATCAATTATGTAAGATGTCACAAGGCCAAAATAAAAAATAATATGAAAATTTCTTCCAAAATATAAAGCAGCCGTATTCAGTGGCATAATAAGAGAGAACATTGTGGCAATGATTTAGGTGTATCTTTAAAATTTACTTCATCGTCTAGCGTATTTCTTAAAGAATGGTGCTTGAAAGTTTTGGAAAAGGGTAAGTGGGGAGAGGAGTCAACACTGCATGGTACATTTGATGAAAGAAAAAAAAAAGATTTTTTTTTACAAGCTCACAGAGGAAGCTTTGAGGCCATAATTTGAAGAATTTTTTGTTATCTTAGATGGAGAAGGCAACATATAATTGGAAAGAGATAGATATTCTGGTACATTTGGAGAGGGTACTGCAGATCCAGAGGGAAGATACCACGACAGCCCTAATGTAAAATGAGATATAGACGTTGTTCTCAAGAAAAACAGTCTCAAATCATATGTGATGTGTTTCAGTGGCTATCCCATTTATAACACCTACAAATATTATGATAAAGAAGTTCATGGAAAAATAAAGCGGGCTAAAAATGAGGGTCGACAATTATGGTGAATGGCCCTGTCCTTGACATATTTTGGTAGAAATTTAGTTTGATCGTTGAAAACGATTCATTGCTTTGTGCCCAGGTCCACATTCAGACACCACTCTAGCTTGAGGTTACTCTTGTAAAGTTAAATAGTGAACTCAGCAGTGAACAAGTGAATATTAGAAAAAAGGGAGAATGGTAAGATAGAAACAATATAGTTGAATTTTCTAGCAGGACTGAAGTAAACACTTGTGGTTAAATCATCTCAGCATCTTTGAGGGAGTAGAAGACAAGAAATCCATTTTAAATTTCAATAAGAGTGGGGAGCTAAAAATGGCACTCAATAATTTTAATAATTTATGTAACTCATCATTTCTCATGAGTGTCCATAATTAGTTTTCATACACAATTATGGGTACTCCAGAAAAATCATGACTTACATAAATTATGTAAGATGTCACAAGGTCAAAATAAAAAAATAATATGAAAATTTCTTCCAAAATATAAAGCAGCCGAATTCAGTGGCATAAGAAGAGAGAACATTGTGGCCATGCTTTAGGTGTATCTTTAAATTTTACTTCATGTTTTAGCATATTTCTTAAAGCATGGTGGTTGAAAGGGTTGGAAAAGGGTAAGTGGAGAGTGGATTCAACACTACATGGTACATTTTATTAAAGAAAAAAAATCAAAATTTTTTACAAGCTTACAGAGAAAGCTTTGAGGCCATAATTTGAAAAAGTTGCTGCTATCTTAGATGGAAAAGGCAACATATAATTGGAAAGAGACAAATCTGCTGGTACATTTGGAGAGGGGTACTGGAGATCCATAGGTATAATATCATGACAAACCTGATGTAGAATGACATCTAGATGCTTTTCTCAAGGAAAACGTTCTCAAATCATATGTGGTGTGTCTCAATGGTTCTCCCATTTATAACACCTACAACTATTATGATAAAGAAGTTCATGGAAAATAAAGAAGGATAAAAATGAGAGTCGAGAATTATGGTGAATGGCCTTTTCCTAGACATCTTTTGGTAGAAATTCAGTTTGATCATTGAAAAATGAGTCATTGCCTTATGTCTAGGTCCACATTCAGACACCACTCCAGCTTAAGGTTACTCTTGTAAAGTTAAATAATGAGCAAGTGAATGTTAGAAAAAGGGGATAATGGTCAGATAGAAACAATATAATTCAATTTTCTGGCAAGATTGAAGCAAACTCTCGTGGTTAAATCATCTCAATATCTTTGAGGTAGTAGTAGACAAGAAATCCATTTTGAATTTCAATAAGAGTGGGAACCGAAACAATGACATAGTTAGTGAGGGACTGGTAGATGATGGTGAGGCTGATGATATTCATTCCAACATTGTTTTCACGCAGCGAAAAAATTTATGAGGATGATTATATTCTTATGAAAAAGGCTCGACCTTATCCTACAACACTTGAATTAAATTTGAGGAAGTAGAACAAGTACTATATAGTTGCAAGGGAAGCATTTCAGTTTTGGAGAGATATTCATGGTCTAGAAATTTTTATGATGGCCATTTTCAAATATGTGCTCTTAGAAGTTATCTCAATTTTGAAGTATGATGGAATTTGTGTTGGGTTGAACACCCATCAATGTGGGGCGTGACAAAGATCTCTAGACCCTGTTCATGCACAGGGAATTGAGGATTCTAGCACTATGTTATCATGCAGAGACAAAATTTATGAGAATGAGTTTTTTCCTATGACAAAGGCTCGGCCTTATCCTACAACACTTGAATTAAATTTGAGGCAACAGAACCAGTAATGTGTGCTCCCAAATAGTTTCAAGGGAAGCATTTCAGTTTTGGAGAGATATTCATGGGTTGGAAGTCTTTATGATGGCAATTTGCAAAAAAGTGCACTAAGAAGTTATCTCAGTTTTGATGTATGATGGAATTCGTGTTGGGTTGCACAACCATCAATGTGGGGTGTGACAAAGATCTCTGGACCTTATTCGTGCATAGGGAATTGATAATTTCCTTGAATTCAGGATTCCAGCACTATGTGCACTCAGAAGTTATCTCAATTGTGAAGTATGCTGGAATTTGTGTTGGTTTGCACACCCATCAATGTGGGTTGTGGAAAATCTCTCTGTACCATGTTCGTGCAAAGGGAATTGAGGATGTCCTTGAATTGAGGATTCTAGCACCATGTTTTCATGCAGAGACAAAAGTTATATGGATGAGTATCTTCCTATGACAAAGACTTGACCTTATCCTACAACACATGAATTAAATTTGAAGCAGTATAACCAATATTGTATGCTCCTAGATAGTTGCAAGGGAAGAATTTCAATTTTGGAGAGATATTCATGGGCTGGAAGTATTTATGATGGCCATTTGAAAAAATGTGCACTGAGAAGTTACCTCGGATTTGAAGTGTGATGGAATTTGTGCTGGGTTGCACGCCCATCAATGTGGGGTGTGACAAAGATCTCTGGACCCTGTTCATGCACAGGGAGTTGAGAATTTCCTTTAATTGAGGATTCCAGCAAAAATGTGCACTCAGAAGTTATCTTCTTTTTGAAGTATGATGGAATTTGCGTTGGGTTACACACCCATCAATGTGGGGTTTGAAATATATCTCTGGACCCTGTTCGTGCACAGGGAATTGAGGATTTCCTTGAATTGAGGATTCCAGCACCATGTATTCATGCAGAGACAAAATTTATGAGGATTATTACCTTCCTATGACAGACTTGACCTTATCCTACAACACTTGAATTAAATTTAAGGCAGTATAACCAGTACTGTGTGCTCCCAAATAGTTGCAAGGGAAGCATTTCAATTTTGGAGAGATATTCATGTGCTGGAAGTCTTTATGATGGCCATTTGCAAAAATGTGCACTCAAAAGTTATCTCAGTTTTGAAGTATGATGTAATTTGTGTTGGGTTGCACACCCATCAATGTGGGGTGTGACAAAGATCTTTGGAACATGTTTTTGCACAGGGAATTGAGGATGTCCTTGAATTGAGGATTCTAGCACTATGTTTTCATGCATAAACAAAAGTTAGGAGGATGAATTTCTTATTATGACAAAGGCTTGACCTTATCCTACAACATGAATTCAATTTTAGGCAGTAGAACGAGTACCATATGCTCCCAGATAGTTGCAAGGGAAGCATTTCAGTTTTGGAGAGATATTCATGGGCTGGCTAGAAGTCTTTATGATGGCCCTTTGCAAAACTGTGCACTCATCAGGGATTCTACTCATAAGCACTTGGTTTCTTATATCTCCCAGTTTGGCACATCTAAGGAGATGTATGATAATTTGATTGGCATGTTCAGAGCTCTCAATGCTAATCAAATTATATTTTTGAAGAACAAGTTTAAGAACATTAAGATGGATAAGGGAGAGTCCATCCAATCATATTTCAAGAGGCTCACTGAAATCAAGAATGATCGCTTAGCTATTAGAGAGGTCATAGCTGACCAAGAGCTCACTCTCATTTATCTTGGTGGACTTCCCCAACCATGGTATGTATTTAATACCATTATTCTCAATAACAATATAATTCCTGATTTTGATGAATTGTTGACAAGATGCACTTAAGAGGAGACAAGGATAATGGAGAGAGACCATCCCTGAAATGGGAATGGAAGTGATCCTACTGCCTTCACCGCTCATGCAAAGAAGAAGAAAAATGTTGGACCGAGAAATCAAATTCATTGAAGAGTGGGTCCCAAATGAAGAAAGGGAAGATGTTACAATTGTAACAAGTTTGGTCACTATGCAAGAGAATTCCCCAATAAAAGGGACTCTCCCCGATATGATGACTACAAAAACAATAAAAACTTCAGAGGGAATGGAAATCAAAGGAACAATAGGTTCAAAGGAAAGAGGAAGGCTCCCTCTGATCGAAATGGAAATGGAAATGGTCAACCTTTCAAGAGGTCACGGAACTCCCAGTATAATGAATATAATGTTGTGCACTATCAACACAATCTTCTCCTTGACTTACATCGCATTCAATTTTGACTATTGTTTTCACCCACCTATCAAAATCGACTTCATCAACAACTTCTTCATTTCTTCACTCCACCCACAAGTTCTCTAAATCTAGTTTATGTAATATTACAGATAAATGTTGTGTGAAGATTTACGAATGTCTTACATTTCGAGTGGTGTCACCACCCATCATCGGGGACACATATCCTTTGGGAATATATCAAATATTTCTTCCTTCATAACCTTCATTCATAGTGACTCACATACCCCCTGAGCTCCAGAACTATTAACAAATGGTATTATGATGATGATTGTAAAGCTATATATAGAAGGTTCAAATATTATCTAGACCTTCATCCCAAGATAGCCACAACCACCCATAAGGAGTATAATTTACCTTACATAGAAGAAACATAGGTTCTTGAATTTTCAATAGGAGAGAGCTCATTCCCCTCCTTCATAGATCTCCTAATCCCTTTTGGCACATACACCTCCCTCAAAATAAATTACTATCAACCGATATTGAACCCTACACTTGGTGGTCACACACCACCTTCCTCTACGATACTCCTAGCCATCTTCCCACTTAGGTATCCTCTACCCCATCCTCTTGTCTCCCCTCCGTTTGATGCACATAGTGAATAGTAATCATATTTAAATCACTACTTATGCAAGGTCATGGTGATTTTGCGATAATCATGTCTCTTAGACACTGATGCACTATGCATCAAGAAGAATTTCTATATATAAGAAAAATATTGAGAATATATTATCGAAAACATTTAATAAGATTTGAATGTAAATTTATCACAATCAACTATGACAAATTTCAAGAGTATATCCTCCTAACCACCTTTGTCAATATAATTCCTTGTTAAGCACAATAGAAAATCATTTTTTTAATCAAATTTCTATATTTTGGATCAAGGATACAACATCTTTCTTACTAAATTAAGGCTCTAATATTATTTTGAGGGTGAAGCAACATAGAAAAGAGAGACTTGTTATAAAACTCCACATACAATATTATAACTATTATAATACATTAAATAGTTAATATTTCTAATATGAAATATCAAAACCACATAATAAAGGGCACATCCAAGGTTCGAAGGAGTGAGAGAGTGTTTGAGAGTGAGATTGTCAAGAGCATCATTCTCCCAAATCCTCGGGACTCTCTGTGTGTGTGTGTCTAGAGAGAGACAAAGAAATCATATTGCATTTATATTCATAAAAAATATCTAGAATGCCAAATTGGTTGTAGAGTATATGAAAATCTACATATTTGTACATCAATAAAGATAGAAATGGCATCCATAGTACATTAATGATTAATCATTAGAGCATCAACCTTATATAAACTACATTCTATCAATTACAATCAAACATACAAATTTTTAAGCCAAATAATAGAAGCTACACCATAGCTACAATGTGCAAGAGATGAATAGTGCATATGTGGAAGAGAATTCAAATGAAAACAAAAATGAGTAGTACCTATCAACCTAGAGACTATGAGAAATCTCAATGAGAGGATGATAAAGTATCAAGAAGAGCAAAGCCATGTGAACAAATAACTATTGTAGAGTCAGCTAACAGAGATGCAAATGTCACTCAAGTGGAAAAATAATTGGTATGGAAGTAAATATTCCAAAATAATATCTAAAAGACCTAGAAAAACTTCTAATTCAACCTTCTCAAATTCATCAAAATGATCTTATAACATATGTAACAGAAAACATCCCAATGATATAGTCTTCAAAGAAATATTAAGGGAGCCAAATCACTTAGGCTCAACGGTAAAAATAAATTTTCTATGTAAACACTCAATCTTAATGTTAATTTGTGAAGGTATAGTGGTCATGTCTTTTTCAATAGTGATTTTTGTCCAGAGTAGCACCACAATAGTTTTCTTACGTGGTTATCTATAATGACCATGATGATGACTTTGACATTCTGAAAATCTGTGTCCACATGTTGGTAGGCTTCCATATGAGACTTGATTGGAGGAGTGAATATAAGAGTGAATCATATTCACGGGGCCTGCTCACCTCTGAGGCCCGCCAACTCGAGGTCATGGACGCAATTGGTTTCTCAAAATTTCGAAAGAGACAATGTTGGTTTGAATACAATTGTAAGCAGCAACAGGTCAAAAACCAACAACACTTATTTTCCAGAGAACAATATTCCTCTTGAAATTGGAAGCACTAAAATGCGAATTTTATTTTCAGTTCGATCACAGCTAGATTTGAAAGACAGTGTCCTTAGCCAATTTCCACACTCACACAAAGGGGTTGTTAAAATATTGAATAATGGGGCACTGTGTCTGAGCTCTTTTGTAATGATCTCTTTCCAATGATATCTCAACTTCATTGATTTCGTTTTGTAACGAGCTCTTTCTTAAAATATCGTAACTTTATATAGATTTCAATAAATTTCACAGTGCCTTCTCAAATGTCTTTGGATATATGAACTCAAAATATATTTTAACTTTATAGATCTAGGGTGTATAGATGAGATCCTTACCTTGTTGGATTTATTAAATGTTTATTTTTTGCTATAGACTATCATGCAAACATTTTTGTTATTATTATTTTATTATGAAAGTGCTATTGTAATGTTTTTATAAGGAAGTCACAGAAACTGCAAGTTTCGACAGACGATGTTGTTGCAAGCTTTGTGGAAGATAAAATATAGTAAAATACACGTTACACAAATGAAAATACTTATAAAATTATAAAATCTCTTTCGGTAATAATCACATATAATGGAACGTTATCGACGCGTTTCGAACCAACCAGCGTGGTTCATCATCAGGACTAGGTGAGAGATAAACCACCTAGTCCTGATGATGAACCACACTGGTTGGTTCGAAACGTGTCGACAACGTTCCATTATATGTGATTATTACCGAAAGAGATTTTATAATTTTATATGGATCACAAAAGCATAGATTCTGAAAATAATTATATCTGGTAAGAGCAAGTATTGGCACACCAGCAAAGAATCAGTTGCTAATAAGGATACAATGTAATGCTCCCATATTCGATCTGAAACATTCATCTTCTTATAAAATCATATGCTGTAGTTCGGACGTGTGTAATAAATTTTCCCATTACCTATCTAATCCGTACACCTGCAGTGGTAAAGGGGTTTGCATTTATGCAGTGCTTTACATGAATGGATCACTAGCCTCTGGAGATTACATCTTGGATAAGTTGACTATGGGTTCCGATTCTTCGCATTTGGATGTTGGCAGATCCATGGAAGGAACTTTAATGGGGGCGATGGGAGTTTTAGGATTGGGCCCAATTAAAGTAGGCCCTACTAATTAACATAAAGCAGCTATACTTCCAGACTTGACAGCTGAATCTCAACAGGTTAATAAGAAAAAAAGACTACGACACTACAAGAAAAAAGGACATTGGTGAGGGGCATGCTTGTGACAGACCTTTAAGGTCCGTCACCAATGTCACATATGGTGATGGTCCTTTAATGTCTGTCACCAAAGCCATTTTCAATGGAACTTTTGGTGAGGGTCATTAAAGGCCCATCACTAATTCTCTCTTTGGTGACACTTCTAGTGACAAACTTTTAATGACCCTCACCAATGCTCTTTTTGCTACTTTTGGTGAGAGTAAAAAAATTTTCATCATCATTGATCATTCCAATGAGTTTTTGATGATGCTATGTGCCCGTTAATATACGTTTTTTCAAAAGATAACGATTTAAGAGCATTATTGTGGAGTCTTTTTTATAATATGTCCAAGGCCATAGCGGTTAGAGTCAGTCAATTTTTTAAGAAGTCATTAGTGTGTATCATTTCCCTCAATTAAAGACTAGTCGAATAGAGTTTCCCTATGAGTCAACACATGATTCATATCTATTAATTTTATTATCTATAAAATTCTTAGATAAAGTTCCACTAGTGTGTGTAGGGAATATATTATTTAATACATAATAAATCTTTTTCAATTATATTAATGAGAAATACCTAACACTCCTCAACAATCTGGGCACACCTTAAATTAATGCTTCAAAACACAATAACATTTCTTAGCACCTCACAAACATATTTGTACCTAGAACGTCTTGTCATGACACTAACACCCAAGCACATGGTGACATGCGCTAACACAACATAAAAATCTACTAGCATGTGTTGGCATGCATGTAGTCCCTAACATGCCTTGGAACACCTTGGTTGAATGCATTGACATACATTAGCACTTGGTACACAATGCCACTTGGCATGTATTGGGACCTATTATTAGTGCTCCTAGCATGCCCCTTTTGAAAAAGATAAAGTCCCGAATTATTAACCCTATTATTAGTTCTTCCTTTTGTTTCCTTGACACTTCTTGACACATATTGACATACCCTCGCACCCTGCACATCCTTATCACCTAGCATGTATTGGCATATCTTGGCACTATTTGGCACATATAATTAGCACAACCTAGAACTCCCAAGCACACTTTATGACTTCTTGACATGCCTTGATATTCGCTAGCATGCCTTACCAATGCTTAGCACACCTTATCACTCCCTCCTTGGCATGAAAACTAGCACTCATTAACACTAGAACCTGGCACACGTTCCTCATATTAATTAACTTCCATGAATTTTGACCTAGTGCTACCTTAATGTATTGTCCTATACTAGTACTCCTTAATACTCCTCAACATGCATTAGCACTCTCTAGCACACCATAACACTCTTCAACATGCCCTTCCACTTCATAGCATGCATAACACTCCCTCATACATATTAGCACTTGGCACATGTTGGTGCTTGGCAAGTCTTAGCATGTATGGAATACATTGAGATGCCTTGGTATGATTTGACATGGTTTAATATTAAATTTATTTGAGATCAACTATTGGAAAGTAGATGAGAAGCAACAAATGAAGAGTTGGAACTTAGAATGCAATAAGACATTGCACTTGGCACCTATTGGCGCCTAGTGTTGGTGTGCCTAGCATGCCCCTTTTGGAAAAGGTAATTGATGACTTATTAACCCTCTTATGTGTTCATTTCCTTGTATTTTAACTTGTTTCTCCCTTTTTTTTCCTTGACAGTCGCTGGAACGCATTGACACACCCTTGCACATCTTGGCACACCTTATCACTTGGCACATATTAGCATGTTTAACATGCCTTCGCACTATCTAGCACATCTTAGCATTCCCTAGCACACCTTGGCACTCATGTCCTCACAACTAGCCTTTACATTTTTTCTCGACTTTGGAACCTAATCAAATCTTTGGCTACTACAATTCATGTGACAATATTAGCCTACTTCAACCACAACAACTTGACCAATTGCACCTGCCACAAGTAGATTGTGCCTTGTTCACCTAAGAACTTCCTATAACTCATCTTATGCCACCCATGTCCAAGCTCAACTTGCCCCACTTAATTGGTTACCAAGACAAGGATCACATGATCTACCACGGCCGTAAAACAACTAAGCAACACACGTTACATAGGAAATATTTCACATGTATGTTCAGTTAACATAAAGAGTAGAACATTAACTAAGATTTTGCAAGAACCACAAGATGCACAAAGCACACAATATATAATTCGACACAAGCTGAGTTCCCCAAAACTTATACACGACAATGTACAATATGAAATTATATGGAATAGTTGAAAACATGAGCATGTAGCCAAAGTGTGCCATGTCTCCTATAAAAAAAAAATAGCTAAAGGAAAAACAATGTTGTTCCTAGCACAAAGTGATCTCCCTTTGTCTAAAACGGCTATGTCGAGCCCCATATAATAATCGTACACTTGCCTCTAGTAAATCCTATTATGAACTTCTCCTAACGCACTTCATCCTTAGAACACTTGAATTCACTGACTCTCCCTGGCACACACTCTTATTCATTCCTTTCCATGTGTTTTGACCTAGTTATCCCCTGATATGCCCCAACACTAGTTCCTAACACTCTTCAACATGCATTGACATTGTCTGACATGTGTTAGCATGCCTTTTATTTCCTAATTTTCATGCCATGACCCTCCCTAGCTATCATGCCCTCACAACTACCCTTACTTAATTTTCAACTTGGGAACTCAACCAAGCCCTCGCTTGACTAGAAGAGCTTGACCAAGTTACTGTTACTAAAACTAGAGTATGTTGTTGAATTATGTAGCTTGGTAGGTACTCCACATGCCTAGTGAGATGGGTTTGTGTGAATTTGGTCAAAAAAGGATTTGTGGGAAAAGAAGCCAAGAAAAGGGATTTTGGACCCAAGATGGGGTTTAGAATGTAAAATAAAATTAAAAAGGAAAATTAATATTTCCTAAGGTCTAACTGCATAAAATCCATAAGTTCTAGAGGGTTCCTAAGAGGCATAGGAAAAACTATTTAAGGAGGCCTTAGGATGAAGGAAATAACATCAAGTGAGAAGGAGCTCATTTTATCAAGGGGACGAAGAGAGATGTAGTCCTAAAGTAGGTCGAGTAAGAGGGCTGAGTAAGGGTTGCTAAAGGGAGGCCATGATCATCCTCCAAGAGAAAGATCATCATGTGAGGGTTCACAAGAATGTTGCATACCTTAATGTTCGGTTCGAGCTAGGAAGTAGGATGGCATATTGTTTTTTCTCTTCTGGCAGATCGAGATTAAGAGAGGTTTCTCATGAGAATTTTGGCATGTTATTTCAATGGTGTCTTTGTGTGAAAGCCGCATCAAATTATGAAATGTTGAAATTTGCAACAAGAAACAGTGAAATTGGAAACCAAAAAGGACAAAATAAAATAAAAATGCACCCACACTGGTGAGGAATTTTGATGCACGAGGAGTGAGGAATGCGGGGCATCTAATTTTTTTTTTTTTAAATAAATTGGAGAATAAATTGTAATTTCATCTCATAACAACTTGTGTTAGTTAACTAAGTCATGATGACTGAGTTAGCTAAAGAAATTTGAGTTGAGGGTCTAAGATGAGGCATGTAGAGGGATTCTAATATTTTTGGGGTCCAATTGCATTTGATGCATTAGTGGGGTGCAGGTGTGAATTAGTTAACTCAATTAAATGAGATAAAATCAGTTTAACTAGTTTTAACTAAGTGATGAGGTAGTGAGAGGTCGACTAGTGAATTAAATTAGATTTAATTCAAAATCAGTGATCAATCAAATAACTGATAATTCTATATTAGTAGTTGCATGCATGTTAGTTCCGAGGAAGACCAAGGTTAGGCAAAGGTTAAAGGGAACATGACTATCAATTGCATTTATACAAAATTTCCCATGTGCAATTATAAAGTCATTAGGATGCCATGATGGATTGCACAATAAAGGAAGACTCATTTTCTTAATTAATAGGGGTTAATTACCTAGGAATTTCATGAGCAAGGTAGGGTGAAGAAAGGTTGAGAATTGGCTAAGTAATAGATCGAGTTTTCCTAGATCAATGGGAGACAATTGGCAGAGTGCTCGAGAATCTCATGAGAGATTAAGCATTGTATTGTTTCATGATTCCTTGACTTAATACAAAATAGAGATAGAGGGGTTTTGAGCAGTTTCTTTCCCTAGATACATCTTGTGTTGTCCGATTGATAATTTATTTCTCTTACTTATATGTGATTGTGCGATCATGTTTTGTTTCTGCAAAACGTAGGAAGGATTTAATATCTTTTTTTAGCAAATTACAAGATCATATTGAATCTCATTGGTTATATTTTCTACATGGTATCAAAGCAGAAATTTTTTGGGCAACGAGTTTGAAGATAATATATGAATATTTTGGTGTAAAATTTAAAAAAAAAATAGCATATTTGGATTCCTTGTGAAACACTGCCCAAATGGAAAAAAAAAATCGGTTGAATTGTAGCTCGGATGAGGGATACATCGTCGATTTAAAATCAACTCTTTTTTAGAAACTTTTGTAACATCGGGATAATTACAATGTGCACAAGTCAAGAACCTATATGCACTTGAGGTACTAGATGCATGCAAAGTTTTGAGGAGCAAAACAAAGGTTAGAGACTTGGTGGTTGAGAGGGAGCACACATTACCTCTCAACATGCAACCTCAGAAGTAGAATTTCGATCCAGATGGGCAGAGGGAGCACATGAATCCATACGTCTAGGTGAAAGGTGGGGTGATGTGTAGACATAATCCCAAGATAAGAAATTTGGGCAGGGTCCATTGAGATGGCATGTCTCATGGATCGAACCTGGCTACGAGGAGTCCACAGAACAAAAATAGTGGGAATGATCAATTATATTGATGCAGTCAGATGTAGGGAAAATATAAATCAGAGTGACGGATGTCAGATACTAGAGCACAAATCAGAGTTGGTGACAGCACAAAGGGCATGGATGCAGATTCCAGCAGCAGCGCAAAGAGTTCAGTAGGCAGGTGCAATAGCTAGCAGCAGTCATAAAACTCTGATGAAAGATGCATTATACTGATTCAGTTGTTCAGAGGCTATTAAGTTTCAATATTTTTAGGTGTAAACAACACTATAGAAGTGTTGCATGCAAAATTCCAAAGGCACCGGATCAAGATAGATTAAATTCCTTTCTTGTTGAGAGGGAGCGTTGAAGTTTGCAACAAGAAACAATGAAATTAGCAACCAAAAAGGACAAAAAAAATGCACCCAAATTAGTGATAAATTTTGATTTACCAGGAGTGAGGAATGTGAGGTGTCTAATTTATTTTTCCCTTAAATAAATTGGACAATAAATTGTAATTTCATCTCATAACAACTTCTATTAGTTAACTAGGTCATGATGATTGAGTTACCTCAAGAAATTTGAGTTGAGGTGATCGAGGTGGATATTGGTGGCCACCTACCTATTCCACTTGGGCCCTCTCCATTGTCTCTTTCATTTTTTCAGTTTCCTTAATTATATCACATTTTACTATTTTTGTCAGTTTTTCGGGTCCTAAACTTCTGGAGCTGTTTTGAGGCCCCAAACGACATTTTTTGGGCATGAAAGGTTTAGAAATTTCATAAAAATTGTATGAGTAGTTGTATTCCTCTAAGATATCTTTCTAAATAGGTATCATGTGCTTCAAACAGAGATCACATGACCAAGTTACGACCCCAAGAAGTTGGTTTCCCAACTAACCACAACGGGGCCCATAAACTCTTGGTGTTACATCTCCTCGGGTTAGGGTTTTCTATTATTTTTCAATAATAAAAAGGCCCTTGAGCCTTATTGTAACAAAATTCAGAGGCATGTAGTTGCCACATCTCTTCTTACAGATAAGCTACCATCGCTCGAGCTAGTTTGTTTTCCATTCTTTCTATAAGCATTTTTCAGTATTTTGATATTAATTAAATGAAGCGTTATTCCCGCTGCATCCACATTTATGTTTATTTATGTATTTATTGTGTTCCTACATATTTTCACATCATGAGTGTATAATATGAGGCATATAGAGGGATTCTACTATTTTTGTGTTCCAGTTGCAGTTGATGCATTATTGGGTTGCATGTGTGAACTAGTTAACTCAATTAATTGAGTTAAAATCGGTTTAACTAGTTCTAACTAAGTGATGAGCTAGTGAGAATTCAATTTAATTAAATTAGATTTAATTCACAATGAGTGATCAATCAGATAACTGATAATTCTCTATTAATAACTGCATGCATGTCAGTTCCGAGGAAGACCTGGTTGAGACAAAGGTTAAATGGAACATAACTATCTATTGTATTTATACAAAATTGCCCATGTGAAATTATAAAGTCATTGGGATGCCATGATGGATTACACAATCAAGGAAGGATGATTTTCCTAATTAATAGGGTGATAATTCCTTAGGAATTGTGTGAGCAAGGCAGGCTGAAGGAAGGTAGAGAATTGGCTAAGTACTAGACCGATTTTGCCTAGATCAACAAGAGACAATTGGCATAGTGCTGGAGAATTTCATGAGAAATTAAGAATTGTATTGTTTTATGATTCTTTGACTTAATACACAATAGAGATAGAGGGGTTTTGAGAAGTTGTTTTCCCTAGATACATCTTGTGTTGTGTGATTGATAATTTCTTTCTCTTACTTATATGTGATTGTGCGATCGTGTTTTGTTTCCGCAAATTGTAGGAAGGATTCAATATCTTGTTTTAGTACATTAAGATCAGATTGAATCCCGTTGGTTAGATTTTATACATGAAATAGAAGAGAGGTTTAATACCATCTTGTCTTGTGGTGGTTAGTAGGCCACAAGGTCTATGATAAATACCAATATAAAGGGATGAGCGCTTGCACTGTAATTTAGATTCATAACAGAAGTAGACGCAGGAATAATATTAACTAAGGTAACCCTAGTTTGAGGGTTGACATTGAGATCTAAAGTTCATGTCAAGATTCAGTCAAAGAAATTCCCAAAATCTATGGATCCATATGAGGTAGGTCGAGTCTCTTATGGAGGCAAGAGTCGTGATTTTTTCTATGGGTGGATAGGGTTGTTTTGTACAACAATTAGAAGTACATAAGTATAATGCCCTGGTTAGGAAAATTTTCTACCATGTTTAGTTCATAAGGTATGCCCTTAATATTGTGACAAATTTGCGTAGAAGAAGAGCAGTTGTGACCCTTAAAGCGAGGTTTATTTCTACAATACAGACCACAGATCTGGAAGATGGTTTGTAGATTCAGTACGTGTGGAGATAGCAGATCCAAAGGAGGGTGGAACATGAGAAGAAGATTGAGTATGTAGAAGAAACGTGCCATATGAAGAATGGATTGACATGCAGAGGAGTTGATTTTGGTGGATTGACCATATATTTTTAGACAGAGATTTGAAGCAACCTATAAAATGTCAATGGACTATTAATGGCTGATTTTTGACCCTAGTTCATTCATCTACAGATCGTTAGAAGGATGTAAAGAGGAGTAGTTCAGATTTGTTCATATATTGGACAAAAAATATCAAATTGTTGATACACAAGAACAATGATTTTTAGAGGACTCAAACCACTATTAGGTGGAAGATTTGAAGAGCCCTAGATGAAGACAATATTGTGATTCCTATATCAATAAAAAGAATTGACTGTGGTTGGGAAGATTTATGGTTGGGAAGATTGATTGTAGTGTGTAGGTCAATGAATAGGTGGGAAGTGACACTAGAAACCCTTTCCCTAAGATATAATAAAGAGTTGGACTTGCTTGCCTTTTAAGCAAGGGAATTGATCTTCTAGGGAGAGAGGAAGGGGATTAAAGGGTCAAGGAAGAAGAATAAGACTGATGATGATGAAACCAACACCCTAGTTGTGCAAGGGTCACACAATGTCATTTTGTTTCAACTCAAGGTTGTTTCCATTGTCACCTTAGCAACGAATCCTCTCACTTTAGATTAATTATTGAATCCTAGGGGTGCCCCAAAGCAAAAATTTATGGGGTACTCTTTTATGTGACTAGATCATGAGCATTGAAAACCATATTTACATTGTATGGTTCAACATATTGATGATCCCTGTCCTATTGACCACAACTTTGTATTCATTATTGCTTTCACCACAATGCCTACAATAGATATTGATGGCGTTCATAAGACTATTTCTAGTTGTGATAAGGGGATTAGGGACTCCCTTATCACAATTACCCATAACCCTTAATGTGTTTACTCCCTTAGCCAAGGGAGCCTAAGGGTGTACTTGTAGGGGCATTGAGACAAAATTTGGGGGTTCATAACATTAGGAAAAGTGGAATTACATAACCAAAAAGGTTGTGGGGGGTATATTATGGTGTATTAAACGGGGAAAGGGGACAAAAGGGTAGCCTGTATGTGTGGAATTCAAAGGTGAAAGCATGGTTTACTAAGATATACAGTCCTAGCATCAGAGAATGAGAAAGTGGCTTAGGGCCTAGGGGACCTAGAGGGAAGGCAGTGAGAGAAATTGATAGTGGAACCCCCAATCGTAGTGATAAGGGAATTAGGAGTCCAATTATCACAAAACATAAGCCTTTAACCCATAACCACTAAATTCCCTATCCCCTTCACCACCAATTCATAATCCCTTAATCCCTACACTCATAACTCATAACCCATAAACCCCTTGACTCATTAAATCTTAAGATATTAACCCCTAACATATAATCCATGAACCTCCTAAGCCATAACTCCTTATTCTCTTAACCTTTGACCCTTAAGCTCTAACCCATCACCCCTAAACACCTTAACTAATAACCCCTTAACCACTAACACCTAAATCCCTTAAATCCTAAGTCCTTAAATGCTAAATCCTATGATCCTAGATCCCTTGGCCCTTAACCCTTGACCCTTGAAGCCCTTAACCAATAAGTATCCAAGGCTGAAAACAACACCCCAAATGATAAAATTGACCTCCTAGGATAATCCTTCATCTCTAATTGAGCATATTAGAAACATTTGATGCTTAGATAACTAGGTACTGGTTATGAGTGCATGTGTTTGTGGGTAATGATGACCTCTGGTGGGTGTTCAAAACCTAGAAGGTGGTTGGTTACAAGGAGTTTGGTGTTGGAGCATGTATTACTTAAATAATGAAATTCAATTTACGTCTTTATTACAATTGAATTCACATATGTCAGTAAGCTATAGAAAAAATTGGGATGGCTTGCATGGATACGATATGTTTAGTTCCACTGAATTGAATGTCAAAAAACAATAATTTGGGGATTTTTATTAAAACATTATTAGTTGAATAAAAAAATTTTGCAATGGTTTCTGTGGGTTTGTCGCTTTAGCAGCCAAAATTTTAGGTCTAAATTTTTTTGTTGTTGTTAGACATCTTTGAATTTTCATGGATAAAATATACACAATGAGCATATTAACAAAAAGGGTAGGGTAGTAATCGTTAGGGAAGATCATTGAACTAGAGGGGCAGAAGCTAATTTCCCTGAAGGATTCAGAGTAAAATATTAAAGTAGGGTTGATAAACAAGTAGATGGATACCATTGTAGGCAACTAGAGTTCTCAAAGAGAGATGCATTAAGAAGATAGTTTGACAACGACATGCACAACTTACAACTTGCCTAAGAGATGCAAAAAAAAATGTCAGTAGTCATACAAAGTAGCTAATTTGGTCAACAACTGAACAAGTATGTAGCATTGATAATCAATTGTGAAGACATTTTTATTCTAGAGCATGGCCCCAATTAAACTGCTTTAATGCTCTCTTTCTAAAATTAATATCATTCCTTCTATAAACATTGCAGTTGTATATACTAAGCTAGAACACAGATTAAACTAAGCATCTAGATCTCTGGGGCTCTAATGGTGAGGAAGAAAGAAGAACTTCTTGCCATTTTGGTTCAACCATGTTGAAGTCCCTACAAATCAACCAGTTGGCCTCTAATAGCTTTCAATTATTCAGTGGAAAAAAAATGCACATTCCAAAGCATCATTTGGAGCATAGATGTTGGAAACCGCTAACATATATCCAATGTCCATCTAGTTGGAACAAGACATTGGAAAATCTGTATATATGATATGTGCCTGAATATGTAACACATGTAGAAAGTGTGGTTAACAACAACATTGCTAAAGAATTTTTCCTTTCCCAGGCTCAGATATATATGCCTTCCAGGCACTGTATCAAACACAATTAAATGGGAAAAAATCCCGTCACTTTCACTTAAAAATAGACTATGTCTAGGCTATTAACAAACTAGCATAATCAATAGACTAAGTCCTTTCTATTAGCGTCCAAAATATCCCAAACATTCCTTGGGAAGGCTTAATTTGGGGCTAATGGTTATGGTGGCCTATCTGGCCTGCCTATGTTAAAATGAGCTTGAGAACTCTACAAAATAGGGGTTGTACCCTTAGGTGGGTATGTTATACATGTATGTTAATTGGGGTTAGGGTAGTTGGAGGAGCTTTATTCTCCTAGCGGCCTGGGTGTCGATGGTGTCTGAGGCACTCCTAGCTATTGAAAGGCAGTAGTATCATGACTTTAGTAGTAGAAACAAGTATTCAGAGTGTTAAATACTCAACTTGTATGTTGATAATTTGTCATTCAACGTATTTTTTTCCCAAGCATCAAGGGGGGAATTAATAACTAGAACATACAATCATTACTGCCACCAAGGATCACAAAGCGTTGCTACCAAGGAAACTGATATGATAGCCTACAAACATATTGAGAAAGGTTAGCCATGATTTAAATTGGAGCATAGATGTTGGAAACCCCTAAGATATATCCAATGTCCATCTAGTTGTAACAAAACATTGGAAAATATTTATATATGATATGTGCCTGAATATGTAACGCAGGTAGAAATTTTGGTTAACAACAACATTGCTAAAGCATTTTCCCCTTTCAAGGCTCAGATCTATATTCCTTCTATGCATTGTATCAAACGAATTAAGTGGGCAAAAATCCCGTCACTTTCACTTACAGATAGACTATGTCTAGGCTATTAACAAACTAGCATAATCAATAGACTATGTCCTTTCTATCAACGTCCAAAATATCCCAAACATCCCTTGAGAAGGCTTAATTTGGGGCTAATGGTGATGGTGGCCTATCTGGCCCGCCTATGTCAAAATGAGCTTGAGAACTCTACAAACTAGGGGTTGTACCCTTAGGTGGGTATGTTCTACATGTATGTTAATTGGGGTCAGGGTAGTTGGAGGAGCTTTATTCTCCTAGCGTCCTGGGTGTCAATGGTGTCTGAGGCACTCTTAGCTTTTGGAAGGTAGTAGTATCAAGAATTTGGTAGTAGAAACAAGTATTTAGAGTGTTAAATCCTCAACTTGTATGTTGATAATTTGTCATTCAACATATTTTTTTCCCAAGTATCAGGGGGGGAATTAGTAACTAGAACATACAATCATTATTGCCACCAAGGATCACATAGTGTTGCTACCAAGGAAAATGATATGATAGCCTACAGACATATTGAGCAAGGTTAGACATGATTTAAATTGATTTGGGCTAGGAATTATCACTATGAGTCACAATAACTAGAGCTACTCCTGATGGGAATGTCATTTGATAGATTAATTTTCGTAAAATTGTGCCATGGGGTCTTGGCTAAGATGTCTTTTCCAAGTCTAAGGTAGAGAAATTTTCAGATGGGGTAAGCTATCCTTTCTAGGAAATGTCAAAGCTATACTTGAAAACCTGGGGAATTCTTCTAGATTAGAGAATTAACTCAACACATTTCTCAACTGAAAATTTCAATATAGTGAGAAAACAATCCCATAGTGTTTTAAAAAAGCTCAAGGTCGTACCTTGCCAATAGCTATGTAGGTTGAGGCCTCCTTAAATATGAATATGAAAAAAAAACTTGGGACTATTTTAAATTCAAATCTTATTATGCTAGTCATACAACTCCCATAAATCTCCAACTTGAGTCTAAATTTTACTTTTAGAGGGGATTTCATCCTGAAAATGACCTGCCAAGGCATGTTGACTATAGTCAAAACAAGCTTCTATATATTCATTGACATAATTTAAAACAAGTGGGTCACGAACATGTACGGAGTTGTGATGTTTTGAGGAACTTTTGGTCAAAACTTTCTCTTTCTTCGATGATATTATCCTCTTTAGTAATTAGAGTATGAGCAAATTCCAAAACATGGGCAACGTTTTGAGGCCTCTGCTTAATTGGAGGGAAAGGTTAGAAAAGTAGGATGAAGAACTAAATGCATGGAAACATATGTCAAGATCTAAAGCATGTAAGAATAAAGAATCATTAGTAGAGAAATTAAGAGGACATGATACCATGCCTTTGGCCTACATTTTTAACTAAGCTCGATTCACTATTTCTAGTTTTAATTTGATGAAGATTAGGAAAACAAAAAAGTCTTAACCAACATTTAAACTCTCTCCTTTTTTTTTTTTTTTCAGTTCATTCATAATCAAGGTCATAACGACATCCAATTTTTTTTTGGGAATGGGAGCATGGGCTGGGTGGGTGGGGGAGAAGGGAGCTAGATTCCGGTGGGGAAAATTTTCAAATACTACAACAAAAAATCCCTTAGGAGCAGTTTTTGAAACACCCCCCCGTGAAAGCCATGAAAATTTAAAATTTTAAGGGGTGTTTTTTAACAACTTCCTCTTAGATACTTAGAGATAGTGGTCAAAAGGTAGTCAGGGGAGACACTTATATATAGTGGTCAAAAGGTAGCAAGAGGAGACACTTATATATAGTGGTCGAAGCATATGGCATGCATAACACCTCTCTTGTGCACACACACATGTCTAGACGAATCCCACCTTTGTCCTTTAGGCTTGAGAATGAAATGAAATGTTTACTCGCCAACTTAAAGTAGCCTCATAGAAACCTATAATCAATTAATGAATAAAAAATAGATATAACAACCTTTACATAAGTATATAATTCAAATTCAACTTTCATATCTCTCCTAACTAGTAAGTTTTATTCTAAAAAAAAATAAAACAAATAATAAAAAATATTGTTTTTTTCACTATTAATAAAATTTCATTCTCATAAAAACTTAGTTCAACATCTTAAAATTTGAAATTATTTTTGACATAAAATTTATTTTTTTCATACAAAAAATTAATTCAGGTACTTTCCCATTTCTCGCTGTAATGTGAGATTATTATTTATCATTTATTTTCGTTGTCATTGTTTTTATTTTAATATTGAGTTTTAGCTCTCAAATTATTTAATATTTAGTTTTAGCTCTCAAATTATTAGGACCAAGGCCATTTCAGCTATTCGATATCCTTCCCTCCAAGGTCTTTCAATACTAGGACTAGGGCCATTCATTGCTATTAACGATAATAAGCAGCCCCCAATGCCCCTTTCATTTTCTATTCAGATCAGCTCTTTCGCATTCTTTTTGGCTTTCAACAACTCGATAGAGCCATGTATACCAATGGGATGAACGAGGATTCCAGACAGAAGATAGATGTACGACTCTGAACACCTATTTTTTTGGTTTTTGTTTGTGCTTTTTATCTGCCTCATTGTGGATGTTCCGATTTCCATTTGGATTCATTGATCGATGATAGTTTAGGCCACCAGTCAATCCATTATCATTTATGTATGATTGAGGAATTTCAAATCATGTTTAGGATAGGAGGGGTTATGTTCCAGTCAAATTTAATAATTCAATACAACTTTGTCTCTCTTTGTGTTGAAAAAAATAACCGATTACAGTCGAGAGATATCCGAAACTATATGTACATTTTGAAGCCCACACAATACGTATTTTCTTTCTCGGTTCTTCAATATCCTCTTGGATTTGCTGATTGATAACCTGCAGCACCTAGCACCTCATTTATGATTTTTTTCTCGTGAATGTCTTCATTGTAACTCCACAAACATAAAAAAGACACTTTGATACCTTTTGATTTGTATAAGGAGATTTGGAATCTTCCAAGGACACTAAAAAAAATTTATTTCCTTGAAAACTTAAATTATTTTCGTGAAACAACATTTAGGTTTTATGTTTGTGCTTAAAAATTGGTTGCGAACTACTTCCATTACAGGAACATAGTAAACCGAATTCACAAATTTACGAAAGAACAATATTCTAACTAGAGAACCCTCATGTGGAATAACTCAGTATTCATCAAGGGAATATTTACGACTGTAATTTAGAGCTGTCGATACATAAAACTATTCATGGGAAATTCATTACAATGTTATAAACTCTGCTAAGATTAAAAGGGGCTTTCCAAGTACAACTCTTTCCAGTCCCCCTGGTCTACAACTACATTGGATTCATCTTCTCAAAAAGAACAAACTCCCATGATCAAGACTGCCAAAATGAGCATACCTGATATTGATTGGCCTTTGGCACAAACTAAATTGATGCCATCTACTGGATCACATATATAACGGTGTGTGCTGCCACATGCTTGCTTTATCCAATGTTGGATAGGACTGATATAGTCATCATCTTGGGCATATGAATAGTGTAGTCCATCATCTAGCCACGAGCCACCTCCTTGCACTAAAAATTCCTTTACAAAGGTTGTTGTACATGCTCCAATAGTTTTCCCCCTTCTTTTCCATGAAAGTGTCCTGTAATAGCTTCAAACAACAAGGTTTTAAAAGTTGGCTCCAAGATAAGCTTGCAAAAAGTTGTTGCCCTCTACGAATATCCACATGAAGTATGCTACAAAATTTTAGATTTGGAAAACCAAGCCAGCTTATGATTTGGGGCTTGATGGCCTCTTTTGAAAAGTTGAAATTTGCCACAATACATCGATGTTTGAACAAATTGTTGTCCCAAACATTTTGTAGTGTTGGGATTGCATTGCTTGCTGAGTTTTTGCCCCATTGATAAGGACACATGGATTTTGTTTAAAATGGAATATGCATCATGTACCTCAACATCTTTTGGCTGTCCAAGATCACATGAAATAGGATCTGGAATTTCATTTTCATGCTCCAGATATGATGTGCAATGTTCTTCTCATGATCCATGAGGTGGATCCCAAGTCCTATGAGAAAAAGAAGGCACAAATTCATGTCTTTATCTGTCAAGCTCTCACCATCCATGTCATAGATGTGATCTCCAAAGACAAATCAATATCAACAATCCATGTTCCATCTATAGACCAACAATTAATGTCCCATTTATGTCTCTCAATCACAAAGAGAGTGCTCATATCATCATCCTTGATGTTGAAATTTCACATTATGATGGGACTATGAAAGCAAAAGCATAAGTGAGAGGGAAAGGAACTTTGAGTACAAGAAGATAGAGGACTCGAACAAGGTGAAGTTCACCATTACCAAGTTGGAAAGGCATGCTTCTGTATGGTGGGATTTTTGTACCACATGAGTTTATCCGCCTGAACAAAGAGAAGACAAGGACTCAGAAAAATATGGTGTCCAAGTTGAGAGAGAAATATGCAACATAGAGATAGCATGTGCTAGGATATATCAAATTTCTACCTGCATAGGTCATCACGAGGATGAGAACTAGAAAGTCTTGGGGTATGTGAGTGGGATGAAGTTTGTAGTGTAAGATGAGATGAGCCTCAACAATATAGTATAGTTGAGGAAGCTTACTAATTAACATAAATGGAATAATATAAGTTAGTGTGCAAAAACAGGAGGAGGAATGCTAGTAGAGGAAGAGGTGCCTGAAGTAGCAGAAGAAATTCAGTGCTCTACATGGAGAATTTGTGTGAAGAGATGGCTGATAAGTAAGGGGAAGGTCGTTGTAAAAGGCCTTTGGCAACTTGACAACTTTCAATGCTAGTTATAAAAGGAAATTTCTCTTTATGACTTCAATTATTCTTGAGAATATCCTTGACATCCACATTTATTATATCACTAGTATGGCAGGAGCTAGAACATATGAAAATTTGGCACAGTGGTTATGTTGGGGTTTGAAGAGTAACTTTTCTACTCTATGTTTCCTTGTGGATATGCTATCTACCTTATTACTTGAGTTTCCATGAGTAAACTAAAAATATTGTTCCATGCTTAGTTAGCAGTTGGGCTGCCATTGACAAATTGATTTGAGTAGTTGGTTTTCTTTCTTGATCTTTTCTGATTAATTATTAAAATCCATATAGTTAATTTTACTTTTTAATTACTGTGGTTGTTATAGATATTCAGACTTGTCAATCATCCTCAGATTTTTAACTTGGAATTCTATGGTCCATGATATTTATTATTCATCTAGTGAGCATTCACATTGAATTGGCAACTTAATTGCAGAGTCTGTTTAGAATGAAAAGACAAAGGATGTAGTCAGTACTAGCTACAGGCATTCTTCAAGGAATATTGAGTATACCTCCTCCAGTTCCTTGAAACAGGTGCAATACGATACAGTGAAAATAAAATAGCAAGTTACAAGTGTCTACATTCTTCAGAAATTAGAATATATAATTAAATGTTTTTCAACCTTTGTTGACAGTTGAAACATTGTTTCTGAATACATTAAGGATTTACATGTCTGATCTGCATATGCAAGCATTATATTTTCATATCAATGAGTGTAAAAAAAAATACATTCTTAACAAAATTATGTATCAATACGGATGCAGGATAGTTTGATTATCACACACTTGTTGGTTACAACTAATTTGTTTCATTTAAATTAGGAACACACCATCGACATTGAAGAAAAACTATATGACTGATGGCTTGCTCCCAAGAATCCACTGTTTTTCCTAAATAGCCATTCTTCAATATATATTACAATAAATGCTGACCTCAGAATTGTAGCCTTCTGTTTTTACTGAACAACAGATATTCCATACATAGAAAAGGTCCTGAGGCTGCTATCCATGTAAAGTTTCCATGCATCCTCAAGAATGTTGAGCATTGGGATGCCAAATCGTTCCACCACACCAGAGTTTCAATGACCCCTGCAGAATGCTAAATGTTGGGATCAAAATTGGTAGAGAAAGTGAAGTCTCCTATTCATAACCAAACAGAGGATATTAGATTGCACCACCTGAGAACTCGCATCAGTTACCCCAACGATTCCAGTAAGATAGAGGATTTGTTGCAAAAAGAAAGAATTACAGCTCATAACCAAATAGAGGATATTAGATTGCACCACCAGAGAACTTGCATCAGTTACCCCAACAATTCCAATAAGATAGAGGATTTGTTGCAAAAAGAAAGAATTACAATTCTTGAGATGCTAAGTTGTTGCATCCCAACAAAGAACAAAGAGATTCAAAGCCCCTGCCCAGATACAACTCAATTAATTAATGCATCATCAATTAGATTACCTATGCCAACTCTTCCTATTCATATTTTTCACTGTTTGAAAAATGGTGCAACTTCACTTCCTATAGTACAAACACAAGTAAACATGTAGCAGAAACGACATATTCAACACCACCTACTACTACAACAACAACAAATCTAGCAACAATAGTAACATAAGTAGCAACAAGTTGTTCAATTACAGGTAGAGTTTCACGAACAACAAATGCCACAACTTCAACAAATTAATGAGTTGAATAATGACTCGAGGAAAAATCAATCTTCTATTAAACATGAATTTATGCCACAACACCATCAATTAAGTCAACATTCAGTTTATGAACAGCAATAGCTGCAGCTTAAGACAGGATATGCAGAGACTAGGTTTAAGAGCTCTGGGCCATGGCTATTGAGATGATGTGTTATACCTTTCTATATGTTCAGGGATTGGGTTTAAGAGTGTTTTCTTGCCTTACATATGCAAAAATGGATATAAGATAAGGTTTAATGAGATACCTCCACCTGGAACCAAAATTGGATATATCGTTCCAGAGTGGATAGATGAAAAGTCGAGCATTAAAGACCTCCAAGAAGGGTATGGTTGTGAGCTTCCAAACACAATAATAATACTGCCTTTGTGGCCTGAGAAGGTTGATGCTGTGAAAGAGTAGATAGCTAATATTCATCCTAAAGTAATTATTTTTATGTCTAAAATCAGAAAGTTGCCTCTTCGTGATAATAATGAAGACTCCGCACTGAGCAGGGTTAATGCAATCTATGTTTCATGAGAAACAACATTTAGAACGACCAAGAATGAACACAGTCAATAATTTATTCGTCATAATTAAAAATAAATAAAATAGAAATCACGTATGGAGATATTCACTTCAACTTGTCATGGAATTGAAACTCTAAAAATGAGTTCTTGGGATGGAGAAAATTTCATAAGGAGCAGGTACATATTTCTTCCTCCCCATCGCATATTAGAGTGAAAACCCTTGACCAGAAATAAGCTTGAAGAAAATTGATTTCTAAACCACTTTCACTAGAAATATTTACTATTTTCCCACATTTTCAAGGCTTGATATATCATATGAGGTACCCCATTCTATTGGCATAGGATTGAGAGGGCCATGATGAATGAAGAAACTGATTAAATAATCAATTAAATATTTATGATAGCATGGTAGTATTTTTTACTACAAGTTCTAATCCCTTTTATATTATTCCAGACAGCTGAATTGTCATTTTTGATGGATTGAAATATTGTCATGGATATAGGCACATAAAGAAATTTGTAGCAGACAAATTACAAGATGGTTAGTGAAGAAAATACATTGCACTGCTAGCATCAAAAAGTCCCTTGTGGATCTTTAAGAATGTTAGGGTGACATATTTCATTGCTAGGCCTGCATTCAATGATGGATTTGTTCAAGTCCTTGACTATTATCTTTTCCAAGATTTCCATTTTAGCAAATAAACAAAATTTAATTCCACGAATACTATTCACATGTCAATCTCAAAATCAATACCCCAAGCGAACACATCACAACACGGGCCCAACAATCAATCCTAGGCAATAGCTTATAGCTCCCTCCAGCCAGTGGCTTCTGCTCTAATGCTTTTCTACTATCAATTTCCAACCTGTCTAGCTTACTTCAATCCCAAGAAGTTAATCTATACCAAAAATGGGTTGAAGTCTCCCTTGAAGATTATATAGTCAGGTCTAACATTAAGCTATAGTCGTTTCTATAAAGATAGGCCTAAAATTCAACTATTTGTGTTGTAAGGAGTTTGCAAACAACAAAGAAGATTTCCATGCCCATGTTTTTTATACATTTAGCAGGAAAAGTTAAGGGCTCAAATGTAAATCCATGTTGCTTAGCTATGTATTTTTAGCTACGTGTGGTCTCACTATGGCCTGCTTGGTCCAAGCCAGTTTCACCCTGATTCAGAATCCTTGGTGGTAATGTTGACTACACAAACAGTACAGCCTCAACAAAAAATCAGGCAGTAACTGAAAAGGGAGTAATAATCTATCCATCATATTTATATACAGAGTTCAAGCCTTTGAACCTTAATTAGTTTCATGCCACAATGACTTATAAAAAATGAAATAGCATCTCTACACCAAATCTGTCTATATCAGGAGAATTTTCCAAGACAATTTAGCTATTTGCAAGAACTGTAGGATAACAATCATCGACCAATGAATTGATACAGAGTAGAAATAATTGATGCACATTTTAAACCCTAGTGCCATTCTGAGACACAATCCTTTCTTGACAAATTCTTGTTTTTGACAAACTGAATATTATGATTTATAATCTTGAAACTTCCTTTGTACTAGTTGGCTTGGTTGTATTATTCCATTATTAGTCCCTGGAACTTTTTTCTATTCCATTACCTCTTAGCATCTAAGCATGACTTGAATAGGATTACTGTAGATGACATTTATAGATTGAGAACATTACTTCTCCTCTGGTGCGCCTTAGAACTATGATGGATTTGTACAAGGAGCACTTCATGCATACATAGTATTTGGATGCATGCTCTTAGGTTTTTCTTGGCCATTTTAAGGTATTCCATGAGAGAAACAACAGCATAATCAGCTCCAACCTTGCTAGTACAATGTGTTCACCTTATCTGAAGTTTCGGTTATCTCAAATTGTGGTTATAATGAAATTGCAGTTATAAGGAAAGACAGACTGGAATTGTGAGTTTTGGGAATTTTTCAAATCTGTTAAATTTGCCTATGATATTTAGCAGAGGAGAATCCCACAAGGCGGAATTTTTATCTCCATCCGTGATCGTGTTTGCTAGTTTGGCTGAATTGGGTATATCTTCTCATATAAGAAGAATACCCATTTTGTGTATCTATTGGAAGAGGAAACTACAATATTGCATTTTTTTTTTATGCTTCTTTCTTTATTCTTGTTTGGGTTTTCTTGATTTTGTGAGTTTCTGTTTCCATTTTGTTACTATACGAGGTCATCAAAATATGATTTATTTTGTCTTTGAATATGCCCTTTGTAAGTTATGCTCTACATCTTATTTGGAAGTTTTTTTGAATTCATTCAAGTGGAATCTAATGGATCTTTAAAACTAAGTTGATTATGGTTGTAGGCAAAATTCAATGTTGAGAGCAGCCATTATTTCTGCATATGGATGGCACTACCATTGAATCAAGTCATTAGCGCATATGGATATGGTTCCTCAGCCTGTGCATAAGTATCTTATTTTGAATCAACTTTGAACCCACTAGATACTGATCATTCCTCCCTTCCATGAGAATGGTGGTTGCCTAACAGTCGTATTGCGTTGGGTGTTTGATTTGATTGTCATGTTTCAAATTGTAAGATCAGGGGTTTGGTTTCATTGGCATGTTTCAAATATACCATTGGTTGTGAATTTGAAATTGGATCTGCATTGTTATGTAGGGTGGTCATCTGAGTATGTTTTTTGTGTTCATAAGGGAAAAAGAATTTATTGGGCTCTAACAGAATGAGTTCTGCAATATGCTGCATTTCTGGAATGATACTGTTGTTGGTATCTTTTTTCTTCTAGGCTTCTCTCAAATTGTTCCAGAAAAATATCGTTTGTAGCAACTGGACATTGTACAACAGGCATCTAAATAAGTTTTGTTCTCTCAAAAGAAAAATAATTTATTGGGAGCTAGCGTATTGAGTTTTGCAATATGCTCCATATAGGTTTCAGTGATATCATTGTTGGTGTTGTTTCTATTCTAGGCTCCTGTCACATCATTCTAGAAAATATATGTTTGCATCTATTGGACAAAATTGTAAATGCATTTTTTCCATGTATTGATGAACTAGCCTGAATGATTATTTGTTGCTTGATTTCTATGATATTTCAAAACCATAATCATGTACATCAAAATATTGTTGAATTATCATTGTTTGTTTTCCCAACTATGAGATTTCTCTACTAGCATTGATGTATATCATCATCATGTGCTACTATTAAAGGTTTTCATGGGTTGATTTGTGCAGGTGGAGTTCAGTAATTTGGCATTAAATTTGAAAGAAATTTTGTCTTTGGGACTTTTACCCTTGAGAACCAGATGGCATACAAAAAAATTTTGGAGATAGGAAACCGGTCTGACAGTAGAGATGTGAAGAAGCATCTTTCAAAAAAAAAGTAGTCAGCGTAGCAAATCAAAATCTAGTCGTCCTAGTGGTAAAGGGGAAAAAAGTGCAAATGTTCACTTCTTCCAAGGGAGGTCCCTTATTGCAATACTTTGTACATATATTGTTGCCTTGGCGCCTATGGAGTTTGGATTCTATGTAAGTTATTTTTCTTATTTCTTAGTTTTCTTCTCAACCTTTGTCTTGAATACCTCTCAGTCTTCAAAATAGGGAAGGGTTGATTAAATTTCTCACGATTTTGGCCAAGTAATGTTGTAATAGGTTGAATATTCATCGCCTACTCAAAATGGGATCATTGATGATCTTGATTTAACTTTGTCTTAGGTATGTTTTCAATGTTAGATGATTTTTAAGGGCATGTCTTTTAGTCAGACTTTTAGGATAAATACACAGATGATCATACATCTCTTAAGAAATTCATGGACCTATTTAATATATATTTTGGTGCATTTACTATTTTCCAATGCAATCAAGTCCATATGTTTTGAATGCTACCACAAAAAATTTCAATTGTTGCCTACTGGGTTAAATGATTAATATTTCCCAACAAGACTACAGAAAGGCCCATTGTGACCTAAAACATGTTGAATTCTGTGTTAGTTCTCTTTATTTGGATGCTTATCAAACGTGGGAGCCAATGTGGGTGCAATAGTCAGTGGACAGGTTGCTGATTATATTGGACAGAAAGGCATAAGTGCCCTTAATACTATGCATATCAAGTTCCAACCCTGTCATTGCTCAAGAAGACTTGGATTTAGCTTAATTACTACTTTTTGTTTTTGATATTATAAAACTTTTTTTTTTCAAATAGATATCAGCTTGTTATGGGGACAATCCATGTAGTCCCCTCATTTATGTGGTCTTAATAAGATTTAATTTTCTTTCCTACGGATTTCATCCTTTTGATTTAGTTTGGTAGGATTAATCTCTTCTATGTTTGTATGCAGGCATTATTAGTGGCTTCCATTCCAAATATTATTGGGTGGATTTTCATTTTTTTTGCAAAGGCAAGTTAAACTACCTTAGAGAAGGGTCTTGCCTAGAAATTAAATCGTTTCTGGTTCATTTGGATTCTAAATTGGAAGCCAATTTTTTATTTGATCTTACTATTGTTGCAGGATTCTTTATTTTTATACTGGGGAAGATTTTTCACAAGGTTTGGAGTTGGGGTCATCTCAATTGCTGTAAGTAAGACCTTTCTCACAAGGTTGGGAAAGGGCTATTTCTCTTTGTTTTCAAACTAAGGAAAGTGAAGTGAGTCATTGGGGTCGTTGGAGAAAAATATAAAAAAACTATGAGAAAATATTTTGGGTTTCTTGTACCTGAGGAAAGGACAGATAAAGGGCCTTTTTTCATGTGGCTTCCACTTTGCAAAAACAATATTGTGTCGTGCAACTACAAAAACCCCTCTTTTCATTGATGTCATGTGCCTTTAAGTTAATAGTCAGAAAGCAAAATATTTCTTATATAGGTTACAATAAAGTTGAGTCAATCCACTTTATGAATGTTAGATAGACAGAAATACACACTAAAGTGAAATAAGACATCAAACACATAAAATAAACTAAATTCCATCTGACTTTATTAGTGCCTAAATCTAGTACCTAATTGACCATTATTGAAATTGAACTAATATTTACTTTAATATCCTCCCTTAATGGTCAATCTACTAACTGCACCAAGCTTATATCATAATTTTACATATTTTTCAGGACTGAAACCCTTGGTGAGAATGTCTATAGTTTGATTCTTTATAGGACAATACTACAATTTGATAGACCCATCTTCTGCAAGCTATGTGATGAAGTGGTAATATACCTCAACATTTTTGGTATGCTCGTGAAAGACCAGATGCTTGGCAAGTTTCATCAAGCCTTGGTTCTCACATCATAGGGCTCTTGGGTATGTTTGTTGCATTTCAATGCATCCTCTTGAGCCAAACTGCCTAGCATGCTTCTTTCTCTACTCGATATTTTTCATCTGTTGACAAAATGGCTCCTGGCTTGTGCATGTTGCTTCTTGCTGGTTAATGTGATTGCACCTATGCCAAGGCTAACAACATATCGAGAAGTGGATTTTCTATTATGAAGAGAACCTTCCCAATCTGAATCTGTATACCCACACAAGCTAGGGTCCTTGCTTCTGTTGTAGAAAAGGCCAAAGTCAAGTGTCCCTTTCACATATCTCCACACTCACCTTGTTGTTGTCTAGTGCTCTATCTTTGGCATTATCATGAATTTGGAAATGACGCTCACAACGAAGCTCAAATCAGGTCTAGGGACTCTAAGATATATCAAGTTACCAACTAGTTGCCTGTACATTGACTCATTGACTGCTTTAGAGTCAATTTTGGTTGAAATTTTCAAACCCTTTCTCCCTAGGTGTAGACGAGACTTTGCAATATATCATTATAAACTTGTCCAACAAACTCCCTGGCATATTTTTTTGTGAGGAAAAAATGTTGTTACCTATTTTCCAAACCTCTACAACCAGACAATAGTGTGGGAGGCCTAAATCTATCAATTAAAAAAAAATTATCATATTGGATTTGATGTGTTATTGAACTTGCCTCACTACGTATGATAATGATATCATCTACATGTATGAACAAAAAGATGATAACATTACCAAATATTTTCACATACATGTTGGAATCTGAAGCACTCCACTAGAAGCCCTTTTCATCCAAATACCTATCAATCTTGATATACCATGCCCTAGGTGCATATTTCAAACCATACAGAGCCTTCTTCAGTCTACAGACTAGATGCTCCTTCCTTGAAACCTGAAAATAGTATGGTTTATACATGTAGACTTCTTCCCACAAATTTCCATTAAGAAATGCACTTTTCACATCCATACAATGGGCCTTCCAGCCAAATTGTGCTAGCGTGGCTAGAATAAGTTGGATGGTGCTCATATTTGTTTTAGGAGCAAAGGCATCCTCATATTCAATGCCCTATTGCTAAGAACACCGTTATGCAACCAACCATACTTTGTACTTTTCAAATGTACCATTTTCCTTGTACTTGATATTGTACATCCCTTTGCAACCAATAGGTTTCTTCCCTAATGGAAGTGATGTGAGACCACAAGTCTATTTTTTCATCAAAATCTCATATTTGACTACCATGGCTCTTTCCCAATTCGGTCTCCCTTGTGCTTCCTCAAACATCTTGACTCATAGATT
This sequence comes from Pinus albicaulis, assembly GCA_034641835.2. NCBI lineage: Eukaryota > Viridiplantae > Streptophyta > Pinopsida > Pinales > Pinaceae > Pinus > Pinus albicaulis. Next base: position 330,856,800 of record CM076581.1, on the reverse strand, counting down.
TCCTTAATATTGACCATGAGAGAAAAGTTGACTATGTTCTCTGATTTCTCTTTCCACTAAATAATCATCCCTTGATCATTTTTCTTACTCAAACATATCTAATGGTGTTGTGCCATTAGTTAGGTCTCTTCTTGTGATCTTCCTCATCCAAGTCATTATTGTCACCATGACCTGGACCACCTATATCTAGATCATAAATTACTACTCTAGGAGAATCATCATGCTCAAAATTTTCCACACCCCTTCAAGTGCAGGTACCTGAAGCTTGACACTTGAATCCTCAACCCCTTCCAGCTTCTAAGTAATTCAAAACTTAGGAGAAGCTTGGAAAGGTCCAACCTCCTCATCAACAACAACTTCACTATTGAAGCTTACCCTATCAGTGTCAATATCAATCAACCTATAAACCTTATACTGTTGTTGTACCCTATAATCATTAGCTTTTCTCTTTGGATCTAATTTGGTTATCTTCTTAGCTAGAATCCAAGTGTAGGAAATAGAACCAAAAAATTTAAGATGAGTTACTTGGACTTTCTTCCAAACCATGGTTCTTTGTGACCTTCTACTTAATCGCCATCATGGGAGACCTATTCAATAGGTATACTATTGTGAACATTTCCTCAACTCAAAACCTATTTGGAATAGACTTCCTTTGCAACTTAAAAGTAGCCATCTTTATGATAGTATAGTTTTGGCTCTCAACCAATACATTTTGTTGTGGAGTGTAAGGTGTAGTATATTGTCTTTGGATCCCATGTTTAGCACAAAATTTATTGAAATATTTTAAGTAGAATTCCCCACCAGTATCATATCTAAGAGAGGCAACATGAAAACCTAACTATTTCTCTATTAATGCTTTGAACTTTTGAAATTCATTAAACACATCATATTTTCATTATAGAAAATATACCCACATTTTTCAACTGAAATAATCAACAAATGGAAGGAAGTACCTAGCACCAGTGGTTGATGTCATCTTCATTTGTCCACATATGTATGAAAGTACCAACTAAAGGACCCTCTAAGCTCTCCAAGCTTGTCCTTCATAAAATGGTATTCAATGTAGCTTCCCTACTTGAGAATCTCTGCAAACTCTGTGGATCTTCTACAGAATGTTCGGAAGTCCATCTACTAGTTTCTCTCATGCCAACTCAGAGAGATAGGTCAAGTTGAGGTGCCCATACCTATGATGCCATAGGGGTGCTAGATTTTTCAATAAAAATTACCTTGAACTTACAATTTCTAATAAGATCAACATTCAAAAATCTTAAGACAGTGAAAGCTAAGAGATTCATCTAAAATGGATCATTATAATATTGGACATAGAAAGCACTCATCATTGCATAGTTTCCCAAAAGGTCAAAGAACCACAACTATATGTTGAATCTACCACTTAATTTTAGGTTCAAATCCTAAGCCATCAAATTATCAAGTGCAAAGGTGAAATAAGAAAGGTACGAGTCACTATAGGAGATCAATGTGTCTTTTCAAATTTCTTCTTCCTTCAACTAGAGGGAATGATGAGATCCTACGATTTTAAACTTTAGTGTTTTCAAACCTTGGGAACATATGACATGAATCATATGAAATTTTATTTCCATTAAGCATGAGGGTATAATGATTAACTTAAATGGTCTTTAACACAATCCCTCTATATTTGTCTCTTCAGATGTGAGGGCACCCAGTCTCATAAAGGACATGTTGGGATTTTAAACTTTAGTGTTTTAAAACCTTGGGCACATATGGCATGAATTATATGAAATGTTTATTTCCATTAAGAATGAGGGTAGAATGATGAACTTAAATTGTCTTTAACACAATCCCTCTAGATTTGTCTCTTCAAATGTGAGGGCACCCACTCTCATGTTTGCATTTATTGATATTAGCCTTTAGGAAAAGATAAGAAAATATAAATTGGACTAATGTATCAATCCATGTGAACATGATACCCATTTTCTCTCTGACACACTCAATGTGAAAAATTTATCTCCTAAAGGACATGATTTGGGCAGTGTATTAGTTGCCTCAAATACTTAGGTTCGAGTCAATTCTTCATGCAACATGATACTAAGATGTTGCTAAGTTGTCTCCTACTAATATGCTAAACTAGTCAGCATCAGTTCAACAATTCTAGATGAATCTCATGGTGTTGCAATGTTGGCATACTTTCTTAGTCCCATAGTGCTGAAAAACTTTCCTCAACTATTAATCCTAAAGAAGCCCAATAATGGGTGAACATGGATAGGCCAGCTTGAATTTTCTCACATGACTTCAATCTCACTTAGACACTTATTTTGGGAACTCTTATACATTTACTATGTCAGTTTTCTAAGGCCTAAGACGGGAAAAATAAATAACAAGTGTGTGCAAGTAGCAAGACACTTGACTAGATTGAACTCGACCTAGTCTTATGGTGGATGTACATTTTAAGGGCTTCTTTCCTAATTCAAAATCATTGAAGATATATAAACTAACTATTTCATTTGTCCTACAATTCCAATAGTGCACATGGCAAGATTCTATGTAAATCTCTTTTTTTGCATATGGTAGGCCTCTGAATAGACTAAGCTTGTACTAGCATAATGCAAACATGACCTGCAAGTCACCACTGTGTTTTGGTTTATGAAGGCTGCTACATTATTTGTTGATTAGTGAAGTGTCAACCAATGAATAAGTTTCAAGATTTGGAGAAGTCACAATATATATTATAATTTGGTCTTGCAGATTGGCCTCTTGACCAATTTTTTCTAGGAATGCCTCTTATGAAAAAACAATTTCTTTCCTATCAGGTTATGACCCTCTTGAAAATACCAGGTTCACTAGAAAATTGGAAGCAAATATATAATGCACGCATCATGCTAACACTACAAGCCATTGCAGAAAATAGAAACCAAGGTGAAAAAACATCTACGGCTACATTGTAGACGTGTTACAGTGACAATACTTTCTTGAATGTCTATTCTCCAACATCCATAGAATTACCGCAAATAATTATAGTTTGTATTTAACTCCAAATAATATAAATTCCAGTAGGAAGCTGTCAATCATAGTTTTACCTTGTGGCAATGATTTTCCTTATGACTTGCTCTCATTTTCAGTCAAAAACTAGATTTCCTATTCCTAATGTAATATGACCAACTATCATACAACTATCTCACTGTAATTCTAGATAAAATAAGAAGCGTACCCAAATATTAATGAAACTAAAAATGATATTACAAGGTAAGCAACTAAATAGGTAGTACGCATGATATGCTATTCCATAATTCACTACCTTTCCCATTTATAAAATAGTTTCTACAACAATTCCGCTACATATTAGTTCTTTATGTTGCTATTTATTGAGATTTTGGCTCACACGGGGATTACAATCAGCCTTTCCATAGGAGATACATATGGCTTATGCAATTGGCATTCCATTGCTGTCACTGTAACTAACATTTCCTGATAAGAAGTTGTAGTTGAAACATTGCATTTACTTGTTTTGGCTTCCTAATTGTTATGTATGGAATATATAATACCAACTATCCATTGGGATTCATATGTGACCAAATGAAAAAGGCTTTAACTGTTTCTAAATGAAAAAATGTGACAGGCTAGGATTGGAGGGATTTTGTGCAAATTATAATGAAAGATAAAAAAGTGAAGGCGTGCACCTCCATTGTAATGATAGTAGGGTTTCCTATTTATAATCTTCTAGAGTTATTATTATTTTATTTGTTCGTTTCTTTCAGATTGTTTCTCCCTGGTCAAGGTGTTTCTCAAGTTTTCCAGCTTTGAATGCTAATGACGCTGCTTGATGTCTTGCAGTGGAAACACCTCACATCTTAGCATAGGTCCAAGATCTAGTTATGGTAAAATAACACAAATTGTGGAAGATTTGGTAAGTGCTTGCTACTGAAAGCCTTTCCACTGTGACCCAAGTGATATTTGGCCACAACTAGAATGTTAGTGCATTGGGAAAAAGAGAATGTTGTGTGCGTTGATGATGCACACATGGCATCTTTTTGCAAGCCCTTTTTCCCATCACATGCAAGAGAAGTTTGCATTTTCAAGATGCACATAGCATTCTCTTTGCCCAATAAAATAACCTTCTAGTGTTGCATGAGCTTCTAGCCTCTTTAGACTAAGGAATTGTCCAGAACTTTGTCACTCTTGGTTCATAGTTATCCTGTGAGTTTATTATGATTGCAAGACTTTTTCCTTCACATTCCTTCTCAATGTTTCTACCATAACCTTAGAGCTACTCGGGTTTGGGGTTGTTCCCTAGATATCTCTTGGGGTCTGGACCAACCTCCTCATCTGTTGGCAACATTTCTATACCTCCAACAGGTATATCAATTATCACAGGCATTTTTGTTTCTACAAAATGCCGTTACTATCGCAAAAGGGTGCATTCTAATTTAATATTCTTTCTCCCACAACTCAACATGTTGTGTGCAATGTGGTGCCGGTTGGGTGATTTCGATGGCTTCTACAAACTAGTTATTAGACAATGTTTCTAACCTCTTAGGAAGGAGCTACTTAGCGGTGGTTTCCTCTCTGATAAATTCTTGTATTGATTGTTCATTATTATATTGAAAAAATCATCATCGAGGATTAATTTTTCAATTTTATGAAGTGTCTATTTTATCATATTCAACACAATATGGACTTTGCATGCACTGAGTTCATTGGAGCAAGGATTTCTGGCTTGCCTTGAATATTGAAAGCAAGTTACAGAAGAGATCCCTAAATATGGAGCATCATTGACAATGATTCAAGCTCCACTCAGTGGATGTTTTCTAATCCCTCTTCTTACGCTCCTTCCCCTTGTCATCTTCATTTTTTTACATGGCATGACAAAGATACCCGTAAGTCTAAGTTTTAGCCCAAAATCAATTGTAATGATAGTGAAGATGTTACGAGAATATTGTTATTATCACTAATGATCTTCCCATTCTAATGAGGGATGTCTTAAGAAAAGAGTTCTCAACACATATTTCAGTGGCTAAGCAAAAGGAAGGAGAAGGTTAAAATGATTATAGTCAACAATCCCAATTACATAAGTGGTTGTTGTGGACTTCCCAATCCTTGGTGGGAATGCCTTTGCTACTAAGTACGGTAATTCTAAAAATTCAAAAAAAAATGGAAAACGATTCTAAGCCTACAATTAGTCTTAATCATCACTTACCACTTCACTTTAGACAATGATGCTTTGTTTGTGCAAAATTGTTGCATTATAGTTAATGCTAGTGATAAAAATCTTATTTCACAAGATCATGTGAATTTTCTTAACTTTCCTTCAAAATGTTAACCTTGGTCTAAAATTTAAGGGTTGGATGAAGGATAAGGAACCAATGCATGTTATGAGGGTTCGTCAATTCACTTTTGCTATTGACCACTCTTTGATAGTATTAAGTATGATGGCACTCTTGTTGACTGCTGTGGTCTTATTCCTTGGAAGGTTTTATCAACGCGATTTCCATGCAAGCTATTATACATTGTCTTGAAACTTCCCTATTTTGGTAGAGAAGTTAGCGTCATGCTAGTGATTAATTTGAAATTGTATTTTAGTGGAAAAATTCATTGTTTTTTGGTGGAATAGTTCATAATTTATTCTGATATTTTTTTGCAAGTGTACTAGTCACGATGATAAATGTGTGTGGTTTACTTCAGAGGGTTCTCAGTTCTTTCTAGATACACTTTTCATCATTTTCTTTGAATACTTCTCTAGTGCTTTAATTTCATATTTTATCCCCTGCACAATTTCTCCTGAGGTCCATGTTGTTATGTTTATTGGTTGTTTCTGTAAAAAAAATTTCCCGAGGTTCTGCAAGGTAAATCCAAATGCAAAAAATACTATTTTACATATTGATATTTGTTCAAGCATTCTTGTGTGATACTTGAATTTAATAAATCTAGATTTCTATTTCGTTATCTATATCAATATATAAGAACATGCCCATGGATTGTTCATATTTCTCAAACTGCGGAGTTGTTCCTTTCCCGTTGCATGTTATTTTATATTGTTATGTTGTGATTCAAATTTGTAGTTGTTCTTTCCAGTTATTCTCCTACGTAGTACATGATTTTTAGATTATATAAAAATTTATTCTTATTGTCTTTTCATTATGTATATTGAACATATTATTTCTAGCAACTTTTGATCTTCCTAGATTTTCTATTCCTTTGGTGTATCTTTGCACCTTTAGGGGAAATTGCTAGTTTAAAGTCTAATTATTTAAAGGGTGCTAGCTCAATGGAAGAGCACCTACTTTACAAGCAGGAGGTTGGTGGTTCGATTCCATCGTACCCTGATATTCATAGGGAATGACAGAGATCAGTTTTTGGTGAGGGGTGCTCTTTTGACCATCACCAATAAGCTTATGGTGACATTTTTCGACCCTCACCAAAATATGAAATGGTGACGGTCAACGAATGCCACCATATGTATGCATCAATAGTGACGACCATTAAAGGTTCGTCACCATAAATCTTTGTTGTTGATATGAATGGTGAGGGTCATTGTTTGTCATTATAGTCATTATTCGTGACGGACCTTGATGTCACTAATGAGCTTATGGTGACGGTCAATGAACGTCGCCATATATATGCACCAATAGTGACAGCCATGAAAGGTCCATCACAAAAAATCGTTGTTGTTTATATGAAATGGTGACGGTCACTATCCATCATTATAATAAATATTCGTGACGGACCTTGAATGTCACCACAACACATACTTTCAGTGATGCCACCTTTGGTGACGTTCAGTTTTTTGGTGACAGAGGCTATTGTCCATCACCATTGGTCATATGAAATGGTGACGTTCATTGTTCGTCACTATAAATCATTATTGGTGACGAACCTTGAATGTCACCACAACACCTATACTTTCGGCGACGCCACCTTTGTTGATGCTCAATTTTTGGTGACAAAGGCTTTTTTGACCCTCACCAATGAGCTTATGGTGACCATTTTTCGCCCCTTACCAATTTCTTTTTTTCTTGTAGTGCGAATAACACCCATCTTAAATATAATTCATCTATTTGTCTAACCTCAGTTTATAATAAGAAAACAAAGACTAAGAATAACACCCATCTTAAATATAATTCATCAATCTGTCTTACCTTAGTTTATAAGCCAGAAAAGGCTTGCCCTAATTACCAGTGGATTATTATATAAAACTGGCTCTTCGAGTGGATATATATTACGGATGCTTGACCGGATCGGGCTCACTTCTTCCACTCCATCAGATTTACAAAATCGGTCGATCCATGTGGTCAATAATGGAATTTTCTCCGGAACTATTAAAATGGTATCGGTAGCCTTCTCGATGGCTTGGATCCATGTGGATAAGCCACCCCATGCGATTTCAATGAACCTATTTTATGTTAATTGAGTTTTAGGATTGGGGTGATCCAATCGAAGTAGGCCCCGGTTTTTCTGGGCTTTCACGAAAACCATGGTGTGGATCTCCTCTCTCTTGCTACGGCCTCCTACTCCCCCTTCATTTATCAAAGTTAAATTCTAGTGAATCTCCTCTCTCCTGCTACTAGAAGAGTCGCTTGTACTGGACCGATTGAGTCAACTATGAATCAAGGAAGAGGGTCATCTTCTGATACAATGGAATCTTTATCGGGTGGGATGGTACATGCCATCACATTAAACATTTATTATCCATCATTACATCATGCAGATCTTGGATCATAATATGTATACTCAACAACAATACAACTGCAACCATACAACTGGTTTTAGCTTCAAAAATCCATTTTTCTTTGGAGACTATCGGGTGTCAATGAGGGAGAGATTTGGCAATTGACTTCCTTTATTCTCGTTAGAAGAGTCAAATCATGTGAAAGGGTCGCTGGATTTCATGGGAATTAACCATTATACAACATATTATGTCAAGAACAACAAAACCACCATCATCTCAATTTTTGGGCTTTCATGAAAACCATGGTTGTGGATCTCCTCTCTCCTGCTATGGCCTCCTACTCCCCCTCATTCATCAAAGTTAAATTTTAGACTGAGGTGCTACTAGCTTGTACTGGATCCACTGAGTCAACTGAAATCATGGAAGAGGGCCATCTTCTGTTACAATGAAATCTTGATCCAATGAAGATAGAGGGTTTGTACAGGTGGTTGGGTTGGAATAGACCCTCAATGATGCATGCAATGGTGATTTAATCTCGGTTGCTATTCTATTTTTTCAAACAATATTATAATATTAATCTCGGTTTCTATTCTATTTATTCAAATGATATTCTAACCACAACGTACAGTAGCAGAGAAATAAATTGATATCTAACCACAATGTATAGTAGCAGCTTACAGTGGCAGAGAAATAAATGGGAAGAGTACCTTGTTGGTGGAATTGAACTCAAAACCATTGTTGGGCTTTCCACTAAATGCATGACCACTGGACAGAACAAGCTTCAGGGCCAAAGCTTCACGGTGAGAGCATTAAGGGGCTTCTCCTTGCAGAGTTTTAACAATGCCTCTTTCTAACCCCTCTGCTCATTGTCTGCACTCAAGAGGTGCATTATTAGGGATAAAACATGGCAGAAGAGGGTTTTCATAAACCCTCCAAGTTTTTGTTATGGTCATGCCTAAAAATTGTTTTCTTAGTTTTGTGTTAGATATGGATTTTATTTTATTTTATAGTGTAAGTCTTAAAAGTTGTTTGGTTTTATTTTTTTTTATGGTAACGCTCAAACTTTAAGATCATTGCTTTCAATTTAAATTAAGATTTTTAATATACAATTTAAATTAAGATTCTTAATATGTAATGAATTAAAGTGGGGAGGGGAGATTATGGTATTGAATTAATTATTTTAATTAAAATTTATAAATTATGTAAATAAAAATAAATTATTTTAAATAATTAGTGGTAATTTATGGTAAATATGTAAAAATTAAAAGGTAAAAAAAATAAGTTGATTTCCTAATAATTAAGATAAATATTAAGATAAATAAATCTTATTGACTTATACAATTTGTTGTGTTGAGCGAGACGGAAATTTGGACCATGCCCAAATCACCAAGATTGTTCCCTGTTACACACATGGCCAATGTGAGCTAGCAAATCATGGAAAAATTGAAATTGAAATTTATATTGATATTCCCTAAAGACAAAATAGGTCAAGTTAGAGATTATACCCATCATGAGAAGCCTGTATAAAAGGTTTGGGTGTGTGGGCAAGAGGCCCCACGAAGATGAGAAATAAATAGCCATTGAAGTGAACTAGAAAACTACTAAACTAATCACCATAAATGAAACAACAACATATCAAAACCTAGGCGTACAAGAAGTTTATCCCAAGGAGGAAAAACCCAACATTAAGAAAATAATGAGACAACACTGGAGGAACACAAACAACCATGTGCAAATAGAAGTAAAATTGCAACCAAAAGAGTAGGGAGAATGTGGGCACCTAATTAGCAGAATTTTATACGTGCCACTAGCTCCAAGTCAAATTAATGATATATTTCATAAAATATTACAACATACAACGAACTTATGGCATATAGAAAGCAAAGAATCCAAATTTATTCCAAGATATTAATGAAAACAATCTAATCAAAATGGAATATTGGAATCCCAATATTTCCATCAAAATAAAATTAAGTTCACCTTGTAGATACATAGGACATACATGGATTTTCACTTACATTACAAGTGAAAAACAAAAGAAAAAGTGATAATACCTACCAAAACCAAAAAAATTTATCATCGACTTCAGAGTATTCATGATACTCCATATGATCTTTCCTATCATGTACACATAAATATTGACACTTCCCATAAAACATTAGATCCATATATTCAAGTTATAAAGCTAGAATAAATTTTAGTGTTGAATTCCCAAGAAAATTAAAAAAACTCCTAGGCAAAGCATTTAACTTACTCTACAATTGGGGTCACAAAATGACATTGAATCAACATTTTAACATATCAATTTCAATTCATACTCTTTATTATTTACAACCAAGTCCCTACCTCCTTGACAAAGTTCCATGACCTTTTGGGATCCCAGTTCTTCAACTTCAGTTACAAACATGAGTCCTATTACATCCGAGTCTAGAATATCTGAATCCATTTCTAATATTTCCTTTCAACTTGAATATAATTATGAATCTGCATCTTGTGTATCTTCTGAGGAGATATAGAGACCAACGAATTGCTAGTCTTACAAAAGAGGATACTAATATAAGCTCCATTGTATATACACTTCCACCTTTTGATTTTTTGTTTGTAAATACATTTATGTAAATATAAGACATATTTTTACAACAACAACAAAAAAATAATGGGTGACCTACACTAAAAGCCACTGCTTTTCTTGCATTCTTCCACTGTGTTGGAGTAAAAAAATAATGACAGTCACTAGAAAAATATGCATACCATCAGGATTAGAGATTGGCTAAGCCGGTGAAAACAAGGTCAATGCCATGGAGCACATGGTTTTGTATTAGGATAATAAGGTATATGGATATAATAAGTTGAAAGGAGTACCATGTACAACCTGTACAACATTAAGATTATTGTATTGAGTTAGTGTAAGAATTGATAAAAAATTCAAAAGTATGAAGAAAAATGGAAATAAACTTTGAACAAATAAATCTTCAGAGGTGGTGATTCCTAAACATCATCCTTTAATCAGGGGGGACACTGAATGCAAGATAAGCAATGAGAATTCTTTCCAGTGGGGAAGAGTTTATCAAATGATCAGCTCAGGGTATTTTTTAGAACTCATCCACAATGATCCTGAACATGACCTTAGTATCAACATTTACAAGAATGTGACCAAATCATGCCTCCATAGGATTGCTTCCATATCTCGTGTTCTTCCTTTTGTGGAGATAATATCCTAGCTCATAGGCCAGGTGGACATGTCCAATAGATGGATCCTAAACCAACACCGGAGCCCAGTTGGAGGCTATCAAACCTTCAACATATTGTCAATAAATTTCCTCCCAGAGCCTGAAGTAAGTCTATCAGAGGAATGGGTGAAAAGGGCTATGGATGAGGTAACTCCTAGCATGCTACTAAAAAATGGTGGTTTTATGCTAAAAGCTTTAAGACCAGGATATCAAAGGTGTATCCAACTGCTAGATTAAAACATCATTTCAGAATAGTCATGTTGTTGTTAGCCAAACTATATCGAGAAAAGGATGGAACCATGTTTCATGAAATATGGGTGCCTATGGTAAATGAAATTTGTACTCATGGGCCAACATTAAATTGGAGTGAAATCATGTCCCCTTCACTATATAAAGCTTTCAGCGAAGTGAAGAGTGCCAAGCCTACTAGTTTCTTTATGTCCAGCTACCTTTTGGACTCCATCTATTCAAAAAATGAATTTCCGAAACTAGAATGGAAATGGTCCAAGTATTTTCCTCTGGTACATGTTTAATGCAAGCTCTTATGGGATTACAAGCATAAATCAGAGATGACAATAATATGCAACAATTTTATTGCTCCAATGTACTCTTTCTTATTTGAGAAAGAGTCTCCATGCCTCTCGGAATAAGAACGGGCAATCATAGGAGGCATTGGAGACTGGTATTTGCATGAACAGGGAATTTACATCGGAGTTTATGATGTATGTAGGATTTAGATCTCCTCGTCTGTTACCTTTGTATGCTTCGGACAGAGTGGTTTGGTTGGAAATATTATATCATACATTTTCTCATCAAGTTACAGGTACTCTTAAGAGGGAAAATAAGTCAATGTGGCCCAAGTTACCTATCAATATCATATACTATGGAGTTTATGGCACCATCCAAGCCATGAAAGAGGTCAATGAAATTGAATCATATCATTTTGGAGAGATAATATTCAAAAGACATGATCTTGAAGCTGTGATTATTAATCATTCTGTTGTTATCAACCAGATGTAGTCTTATACTCATGAGAGGGATACTGATGATAAAATCCGTAAGAGACTTATTTATCCATCTAAGGTTAAAGAACAACTAATTGAAGGACCTCAAAAGAAGGTCTAACAAACCCATCATTCACCTATTTTCAACCTCCAGGAAGAAGTTGAAAATCTCGAGAGGGCGTTGGAATAGGTGAAGGAATTGAAGCAAGCATTGGAAAAAGAAGTAGACAGAATCAAGAGGAGGATTGAAGAAGAAAAATCAGCAAAGGAGGCAGAAGAAGAGAGAAGGAAAGCAGAACAAGATGACCTGGTGAAACAATGGGCTTTGGAAACTGAACAAAGAGTCAAGCAATGAGAAAAACAAAGGAAAAGTGATGAAGAGCTTCAGAGGAAAAGAGATGAGGAACTCCAAAATAAGAAGGAATAAGAAGGAACATTAAAATATTTCAAAACTACCTTTGAACATAAAGTATGATTTCCTAAGATGAAAAAACCCTAAAATCCAAAACCCTAGCCCTAAGAAATAATGTGCCAATACGAATGTAGGCCCAAAGAGGCTAATTGATATATCAACTTTCCGAGGCTACAAATTTTGCATGCAAAATCCATTTAGGACATTTATTGGACCATTACAATCCATACTATGTGTCTTTAGCCTATGAAAAATGCCAAAAATGCAAGGGAAATGCCCAAAAAAGGCACCAGCAGTTTGAGGTCTAAAAAATTATATTATAACTACCAAGACGTGGAATAATGTTGAATCAATGTAACAAGTGGGTGGTCTCTAGTATTCTATTGAATCAATTATCCCCCATTATGAATAAGTGGTCCATTTTGTGTCAAGTTCCTTCATCAAGTGGGGAAACTTTTGTTGAATATGGCTCCTAGTGAGACACGTGTGGCAAAGTAGGAACATGAGGTGTCTATGAGAGGTGGGAAATATGGATGAAGTAGCTCCACATTAAATATAAGGTTAAAGGGAAAAAATGGGGAATATTTGATCTAGAAGCATCTTCACCTGCAATATTTGTGTTGGTGGTGTAAGGCCTATATCACAATGGACAGTTCGGGGGGTGTACTTCCAATAGGATCTTAAGAGGTGTTCTTTATACAAATGCAACCATACCTTATCTCACACCCTAAACTTATGTGGCACTCTTATGCAGGTGGATATTGGTGGCCACCAACCTCTTCTACTAACTTAATGGTTCTTTATCTTCTTATAATTTTTTCTATGGTTTTTTAGCTCCCGAAATTCTAGGGTCATTTGTAGGCCCTAAATGATGTTTTTTGGCGATTTATGTGTCAAAAATTTTTCATGTCATTCCCTAGGCCCAACCAAAAGTTGTAATCCTAAATATAGTTCTTTCAAATGGACTTATTGTGTGCCCAAATAGATATTTTATGCAAAAGCTACACCACTCGGAAGTTGATTCTAGGATTACAGTTTTAAACCTCTAGGGTTCTTTATTTATGTTTAAAAAAATGATGAAACTAACATGAAAATGCATGGAAATGAATGAATAATAGTGTGTGTTAGGGAGTGTCAATGATTTCCAAGTGTGCTAAGGAGAGAGTGGTAAGGTGTTCTAGGTAGCGCCAAGTCATTCCAGAGTGCCAGGGTGGCATGTGACCAAGATGTGTCAGTTTCCAGGGTGTGCCAACATGTGATAAGGAGTGTTAGGGAGTGTCAGGGAAACACAAGGGAGCACTAGGTAAAAGTAATGCATGGAAATGAACAAATAATAGTTTGTGACATAAAGTGTCAGTGAGTTCGAGGTGTGCTAAGGAGGGAGTGACAAGGTATGGTAGAGGTCAGGGAAACATGATAATATGTGCCAAGTTCTAAGGTGTGCCAATGAATCTCAGGGAGTGCTATGGAGTGCCAAAGAAAGTTAAGGGAGAACTAGTTTCAAATGCATGTAAATGAATATGAGTGTGTGACAGAGAGTGTCAATGAGTTCTAGATGTGCTAAGGAGGGAGTGACAAGGTATGTTAGGTAGTTCCAAGGAATGTTGGAGTGTCAGAGAAACGTGCCAAGATATGTCAGGTGTCAGGGTGTGCCACTATGTGCGAAGGAGTGTTAGGGAGTTCCACAGAAACACAAGGGATAACTAGTTCAAAATGCATGTTCCAAGTATTCTAAGGAGGGAGTGACGAGGCTATATGTTAGGAAGTGCCAAGGCATGCTAGAGTGTTAGGGAATGTCAGGGAGGGATAGGGTGTGTTAGGGAGTGAAAAACATGCCAATAAATGTAGGGTGTTCTAAGACATGCCACATAGTGCTAAGGGAGTGTTAAATGTGCTAGTTTTTATGGCATGTCAAGATGTAAACTATGTTGCTTAGTTGTTTTATGGACACGGTTGGATGTGAGCCTTGAATTGGTAACTTGTTAAGTGAGATGAGTTGAGATTGGAAATTAGTAGCCTAAGATGATTTATAGGAATTTCTTAGGTGAACAAGGCATAACATAGTTGTAATAATTTTAACTTGGTCAAGGAAGGACTTGGTTGGGTTCCCAAGTCTAAAAAACGGCGAGGGTAGTTGTGAGGTCATGATAGGTAAGGAGTGCCAAGGCATGCCAAGGAATTAAAAGGTGTGATAACACATGGGAAACAATGTCAGTGCATGTTGAGGAGTGTTAGGGAGTTCCAGGGGAACACAATGGAGAATTAGTTCAAAATTATTGGTAATAAACGAATAAGAGGGCATGCCAAGGAGTGTCAGTGAATTCCAGGTGTCCCAACGATGAAGTAGTTTAGGAGAAGTTCAGAATAATACTTACAAGAGCGAAGCCTATGGTTGTGATAAGGTGTGGGAAAAGTAATTTCAGAGAAAGGGAGACTTTGGGTTGCGCAGAACATTGTTTTTATAATGACTTGGTCGGGTTCCCAAGTTTCAAAAAAAAGTAAGCCTATCTATGGGAGTATGACAACTAGGGAGTGCCAAGGTGTTCTAGGGAATGTAAGGTTCCTAAGTAATACTAGTTGTGAGGGCATGAGTGCCAAAGCATGCTTGGGAATTCTAATATGTGAGTGCCAAGGTGTGCCAATCTGTGCCAGGGAGTGTTAGGGAGTGCCACGGAAACATAATGGAGAAGTAGTTCAAAATGCATGGAAATGAACAAATATACAGTGTGTGATAGGGAGTGTCAATGAGTTCCAACTGTGTTAAGGAAGGAATGAAAAGGCTATATGCTGGGAAATTTGAAGGCATGATAGAGTTCTAGGGAATGTCAGGGAATGGTAGGGTATGTTAGGGAGATACAAATCATGTGAAGGAATGTAGGGGATGCTAACACATGCCACATAGTGCCAAGGGATTGTTAGACGTTCCAGATGTTATGGCATGTCAAGATGTAAACTATGTTTCACAATTGTTGTATGGCCACAATTGGACGTGAGCCTTGACTTGGTAACTTGTTAATTGGGATAAATTAATATTGGCCATGAGTAGCCTAAAATTAGTTATAATCCATTCTTAGGTGAACAAGACATAGTCTAGTTGTATTAGATGAAACTTGGTCAATTTTTGTAGTCAAGGCAGTACTTGGTTGGGTTCCCAAGTAAAAAAAAAAATAAGGGTAGTTATGAGGACATGACAATTAAGGAGTTCCATGGTGTCCCAATGAATTAAAATTTGCGCTAATACATGCCAGTTAGTGTTAATGCATGAAAAGGAGTGTTTGGGAATGTTAGGGTGTCAAAAGAGAGAACAAGTTAAAAGTGCATGGAAACAAATGAATAAGAGTGTTTGTAAGGGAGTGTCAGTGAATTCCAGGTGTCCCATGGACGAAGTGTGTTAGGAGAATTTCCTAATAGTACTTTTAGGAGGAAAGCCTATGATTGTGATAAGGGGATGGAGGAAGCAATTTCAGACAAAGGGAGACTTTGTGCTAGACACAACATTATTTTTTTGAATGACTTGGTTGGGTTCCCAAGTCGCAAAAAAATCAAGGTTATCTAATATGAGGGCATGAAAACTAGGGAGTGCCAAGGTGTGCAGGGAATCCCAGGAAGTTCTAACACATGCTATAAAGTTCCAAGACATTTTAGGCATTCTAGTATGTGTTAGGTGCTAGGGTTTGGTGCCAATGCATGGTAGGGTGTGCCAAGGAAACATAATGGAGGACTAGTTTCAATTGCATGGAAATGAATGAATAAGAGTGTGTGATAGGGAGTGTTAGCAAGTTCTATGTGTGATAAGGAGGGAGTGAAAAGGTATGCTAGGAAATTCCAAGGCATGATAGAGTTCTAGGAAAGAATGCCAAGATCTGCCAAGTATCATGTATTATATCAGCAAATAAATACATAATAGTGAGGCATGAGTCACATATAATGAAGGAACAAGCCTCCCATGAGAAATCACTGCACAAATGAGCTTATCTCATAATACAAGAATTTCAAAGGCTTCTACAGTGGGGTTATAAACACACTATTACAACAAAATAATGTACAAAGATGTAGGGCTATTATATGCCTCAAAAGATATGCCCAATATAGATCTAGGCTCAATACAAATTCCTGCAAGAACTCAGAAAGGGTTTACAGAAATACACCCTATACAAGATGGGATCTAAAGCCCAATGGCTGAAGATAAACTAAAGAAAAAGAGTTTAGAAGGCTGAAATATAATAGATCTGATGCAGATCCCCTAAAATATCTCCTCCAATGAAAGGATAAACCCCTCAATCATAAGAAAACACTACAAAGGTACCACAAGATCTTCCACTGAAGCTGCCCTAAAAAATAACGCAATTCTGAGTTGGAAAAACGCTAGAAATGATATTAAATATATGGCCTAGTGCAAAAGATCTAAAATATGCTCAAGAACTCTCCAAATAGATCTCCCAAGAGAAGGAAACTTTCCTCCTATGAGAAACTAGCTCAGAAAGTGGGATTCTAACCCCTCCACTGCTGCACCCTGCAAAACAGTACAATAACCTGTAGAAACTGCACTGATGAAGAAATATGTAGCTCGGCATGAAAATCTAAATGTGGAAATGAATACAATACTCTTCCAAGAGGCCCCTCAAGGAAAGAGGTGGGATTCCCGCTCGGGAACACCCGGTGCTAAACAACACCGTAACCCTGCTAAACAGCAAGAGGAAGAAAAATCTAAGCAGACCAATATCAAATAAAATCTAAAAACATTCTCATATGGCTACCATCCTATTCCTTAAATATAATATGAGCTTTCTTTCCCTTTGTCCCACTCAATTAGGTCATTTCCTTCATGAGATCCATCTCCCTCCAAAACTGCGTTATCCTTCATTTAATCTCCACTCCTCCATAACAATGTTGTTGACTTGGTAAAAGTTGACTAAATTAACATGATCCAACCCTGTTCACACTTGAACATGCCTTATTTAGCTGCTAAAAAAGGTCTCCTTTCACACTTGAAGTGTTTTTATTTCTACTAAGGAGACTTATGGGCCTCTCCACCCACTTATTCACCTACCAAGTGATAAAACAAACTATAATATTCCATTTAGTTGAAGGCTAAATTTTTTGGAATATTACAGTCCCCCCATCCAAAATGTTGCTTGTCCTCAAGAAACTATAAAAGGAGTGAAAAATTCCTCCCCTCCTCCTCTTGTGGCCTCCTCGTCAATAATCCCCACCACTGCTCAAAATAATTTGCAATAAATCTACCCTCCAATGTTTCCCTCCAAGTATGCAAAACCAAATGGCTCACATCATGAAAAGGTGGAAGGTGTAAGTGGAAACCATCTTGTTGTCCAATGGACTCCTCAAGGTAGGAGTTATGACAAGCATAGGGGGATCTCATTACCAATGAGAAACTCCCAAACCCATGCTATCATCCAAATTAAATGAGCCATTCTAGGTAGTTCATCAAAGAAATCATCAACCCATGATTTATGCAATGTATTGGGGCTGCATGGAGAGATTAGATTTTTCCACCCAAGTTGTTTCTCTCTCCATTTATGGTAAGTATGGGGCTGTTTCTGATCTTGGGCTAAAATGACATGGCCTCCAAGAATGGCCCAAGTTACCCCACCAAACAATTCAGCCATGAAGTGCCTCCTCCACAAACTCAAGTTCTACAAATGGCTCCACCCACATGAAGAAAAGAGATGTAGTATGGAAATCATGGGTTGCCCATTGTTTCTCCTGAAACATAAAACATGTAAAGTAGCAAGAATCATACTCCGAATGGGCACCTGCAACTCATGTCCCACTCTCCAAACAAAGCTCCCCATGAACATAATAATATCAACAATATATGGAAGCAAAAACCAATGGAAAAAAGTTTCCATATGACAACCGAAAAGTGGATCATAGTTCCACACATGGAACCAGCGCAGTGCACCCCTTGCCTACCTCAAAAAAAAAAATAACAAGTGCCCTTCTGGTCACTTGTTTGCTGCCAAAATCATCCCATAAGATGTAACCATGAATGTAAAATGTGGTGTCAATGGTGCACACCAAGAATCATGTGGCTCTCCCCACAAACCACCAATAGGATGGCCAATCTCGATGCTACATTTGGCCTCAAGTACAACATAAGATAATGCATAAGAAGGAATGAACCTCCTTAATACAACATACTGCTCATATAAAGTAAAGAAGTGAAAATCAAATGCAAAAATGTACCTTCTCTACTATGTACTTTGGTCCTTGAGCTGAAATGGCTCAATTGAAAATTCTCCCTCACCCCCATTGAGAATGGAAGTGGTTGTGACATCCTCTCTATCACCATCCAGGCTATGCATTTCTCCACATGTTGAAATATATCATGTTGGATGTTCTCGCAAGTGAACTCTTCCATCAAAGAATGAAATGCATCAAAGTGAAAGAAAGTTCACATGTGCTGCATGTAGTAGCTTCCTCTTGAGCTCAGAAACTCTAGTCAAGAAGACTCTGCCATAAGAATAGATGAACTCTCCAACCACATGTATATATGATCTCTTTACAGGTCATCAAGAATCATGCAAGCACCAAGATCCTTGGAGTACTCTACCAAGAGTTGAGACCTCCAATATGGATCAATCCTTCTAAGAGATAGCGCTGAAGATCTGAAATGTGAAGCTCCCCACATGTTGGTGTCTTCTCCTTTGACATCCCCCATGCTAAATTCATCCTCCAAAGTGCTGCCATGTCCATCATGTAGCTTCTCATGCTCATATAGAAGTGGTGATCTTTGGAAGTTGGCCTCCCATGAGAGGCTATCATCCAAAATGGACCTCTTAATCTTGGTCAATGTAAGAATGAGTGGCCTCCATCTACTCCAATGTTGGAGGATTCCTTCCTCAAAGGAAGTACCCTCTTTTTATCCCAATCCATGGAGCATCTCCCTTGCACCGTGAAGGTGCCATCCTCCATAATTGTAGCAACTTCTGTCAGCGCAGTATATGTAGTGAGAGTGGGTAATGCTTAAAATGGGAGAATGTCTCTCTCCTCCTTTAGTCTACTCCAAACTCTCTGCACTGTAATAGACCCCTCCAAAGTATCCACCCCTCCAGGATCTAAGAGTGGTGCAATCTAATGTGAAACATTCCTCATCATCTCCTGATCTGGTGGTCTCCCCGATGGAATGCCTCCATGTAATGAGACATCAATGTCAAGAGTAGACTGCAAATATGGATGGAAAACTTTTTCCCTGCCCTCACAGCGCAAATTAGTGTGTCTCTTATTAAATCTCTGAGATAGATAGGGGTGTGTGCTCCTCAGCAAGTGATTTTGACCTTCCTCCCTACCTTCTCCTTCCATCTGCAATGTTTCACAATCATGTTTTTCATTGATTGTGCCTTGACCTCCATATATGAGATCCCGGGGAATTCCTTGCAATGATACAAGAATCCCTCTTGTTGGAGAAAGTGCTCCATCTACCTCTGCATGAGGTGCTAGATGTGCTCTAGATATGATAGCATTGTTGCCCCCATCCTCCTCTTCTCCTTCAATATGTATGGGAGTCACTTTCTCAATAAGAAGATCCTCTTTTGAAAAAGGGATCTTGACACCTTCTTGTCCAAGGATATGAGACAGAGGTTTTGCCTCTAGCAAAGTAGTATGCAAGATGTGAGCTACTCCAATAGTTTTCTGAAGTGGATTTGATTTTATAGGTCCCTCCATCATATGCAAAGGTTGTGTTTGTTGTGGTTTGTTTGGTTCCACCAATGATGTTTCAGAATTTTTTCCATCAAAAATTTCCACTAATCTCTTAGTGAACTTTGCATAACAATAAAATTTACATTTCTTAGTGAAAAATACTCAAATATCCACCAAGCATAGGCCTCACCTTCAAAATGCATCGCTGCAACTTTGATGGCTTCATCTTCAGAAACTTGGTAGTGCTGCAAATAGGTGTGTAACTCCTCCACCCAAGCTCTAACTGAACATGTTGGTGACCCATCAAAAGTAGATAGGAAAAATCTACTCATGTCATGTTGCTTGCTCCTCTCCACCTTGATCTGGCAAAACCCTTGGAAAGTGATCTGATTGTTTAACCTCTTAGTTTGAGATTCATATTCCTGCAGATAATATGTAAGAGTCTCCATCTTTGGCATTTATTCTTCTTTCACCTCCCACATAGTAGATCTGGGCATATGACTGCGCTGTGAATCATAGTGTGTAGCTTCATGCTCACACACATCATGTGACAATCTATAGTTAGATTTAACTCCAAACTCCTTTTGAGAATCTCTCTCTCTTCTCATCTTCTTGAGATCTCCTTTGATATTCTGCATAGTTTGAAAGAGAAGATGTGAGAGCTCCTCCTCTTCTACTCCTCCAAATAATGGAGCCTTATTTTTGTTTTTTCTGCACATATTTTCTTCTTCTTATTCTCCTGCTAGCATAATGACTAAGATCCACAGAGTGAGCCAAGATTATGCTCTGATACGAGTGTAATATTCGAAAATGGGGATGCAACAATACATGAACACAAAACTAGAAATAGCAGTGTAAATTAAATCATAAACATTGGAGACCAATATGGAGACATAAAATCACGTATTATATCAGCAAACAAATACATAATAGTGAGGCATGAGTCATATATAATTAAGGAACAAGCCTCCCATGAGAAATCATTGCACAAATGAGTTGTTGTCACAATACAAGAATGTCGAATATTGCTACAGCGCAGTTACAAATACACTACTACATCATAGTTATAAACACACTACTATAGCACAAGATTTACAAAGATGTAGGGCTGTTATATGCCTCAAAAGATATGCCCAATACAGATCTAGGCTCAATACAAACTCCTACAAGAACTTGGAAAGGGTTTTCAGAAATACACCCTATACAAGATGGGATCTAAATCCCAATGGCTAAAGATAAATTAAATAAAAAGAGTGTAGAAGTCTGAAATATAATAGATTTGATGCATATCCCCTCAAAGGTCTCCTCCCATGAAAGGATAAACCCCTCAATCACAAGAAAACACTACAAAGGTACCACAAGATCTTCCACTGAAGCTGCCCTCCAAAATAATGCAATTCCCAACTGGAACAATGTTGGAAATGATGGGAAATATATGGCCTAGTGCCAAGTATCTAAAATATGCTCAAGAACTATCGAAACAGATCTCCCAAGAGAAGGAAACCTTCCTCCTATGAGAAACTAGCTCAGAAAGTGGGATTCTAACCCCTCCACTGCAGCACCTTGCAACACAGCACAATAACCTGTAGAAACTGCGCTGATGAAGAAAGTTGTAGCTCAGCATGAAAACCTGAATGTGGAAATGAATACAATACTCTTCCAAGAGGCCCCTCAATGAAAGAGGTGGGATTCCCTCTCGTGAACACCCGGTGCTAAACAACATTGCAACCTTGCTAAACAACAAGAGGAAGAAAAATATAAGCAGAACAATATCAAATAATAATCTAAAAACATGCTCATATGGCTGCCATCCTCTTCCTTAAATATAATGTGAGCTTTCTTGCCCTTGGCCCCACTCAATTAGGTCATTTCCTTCATGAGATCCATCTCCCTCCAAAACTTTGTTATCCTTCATTTAATCTCCACTCCTCCATAACAACGTTGTTGACTTGGTCAAATTTGACTGAATAAACATGATCCAACCCTATTCACACTTGGAGGTGCCTTATTTGGCTGCTAAAAAAGGTCTCCTTTCACACTTGAAGTGTTTTTATTGCTGCTAAGGAGACTTATGGGCCTCTCCACCCACTTATTCACCTACTGAGTGATAAAAAAAACTATAATATTCCATTTAGCTGAAGGCTAAATTTTTTGGAATATTAGAGTCTCAAACCTCTCTACTATTTCAAAATTTGATGCGACCTTCACACAAAAACACCACTAAAATCACATGCCCAAATTCTCATGAGCCGCCTCTCTTGAGCTTGATCTGCCATAATAGAACCAAGAATATGCCATCCTACTTCCTATGTTGAACCCACTAAGGTATGTGACATTCTTGTGAACCCTCACATGATGATCTTACTCTTGGTGCATGATCATGGCCTCCCTTTAGCAATGCTTACTCAACCCTCTAACTCGACCTACTTTAGCAATACATCTCTCTTGGCCTTCTTGATCAAATGAGCTCCTTCTCACTTGATGTTCTTGCCTTCATACTAAGGCCTCCTTAAATATATTTTCCTAGATAGGCCTCTTAATAACGCTCTAGAACTTATGAACTTTATCCACTTAGACCATAGCAAATATTATTTTTTGTTTTTAATTTTATCTTTTATATTTTAAACCCCATCTCGGGTCCAAGGCCCTGTCGATTGGGTTATTTTCCCACAAATCATTTTGTGGCCAAAATCACACAAAACCATCTCACTAGGCTTGTGGATTACCTCCCAAGATACACAATTCAACAACATATTCTAGTTGTAGTAATCATAACTTGGTCAAACTCCTATAGTCAAGCGAGGACCTGGTTGGGTTCCCAAGTTGAAAATTTAGTAAGGGTAGTTGTGAGGGCATGATAAATAGGGAGGTTTAGTGCATGCAAAGAATGAAAAGGTCTGCTAACACTTGTTGGAAAATTTTCATGCATGTTGACGAGTGTTCAGGAGTGTTGAGGCATCACAAGGGAAAACTAGGTCAAAATGCATGGAAATGAACAAATAATAGTGTGTGCCAAGGAGTGTCAGTGAATTCAAGTTTTCCAAGGATGAAGTGTGTTAGAAGAAGTTCATAATAGCATTTGTAAGAGGAAAGGCTATGATTGCGATAAGGGGCTCGAAAAAGTAGTTTTAGAGAAAGGGAGACTTTCTGTTGGGAACAATACTATTTTTCCTTTATCTATTATTTTTATATGACATGTGGCACACTTTAGCCAAATGGTCATATTTTAAACTATTTTAGACAATTACATATTTTAGACATGGCTAGATGTTATCCTTGTCTTGGTAAGTTCTTAAGTGGGTAAATTCCATCTTCGACATGAGTGGCCTAAGATGAGATGTAGGTGGTTCTTAGGTGAACAAGATGTTGGTGTCCCGTGTTTTGATAGTTTGGAAAATCAAAAGACAAGGCAACATCAGAACCAATCTTTAGAGTTACAGGATCTAGTCCTCCTGTTCTCAGAGAGGGATCTCTCAAATGTTTTTTTGCAAAGGTTTATCTTGTGTGCTTAGAGTATGGATTTTAGACTAGTTATTGAGTGTAGGTTGTTTGATTGTTTGGTTGGTTGAATTGATATAGCAGAATATGAAAGGACTAGGAAAGATATATAGAATGGAGAAACATCATGTTCATTGGGCAATGGAGTCAAAAAGAGGTCATAACATACTTATCAATGGATATGGGATATCAGAGGGCAAATCTAACTTGGCCACAGGATCCTTTGGTTTTTGGAATGAGATGGACATTAATGATTTGGAAATAGAAGTTTAATTCTCAACAAAGGGGATTTGAAAGCACAATTTGAAATAAAGAACTTTTTGATAGACAGGGCTAACCATGAATTCTACAAATCACACCTTTAAGCAAACAATGATTTCAAAACAAAATTTTAAAATGAAATCTAAGATTCGGGGAATACCCTATTTCCTCAAAGATTTTATTTCAAATGACTTAGAAAACATAAAATATTCACTGATAACTGCAGTCATAGAAGAGGGAACACCTAACACATCTATGATTACAAATATAAAGGCCTTTGAGACAACTATTTAAGTAAGGACAAAGGGCAAGATTAGAACAAACCTCCTTGACTCACTGTAAACATAAAACTACAAAGGGAGACTTCAATAACAGTTTTAAAGTGGCGGCAGACAAGCAGGGAGAAGCATAAATCATGCTGAAACCAACTATTCGAACTATTAAGGAAATAAACAAGCATGAAGACTAAAGAGAGAGATTAAAGACTCTAAAATACTTTAGCAGAAGAAAACATGGAGCAGTGAGGGATGAACAGGTCTAAGGTGCTTCCAGGAGTCATTTCTTAGCCTAAAAATTTCAACCCACTGTAGTAAGAAATCAGGGGAAAAAATGAAAACAGGAGAAAACATTAAACAGTTTCGAATACTTCACCAATAGCCAAGCTCATGGATCCAATGATAGAGCCTTCACAGTAACAAGCATGCAACAATATCATCAAGGCTCCAAGACTTCAATTTCTTCTTCAACTTCAACAGACTATGTATTATTTCAGAGAGTTCCAATATTACAACTAGTGATCAACCAACCAACACTTTCTCATCTTCTCCAGTAGTATTTATAGAGAAAATGAGGAGGTGGAATGGGATAAAATATCTTCTAATTTCAATTAATACAGCACACTATCTCTCAGCCTTTGAGGGGCTTAATAGAGAAGATTTTTGGTATTTCCCCTGTATTAATTGGTTTACATTAACTATTAGGCTTGCTGGAAAGAATTTGTTGACTTCAAGGCTCCTTGTTATCCTTGCAATAACTTCGGCTGACAGTTCGCAATAAGTTTCTATGGTTGAATTCACTGTTCATTTGTATTGATGCAAAATATGTACTGTCTGGTAATAACTTCGGCCTTCCTTTGTTTGATTTGAGACTGTAGGTTGCCCTGTGGCAGCTGGGGGATTCAATTAGCCCCTGATGTGGCAGTGTAGGCTCTCTATTTGAGAAAACACTCATGACTTTCTTCAAACTGTGTTTAGTTGGGAGGATAAGGCTTTTAATAATCCATTGTTGGTCGTAATCCTCCACAAATATGTCTTCAAACTTCCGTGCTGGTGCGTTTTTGTCTCTCGGCACTGACACTCTTTGATTTGTGTCTAATTCACTATGCTTTGCTGGTATGTAGGGTCGCGCATGGATGATATGGCATCAATGCCTTGTGAATCACTGATGAAACATGAATTTTAAACCCTGCAAAGGATTTTCTTTGATGAATCGAAGGCGGGAGGATCGTCACCCTCTGCCTTCAAATCTTCTTCAGACATAGCGGAAGAAACCATAAAACCCTGCAAAAATACAAAAAACTGTAATAAAATCCTACATATATAGGTTAACTGCTTCAGAAGGCACATGGAGGGAGCGTGGCCATTGGATGGCATCATCCAATGGTCGGGATTGATCAGAGGAATTCAAAGGGAAGGCGGAAAAGGAATATGAATTGGAGTCGTCGATCGCGCAGAGATCGATGGTTGGGAATAGAGATGAAAAGTCAAAACGAAGAAAACGGGCGATGAATTTTGGGCCGTCTATCTGCAGATCAGATCGATGGCAGATATGCTGTTACCGCTGCGCCGGAGCC
The DNA here is from genome assembly GCA_034641835.2 of Pinus albicaulis. Taxonomy (NCBI): domain Eukaryota; kingdom Viridiplantae; phylum Streptophyta; class Pinopsida; order Pinales; family Pinaceae; genus Pinus; species Pinus albicaulis. The sequence continues at coordinate 330,831,239 of CM076581.1, read as the reverse complement.
TAGTTATCGCGTGGGCATCTTCGGTGAGCGATCGTTGTCTGATGGGCGGCCTCAGATCGGACGGTGGATGTCCATATCGCGCCGAGTCCACATCCGAACTTTAATGTGTGATGGACGGCGGTTTGGTGAACAGTGCCTAGGCCACGCGTCAATCGGTGAGTGGAATCACTGCCGATTGGGAGAAAACCGCCCTGCGCTTCAAAGCAGTGCGATGGATACAACCGGTTTCTGCATAGTGACCATGGTACGGGGACCACCGGGCAGATGAAAATGGGCCGTCGGATCTGTGGGTTAAATGGACGGCTGTGATGCGATCGGGCAGTGAACAGGAGTGGGGACCATGGGCGTGATGGGATTGCGAAGACCGTCAGATGGGCCGAGAAAATCAACGGTGAGAAATGCTCCCGATGTCCAAATGTGCTAAGCACTTTTTCGGGCTAACGCCTGGTTTCGATGTCCGGGTCACATGGGGAAAAGGTCGAGGGAGCTGGCCGAAGGGGACTAAGACCCATATGTGTCCAAATATGGATTTTTCATGGATTTTCAATGGTTTTCAAAGGTTTAGAGGGATTTCGAAAAGGCAAAGAAGGAGTCTTTAAACCTTATCAAAGGGTTTCGATGAAGGGGAAAGGAAAAAATCATGAAAATGAGGGATTTCATGGGAGAAGGAAAGAGAAATATGAGGTTAGTTTTGGAAGAACGGGAAAAGGGAAAAAATGGTGCATGCAACAGTTTTTCTTCATGTAATGATAGCAGAAATTCTGAGTTGAAAAGGGGAAAAGCAGTGACGATTATCCAAAGGATAGGATATTATCAAAAGACTTTAAGCATCAACAATTTTTAGCAATGAAATTGTTTCTTGATGGCTATCCAACATCATTTAGCCACCACCTGATATGACAGAATTTATTGGTGGCTAACAGTGGCTCCACTTGGGGATGCTGCCTTTTTTGAAGGCATCAAGAAATTCAGACTTGCATTCTATGGGAGGTTGATCAGTTGCCTCATCCATTGGGTTGCCTTTCTTTCTGTGGATGATCTTCTTTTTCTCTAAAACATATTAGCATTCATGTATCAACAATGGAACTTCATCAATACAACCTGTCTACCTACCCAATCCTACTGATCTAACATTTTTTCTTCTTTAGAGTGCACTTGGATTGGCAAACTCTTTCACAACATTTTATTATTTTGAAAGTAGGAAAAATAATGTACTTCTACTGCTTATTTCTCCATGGACTCAAATTAAACAGTTGAATCCATATGATTCTCTACCTAAACTACTGTCTGTTGGGATTAAACTGTCCAACAGACTGTATTCTCTAATTTCCACAACAGAAATTTAAAAAGCATTCAAGTCAAGATTAAGCTGTTTGAATTGATGCTGATCTATGGCATAAGAACAACTACACATAGACATTATTTTGCACAAAATTAAAACAAAAATGAAGGCTTAATATCTAATTTTCAAATCACTTCCTTCCTCTTTTTAGAACTCTGTTTTTGAATTTGTTTGAGCTATTTTTTGCTTGTCCCCTGGCTCAGATTTTGAGCTAATTAGAACCAGATTTACCTCTTCTTTGACTCAGGATTTGAAACAGATTTGAGTCACTCTCTTTGCTTGGAATATTTAGGTTCGGATTTTGAGCATATTTGAACCTTTGATTTCTATCCTAAACTATCTACTGATAAGCCAAGATTAAACAGTTAGGTAAATCAAATTCACTATCCTATCAGCAGAAAATTTAAATCTAATTAGTCAAGATTAGGCTGTTTGACTAATTAGAAGTGTGTTTTCAAGAGTGGCATTTAAGCTTGCACACTTTCAGATTTGTTTCTCTTTTTTGGTATGGGGCTATACCTTTCTTGTTTTCACAATCTTCCCTCTTTTCTTTCTTTCTCTGTTTTTGTATTTTTGATTTTTCATAACTTTGAATGCAATGTTAAGACTATGATATTTACAATAGTAGAATAAAATGCTTTAAAACTTATGTTTCTTGGCAGAAGTAATGCTTGAGCATTCTGCCATTGATAGGACCTCCATACAGATCTTCTCCAGTCAAATCCTTCAGGAAAAATGCATTGTGACCCCTCTCAACATGAATAATATAGGGCCCCTTCTACAAGTTCTCCAACTTGCCATGTTTTCCCTTCTCTTCTCTCCTTGAATCCCACTTAAGGACAATATTTCCAACTTGGAAATTTTTTGCCTTAGTCCTTTTGTCAAATAGCTTCTTCATATTTTCTTGGACAAACTATGTTCTCTCATAAACTTCTTCTCTGGTCTGCTGTAAATGGATTGTTTGGTTGATTCTTCTCTGCATATCATTCTCTTCAATCTGCACTTCTTGAAGGAGTTTCATGACTGGAACTCCCAATGAGGTAGGAAAAAATGCGTCCATGCCATAAACTAACTGATAGGGGGACATATTTATTGATTTCTTTGTAGTTAACCTATCAGCCCACAAGGCATGAACCAGCTTACTGGGCCATGATTTTTGATTATGTTCCAAAAGTTTCTTAATGATATTGATGAGGCTCTTATTGGAAGATTCAACTAATCCATTTCCTTCGGGATAGCAAGAAGTGGAATGGCCCAAGTTTATGTGGTATTTGTAAGAGAAATCAACCATCTTCTTATATTTAAAAGCAACAGCATTGTCTGTTATGATTTTTCTGGGACATCCAAATCTAGATAGGATATTTTTTCAAGGAACCTGATAATGACAGATTCATTAGAATTTCTGGAAGGTATAGCTTCTATCCACTTGGTAAAGAAGTCAGTGGCTGTGAGGATCCACTTATGTTGAGCTGAGGAGGATGGGTGAATTTTCCCAATGAAGTCTAAACCCCATTGTTGAAAAGGTGCCTCAACTCTGATGGGATGTAAGGGTAAGGGAAGGAGTTTTTTTTTGCCATAAAATATTTGACACTTATGGCAAGACATGACCAACTTTTGAGTGTCTGGGAAAAAGGTAGGCCAATAGTAACCAGATCTAAGAATTTTGTTTGTTGTGGCCTTCCAGTAGAGGTGTCCTCCACATTCTCTGTCATGCAATTCATGCATGATTTTTCCTGCATCATCTTCAAGTAAACATTTAAGCAAAATTCCAACAGCATTTTTCCAATATAATACTCCATTTAATATGCAAAAACTCAAAGCTTTTTGTTTCAAAAATCTAGCTTTAGTTTTAGACAGAAAAGTAGGGGCATTTAAATATAAAAGCACATAAACAATGTCAGCATACCAAGGAGAATTTAGAAAATTTTCTTCAATAAAAGGAGCAGTGGATTCTTCTATTTCTTCCAACACATCTACCATATTTATGTCAAGTGCTTGGAATTTAGACTCAGCCATAAGTTTTTCTAATCCTTGCCCTTTAACCAGTTTGGTGGGCCTAATTTCTATGGCATATTCAAGAATAGTTTCAATCCATTTTCCCCTTTTACCGTCAGGGTCTTGACTTAGAATGTCCTTGACAACAGTATGTGGAACAAAAGAAATTATGTAAGAGTGTAAAATATAGACCCTAAAGTCTTTTAATGCTTTCACTAATGCTAAGGCTTGCTTCTCCATGATGTTATATTTGAGAGGAGCATCTCTTAAGGCTCTACTAAAGAAAGATATTGGTTGTTCTTGCCCAAAATCATTCTTTTGAAGTAAAACTGCAGCTATTGTATGTTCAGATGCAAAGGAAAAGATGTAAAAATCTTTGGTAAAATCTGGACTAATCAGGACTGGTGTTTGAGTAAGAGCTTGTTTGACCAGTTCAAATGATTTTTTAGCTGGTAAAGTCCATTTTACACCGAAATTTTTCTTAAGCATGTTTGTAATTTTTTTTAATAGCTCAGCAAGATTAGGAATAAACCTCCTCATAAAATTAATCTTTCCGATGAAAGATTGCAATTCCTTGAGGATCCTTGGATGTTTGATCTGCAATATGCCATCTATCGTTGTACGGTCTATTTTGATTCCCTCTTCCGAAATTATATGGCCAAGAAGTTTACCTTCTTGGAGACCAAAGAGTGTCTTCTTGGGATTCAATGATAAGCCAAATTTCCTACACTTCTCAAAAACTTTTCTTAGGTGAATTAAATGTTCTTCATCAGTTTTTGAGAAAACAGTTATGTCATCAAGGTAAATGATTATGAAATAGCCAATGTCTTCAGAAAAGGCTATGTCCATGGCCCTTTGGAAGGTGGCCCTTGCATTCATTAATCCGAAAGGCATTTTGACATACATAAAGGTGCCCCAAGGTGTGGTAAAAGCAGTTTTGATTTGATCACTTGGGAGCACTAACACCTGGTTGTAACCCTAGAACCCATCTAAGAGGGATATCCTTCTAGACCCAAATACCCTTTGAAGTATAAGGTCCATTTTGGGCAAGGTGTAGTTGTCCTTTAAAGAGGCTCTATTTAAATTTCTGAAGTCAATACAAAGCCTGATTTCCCCTGTTTTCTTTCTAACAGAAACTAAGTTTGATACCCACTCTGAAAACCTAATGGGTACTATGATTCCAACATCATGCATTTTTTCAATCTCTGCCTTAACCAGAGGTAGTAAGAGAGGATTTATTCTCCTTAGTTTTTGTTTGAAAGGCTTTTGACTTTCCTTCAAAGGAATTTTATGTTGGATGATGCTGGTATCATATGATTTTAGGTCTTTGTATCCCCAAGCATAAACATCTTTAAACTCTTTGAACAGTTCTATGTACTGCAATTTTATTGGAGCTGGGAGAGTGTTGGACAGTTTGATCATCTTGGGTTCTGCTAGACTGCCTATGTTATGGTCTTCTACATCCGTTTCCACAAGCTCCATTCTTGGTTCTTTGGCTACATCGTTAAAATCAAAAAGGTGTTCTAAAGGTGCTAGACCTCTTGGAATTTTATCATTTTTGCATTATAAAACTTCCAAGTCTTCTTGGTCTGCATTATCAGTTATCTCTTCTTCAAAAGGATTCTCACAATGATTTATATCAACAGTATATGTCATTTCAACTTCTGGGATTTGTTCAATATACAAACAATTTTCTTTATGGCTGGTTTCTGATATTGGTATGCTGAAATCATTTTCTGATTTCAATAAATCATCTATGTGCTTGTCAGAATCAAACACTTGCCCGTGAACTTCATTATAAAGCACAACAGGCCTGTGTTTTACCTTCACACTGAGTTGTTTATTTATTTAAGGTATTTGCCAATTGCTGGCATTGAAAGCGAGTTCATTTGCTAGATGATTTAGTTCTCTTGGAATGAAAATATGTTCATACTTTTCAAAGGTTTTAAATAGATCAAGGGCAGTTTTTTGATATTCCCTAAGTTTTGGATTTCTAGCTGAGTATTCTCCTTTGATTTGTCTTATGATAAGTTCAGAATCTCCTAAGATTGATATCCTCCAGGCTTCTAACTGTTTAAGCAATTGTAAGCCTAGGAGAAGTGCTTCATACTCAATAATATTATTAGTACATGGGAAATCCAACTTATATGAAAAAATCTGATTTGTATTTTGAATCCACACACCTGCTCCTGCACTTGTTTTATTACAAGATCCATCAAAGTTTATTGTCCAAAGTATGTCATTCCTATTTTCATTTTCTTGTTGATGTTGATTGGTAATGTTTTGAATTTGATTGAGGGGAAGATTGGATTGTTCTGGTGAACTGATTGGGTCCATGTTTTATTTATCTTGTTGAGTAATTTCATCTTCGTTACATAAGATAAAGGAATATAAACTTGATTGAATAGAATATATTGGAGAGTTGTTTGGTTTTACTATGTTGCTCACCATGTACTTCATGTGAGATTACCTGTATAGTCTTATGTTTTGGTTAAAAACAGGGATGGTGGCATAAGACATGTCCATTTTAAGGCTCCCCTGAATTTTGGCTCCCCAGGATCTTGATAAGAGCATGCCATACTTAGGGGGAATGTCAGCTACAACTATGTCCATGACTAAACTCTTAGCAGGGATTTGGGATAAGTTAACACACAAATATTTTATTAAACCCAAACATTTGACTCTGCTTGAGTCAAAGGAATACAAATATTTGTATGTTTTAGTAATTTCTAAGCGTAAGCTTGCCATCACTACCTTGGGCATTAGATTGTGTGAAGCTCCAGAGTCTAAAATGACATTATGTAAGATTTTCTCATGTATGTTCAAACTGACATAGAAGGGAGGGAAGACCCCTTCTTGGTATTTTCCTTCAACTTCTGGACCAAACAACAACTCAGGTTTGTCATCTGTCAAGTTTAAGGTGTCAGTACCACTTCCTAAGTTCAAAGCTTTCAAAACTTGGTTTTTATACACCTCTTGGGTTACTAGTTCAGATAGGGGGATGGTAATTTTTATCTTGGCAATCTCTCCCTCAAGGCTGAAAGGAATAATTGACTTGTTGATATTTACATCTCTTTTTTCAATTGAATTCTTTTTAGCAACTTTGATTTGCTGAACCTTGTTTAGACTAGTAATTGGGACAGTTTTATTAGGACCACTAGCTGAAGTGCTAGGGGTGCTCTGTTCAACATTTGGCTGGACACTTTTTTCTTTGTTTAAGTCTGGTTTCTTGGCCAAAATGTTGGTTTTCTTTGCTATCTTTTTGGGCTGGTTTTCTGCGTTTTTCTTGAAAACAGTGCTAGTGTTTTTGTCCTTGGAATTATCTATGTTCCCCTTGCTCCTAAGATCATATTGTTTTTGTACCTCCATGATTGCATTTTGAAACCCCAATCCATAGTCATCAGATTCTTCATAGGTGTTTGTACTTTGGTCATAAAAGAAACCTTGTTATTCCTCAGTGAGGAAAACATCATCCCCACTGTCTGATCCAATCAAGTTTACATGAGACTCTTCCAATATTTCCAAGTCCCTATCTTCCTCATATTGATCTACATAGTTCTATTGAAAGGGAGGTCTAATCTGTTGGTCACTTTCTTTTTGATTATCTTGATTTTTGTCTCTTCTATAATTCTAGTTTCTATTTCTGTTTTGGTTATTTTGAGGTTCTCTTGGTGGCACTCTATCATTTAAGTTTATCTTTTCAAGCATCCTCTCCATCACCTTCACTAGGTTATCAATTTTTGTGTCAAAGGTTGAGGGTGCGATATCGTCTTTATAAGTTACCCTCTTCTCTGCTCTTAACCTATTTCTCTTCTCATGTTTTCTTCAACACTAACAACTCCTTTTTTCATGTCTTCTAAGGTTAAGTAATCTCTCCCTCTTAATTCATAAGTCATTTCAGCATCAAGGCCTTCGGGATACCTTACTAAGGCCATGCCTTGAGGAGGTTTCATGTGAGGTGGAAGAGCATTGTAAAAGGTATTGAACCTAGTGGATTAATCATGAACACTCTCCCCTTGATTTCTCTTAAGGCTACCATATTCTGCTTGTATTTGGAGAGGATTTTTTTTGAGTTCCCATTTGTTGATGAATGTCTGATGCAAAGCAGGGAGATCGTTTATGCTGTTAGGAGGTAGGTTTTTAAACCATTTATTTACATCTCCTCCTAAACTTTGAGCGAATATCCTCATCTTCACAGTTTCTTCTTCTATCTCCATGTAATCAAATGCATCTTCCATCCTATCTACATGATGTTGAGCTGTTGTAGATTCTTTTCCAGTGAAGTGAGGGATTTTGGACTAGTAATCATTTGGTAGGGGAAGCAGAGGTTGTGGCAACACTAATGGGGCATACCATGTTGCCATAGTTGGAAATAAGGGTGGATTTGCAACAGGGAAATTGGGCTGCAATGAAATTATTTGAATAGTGGATGTTGGATGAATAGATTGTTGAGCTGATCTTGGATGAGAGACACCTAAATTTAGAAGAAAATTTAAATCAAGTGGTGTGGTTTCTCTACTACCAGGATGTTCACTTTGTTGTGGGGACGAAAGTGAAGACTCAGAGTCTATCTAAATTATATCATTAAGCGACCTAGTTCTAAAAGGATTTCTTAAGTCAACTAGTGATTAGTGTAGAGTTGCAAGATTTTTAGGAAGAGAATTAGTTCTCAAGGGTGATATAAAAACAGTTGAAAATTTAATCTTAGGAAACTCCCTAAGTATACTCTCAGGGTTGTCAACTATTTCCGGCGGGTTTGGGTCAGGGAAGGCTCTAGTATGAATCTTTCTGGGAGCCACTATGTTGTGTTTTTCGAACCTAGCTAAAAGAAAAGTGTTGACCAAGTATGACAATATTTTAAGAGGCCAACTGATCTTTTTAAAGGAAGAAAACTTTAATCCTAAAGCCTTCTAACTAATTTTGTATGATGTTATAAAGATTATGGATCTTCCCAGTGGAGTCTAAAGGTCTATTTTGTGGAGTCACCAGGTGGAAATTTTTAGCTCTTTTGGAGGTAAAAGGTTTTATGGTCCACCACCAAGTTTATTATGAAGCCAAACTGAAATATTTTTGGGTTTTTCTAAGTTACTTCGGTCTTACAGGTTAAGATAGTGTCCTAAAACTGATTTAACACTTAGCTAAGGTGTTTAATCATACAGAGTCCACTCCTATGGCTTGGTAACTGCTTCCTTCAAGGTTTGAAGGTTTAACGAGAATCCTAAGGGTTACTTAGTTTGTCACTGATTCAAAAGGTCCTATCACGATTACCATTGATTGGTAATGCTTGACGGAGGTTACTTATGTTATACTAGATAGTGAGTGTTTTGTTTTGAAGATTTTACTCAAGGTCCCACCGTGATCGCCATTATGTTGGTGTCCCATGTTTTGATAGTTTGGCAAATCAAAAGACAAGGCAACATCAGAACCAATCTTTAGAGTTACAGGATCTAGTCCTCTTGTTCTCAGAGAGGGATCTCTCAAATTTTTGTTTGCAAAGGTTTATCTTGTCTGCTTAGAGTACGGATTTTAGACTAGTTATTGAGTGCAGGTTGTTTGATTGTTTGTTTGGTTGAATTGATATAGCAGAATATGAAAGGACTAGGAAAGATATATAGAATGGAGAAACATCATGTTCATTGGGCAATGGAGTCAAAAAGAGTTCATGACATACTTATCAATGGATATGGTATATTAGAGGGAAAATCTAACTTGGCCACATGATCCTTTGGTTTTTGGAATGAGATGGACATTAATGATTTGGAAAGAGAAGTTTAATTCTCAACAAAGGGGATTTGAAAGCACAATTTGAAATAAAGAGCTTTTTTATAGACAGGGCTAACCATGAATTCTACAAATCACACCTTTAAGCAAACAATGATTTCAAAACAACATTTTAAAATGAAATCTAAGATTCGGGGAACACCCTATTTCCTCAAATATTTTATTTCAAATGACTTAGAAAACATAAAAGATTCACTGATAACTACAGTCATAGAAGAGGGAACACCTAACACATCTATGATTACAACTATAAAGGCCTTTGAGACAACTATTTAAGTAAGGACAAAGGGAAAGATCAGAACAGACCTCCTTGACTCACTGTAAACAGAAAAATACAAAGGGAGACTTCAATAACAGTTTTAAAGTGGCGGCAGACGAGCAGGGAGAACCATAAATCATGCTGAAACCAACTATTCGAACTATTAAGGAAATAAACAAGCATGAAGACTAAAGAGAGAGATTAAAGACTCTAAAATACTTCAGCAGAAGAAAACATGAAATAGTGAAGGATGAACAGGTCTAAGGTGCTTCCAGGAGTCATTTCTTAGCCTAAAACTTTCAACCTACTGTAGTAAGAAATCAGGGAACAGAATGAAAATAGGAGAAAACATTAAACAGTTTATAATACTTCACCAAAAGCCAAGCTTATGGATCCAATGATAGAGCTTTCACAATAACAAGCATGCAACAATATCATCAGGGCTCCAAGACTTCAATTTCTTCTTCAACTTCAACAGAATATGTATTATAGAGAGTTCCAATATTACAACTAGTGATCAACCAACCAACACTTTCTCATCTTCTCCAGTAGTATTTATAGAGAAAATGAGGAGGTGGAATGGGATAAAATATCTTCTAAGGTCAATTAATATAGTGCACTGTCTCTTAGCCTTTGAGGGGCTTAATAGAGAATATTTTTGGTATTTCCCCTGTATTAATTGGTTTACATTAACTATTAGGCTTGCTGGAAATAATTTGTTGACTTCAAGGCTCCCTGTTATCCTTGCAATAACTTCGGCTGACAGTTCGCAATAAGTTTCTATGGTTGAATTCACTGTTCATTTGTATTGATGCAAAATATGTACTGTCTGGTAATAACTTCGGCCTTCCTTTGTTTGATTTGAGGCTGTAGGCTGCCCCCGTGCGGGGATTCAATTAGCCCTAGCGGGCAAAGGTAGGTTTTCTATTTGAGAAAACACTCACACTTTCTTCAAACTGTGTTTAGTTGGGAGGATTAGGCTTTCAATAATCCATTGTTGGCCGTAATCCTCCACACATCTGTCTTCAAACTTCCGTGCTGGTGCGTTTTTGTCTCTCGACACTGATACTCTTTGATTTGTGTCTAATTCACTATGCTTTGCTGGTATGTAGGGTCGCACAGGGATGATATGGCATCAATGCCTCGTGAATCACTGATGAAGCATGAATTTTAAACCCTTCGAAGGATTTTATTTGATGAATCGAAGGCAGGAGGATCGTCACCCTCTGCCTTCAAATTTTCTTCAGACATAGTATAAAAAACCATAAAACCCTGCAAAAATACAAAAAACTGTAATAAAATCCTACATATATAGGTTAAATTCTTTAGAAGGCACATGGAGGGAGCGTGGCCATTGGATGGCATCATCCAATGGTCGGGATTGATCAGAGGAATTCAAAGGGAAGGTGGAAAAGGAATATGAATTGGAGTCGTCGATCGCGCAGAGATCGATGGTCGGGAGTAGAGATGAAAAGTCAAAACGGAGAAAACAGGCGATGAATTTTGGGCCGTCTATCTGCAGATCAGATCGACGGCAGAGATGCTGTTACCGCTGCGCCGGAGCCTAGTTATCGCGTGGGCATCTTCGGTGAGAGATCGTTGTCTGATGGGCGGCCTCATATCGGACGGTGGACGTCCATATCGCGCCGAGTCCACGTCCGAACTTTAATGTGTGATGGACGACAGTTTGGTGAACAGTGCCTAGGCCACGCGTCAATCGGTGAGTGGAATCACTGCCGATTGGGAGAAAACCACCCTGCGCTTGAAAGCAGTGCAATGGATATAGCCGGTTTCTGCATAGTGACCGTGGTACGGGGACCACCGGGCGGATGAAAATGGGTCGTCGGATCTGTGGGTTAAATGGACGGTTGTGATGCGATCGGGCAGTGAACAGGAGTGGGGACCATGGGCGTGATGGGATTGCGAAGACCGTCAGATGGGCCGAGAAAATCAACGGTGAGAAATGCTGCCGATGACCAAACGCGCTAAGCGCTTTTTCGAGCTAGCGCCTGGTTTCGGCACCCGGTTCACGCGGGGAAAAGGTCGAGGGAGCTGGCCGAACGGGGCTAAGACCCATATGTGTCCAAATATGGATTTTTCATGGATTTTCAATGGTTTTGAAAGGTTTAAAGGGATTTATATAAGGCAAAGAAGGAGTCTTTAAACCTTATCAAAGGGTTTCGATGAAGGGGAAAGGAAAAAATCATGAAAATGAGGGATTTCATGGGAGAAGGAAAGGCAAAGATGAGGTTAGTTTTGGAAGAAGGGGAAAAGGTAAAAAATGGTGCTTGCAATAGTTTTTCTTCATGTAATGACAACAGAAATTCTGAGTTGAAAAGGGGAAAAGCAGTGATGATTATCCAAAGGATAGGATATTATCAAAAGACTTTAAGCATCAACAATTTTTAGTAATGAAATTGTTTCTTGAAGGCTATCCAACATCATTTAGCCACCACCTAATATGACAGAATTTATGGGTGGCTAACACAAGCCACAATCTACTTGTAGTAGGCGCAATTGATCAAGTTGTTACGGCTGAAGCGGGCCAATGTCACATGAACTGCAATAGCTAAAAAATTGATTTGGTTCCCAAGTCGTGAAAATATGTAAGGCTAGTTGTGAGGGCATGAGCGCCAAGGCATGTTATGGAGTGTTAACATGTGCCAAATAGTTTTAATGCATGTCAAATATGCTAAGATGTGTAAAGTGCTAAGGCATTCCAAGATGTGCAAAGGTGTGACAATACGTGTCAGGGACTATCAAGGCAAAAAAAAGGAGAAACAAGTTAAAATAAAAGTAAATGAACACATCATAGGGTTAATAAGCCATCAATTTAGATTTTCGATGAGGGGCATGCTATGCACACCAACACTAGGTGGAAATAACTATTAAGTTCCAAGTTTTAGTGCATTTTAAGTTTCAAATCATCCTCTGTTACCTCTCTTCTACTTTCCAATAATGATCTCAAATAACTTTAATATTAAACCATGCCAAATCATACCAAGGAATCTTAATGAATTCTCAACATGCTAATGATCATGGCCTCTTTAGGACTACATCTCTCTTCGCCCCCTTGATCAAATGATCTCCTTCTCACTTGATGTTCTTTCCTTCATCCTATGACCTTCTTAAATGGTTTTTCCTAGACCTCTTAGGAACCCTCTAGAACTTATGAGTTATATCCACTTAGACCTTAGGAAATGTTAATTTCCCTTTTTAGTTTTATTTTAAATTTTAAACCCCATCTTGGGTCCAAAATCCGTTTGTTTGGCTTCTTTGCCCACAAAGCCTTTTGTGACCAAACTCACACAAACCCATCTCACTAGGCTTGTGGAGTACCTACCAAGCTACACAATTAAACAACATAATCTAGTTGTCGTAACCGTAACTTGGTCAAGCTCTTGTAGTCAAGCGAGGGCTTGGTTGGGTTCCCAAGTGGAAAATTAAGTAAGTGTAGTTATGAGGGCATGATAGCTAGGGAGGGTTAAGGCATGAAAAGGAATGAAAAGGAATGAAAAGGAATTCTAACACATTTTGGACAATGGAAATTCATGTTGAATTAGAGTGTTAGGGAGTGTCAGGGCATATCAAGGGATAACTAGGTAAAGATTCATGAAAAGGAACGAATAAGAGTGTGTTCCAGGGAGTGTCAGTGAATTCAAGTGTGCTAAGGACGAAATGTTTTAGGAGAAGTTCATAATATGATTTACTGGAGGCAAGCCTACGATTGTTATACGAGGCTTGACATAGAAGTTTTAGACAAAGGGAAATCACTTTATGCTAGGCACAATATTGTTTTTCCTTTAGCTATTTTTTTTAAACAAGATGTGGCACACTTTGGCTACATGCTCATGTTTTAAACTATTCTAGATATTTCCATATTGTACATTTTTGTGTATAAGTTTTGGGGCACTCAACTTGTGTCAACTTATATCTTGTGTAGCTTGTGCATCTTGTGGTTCTTGCAAACTCTTAGTTAATGTTATACTGTTTATATGAACCGAAGATATATGTGAAATAATTTTTGTGTAAGCTATGTTGCTTAGGCTTTTTATGGCCATGGATAAATCATGTGATCCTTGTCTTGGTAACTAGTTAAGTGGGACAAGTTGAGCTTGGATATGAGTGGCATAAGATGAGTTATAGGTAGTTATTAGGTGAACAAGGCACAATCTACTTGAAGTAGGTGCAATTGGTCAAGTTTTTGCAGTTGAAGCAGGCCAATATTGTCGCATGAACTGCAATAGCCAAGGATTTGATTGAGTACCCAAGTCGTGAAAAAACGTAAAGGTTAGTTGTGAGGACATGAGTGCCAAGGTGTGCTAGGGAATTTTAAGATGTGATATATAGTGCGAAGGCATGTCAAACATGCTAAAATGTGCCAAGTGATAAGGCATGCCAAGATGTGCAAGGGTGTGTCAATGTGTGCCAGGGACTGTCAAGGAAAAAAATGGAAAAAAAAGTTAAACTAAAAGGAAATGAAGACATAAGAGGATTAATAAGTCATCAAATTACCTTTTCCAATAGGGGCATGCTAGGCACACCAACACTAGGCGCCAATAGGTGCCAAGTGAAAAGTATTAGTGCATTCTAAGTGCCAAGTATTCCTTTGTTGATTCTCATATACTTTCCAACAATTGATCTCAAATAGATCTAATATTAAACCATGCCAAATAATACCAAGGCATCTCAACGTATTCCATACATGCTAATAATTTCCAAGCGCCAACACATGCCAAGTGCTAATATGTGTCAGGGAGTGTTATGCATGCTATGAAGTGGAAGGGCATGTTGAAGAGTGCTAAGGTGTGTTAGAGAGTTCTAATACATGTTAATGAGTGTTAAGGAGTACTAGGACAAAACATGAAGGGAGCATCAGGTCAAAATTCATGGAAGTTAATGAATATGAGGAACATGTGCCAGGGACTAGTGTTAATGAGTGCTAGCTGTTATGCCAAGGAGGGAGTCAAAAGGTATGCTAAGCATTGGCAAGGCATGCTATGGAATATAAAGGCATCCTAAGAAGTGCCAAAGTGTTCTAGGGAGTTCTAGGATGTGCTTATTATATGTTCCAAATAGTTCCAAGATATGCCAGTACATGCCATGTGCTAAGGATGTGCAGGGTGCCAGGGTATGTCAATATGTGTCAAGGAGTGTCAAGGCAACAAAAGGAATAACCAAGATAAAATGCAAGGAAATGAAAAAATAAGAGGGTTAATAAGTTGGTACTTTATATTTTTCAAAATGGCCATGCTAGGCACACTAATAATAGGTCCCAATACATGCCAAGTGGCATTGTGTGCCAAGTTCTAATGTTTTTCAATGCATGCAACCAAGGTGTTCTAGGGAATGTTAGGGACTACATGCATGCCAACACATGCTAGGAGAGTTCTATGTTGTGCTAGCGCTTGCCACCATGTGCTTTGGCATTAGTTTCATGAAAAGATGTTCCAAGACATGCGAAGTGCTAAGAAATGTTAGTGTTTCCCAAAGAATTAATTTAAGGTGTGCCCAGATTGTTGAGGAGTGTTAGGTCTTTCTCGTTAATAGAATTGACAGATTTTGATTAAATATTAAATAATATATTTCCTACACACACTAGTGGAAAATTATATAAAGGGAATTTTCTAGATAATAAACTTAATATATATGAATCATGTGTTAACTCATAGGAAAACTCTATTCATCTAGTCATTACTTGAGAGAAATGATACACATTAATTACTTAACAAATTGGCTGACTCTAACCACTATGGCATTGGAAATATTATAATAAAGACTCCACGATAATGGTCTTAAATCGTTATCTTTTTACAAAAAATATATTAACAGACACATAGCGTCACGAAAAACTCATTGGAACGATCAATGATGACGAACATTTCTTGACCATCACCAAAAGTAACGAAAAGAGCATTGGTGAGGGTCATTAAAAGTTCGTCACTAGAAGTTTCACCAAAGAGAGAATTAGTGATGAGCCTTTAACGACCCTTACCAAAAGTGTCATTGAAAATGGCTTTGGTGATGAACCTTAAAGGACCATCACTATATACACTTATAGTGACACTTTTTTAAGGACCGTCACCATACGTGACATTGGTGACGGACCTTAAAGGTCCGTCATAAGCATGACCCTCACCAATGTCCTTTTTTCTTGTAGTGATTACATTTTCAATGATTGCAGGGTTTTCAAGAAGATATTTTTTAATTTAATGATCCAATATATAATTATTTTTATGCATATTACTTGTAAAACCCTTATTCGAATAACAAGTTTCAATATTTTCTAATGTTTTCTCAAAGGGACAAGAAAAATGTATGTGTTTTCATGAGACATTCCAGAGGTTTGTTTGATTATTTTTCTCATAGAAAAGCTCAGGTTCCATTTTGGTTAAAGTTAGGTGTTATGGCACATGTTTCTTCCTACAGTAAATACCTCCAATCTTATGTGCAAGTTGTTCAAGCTCTTCTATTTTCTATTGCACATTGTTTTATATCAGTTTTAATCTCTCTTATCTTTGCAACTGCAGCTCCGCAAAAAATATGGTTCCTACACTATAAATATAATTACACTTATCCCCGACCTTATATATAGCTAGGTTAAGAGTAGGTATAGTGGAATTCTAGTTTCCTTTCCACTCATTCTACACTTGCTCTGCATCTATTCTTTGCATTTTTTTTTTTCTCTATTTCCTTGTAGCTTAGTTGTCCTTTTTCTTTGTCCTTTTGGTCTTTTTTTCTTGTTTTTTCCTGTATTACTTCTTTGTTTTCCCTGATAATATCATGCATGAAAGATGATCTTTTTTCTCAAAATATAATGTGGAAAAACTTGAAAATGGGAATCTTGATGACGGACAATGCTTGGCTAATCTGTTACCTCTTATTTATTTGGCTTTATATATATTTAAAGCTTATGATGTCTGAATGTAAAATATGATTCGTTTCAGAAAAAAAATCATTTGTTGAACTACCAATCCCGTATAAATATTAAGATATTCATTCTGACTCATACTCGTATTAAATGGTGTTTTCACTCGTCGACTCAACCAAGTAGAAAAGGGAAAGGAGAAAAAATTTAAACAAACATATTAACCTAAGTTGTCCTTAAAATACCTTAAAGAAGGAAAAAAATCTCATGCTATCCATAAGTTGGTATACCTCTTCCACTCATGTAACAAATTATTAATAAATGCTTAAAGCATATCTTTAAGAAAATTAAATAAAGGGTGAAGAAGATAAATTCTTCCTGCGTAGAGAGGTGAAGCAAACAACTTCCCCAGGGTATTGAATAGGCATGATGGTAGCAAAGAGATGCCTGTGTTTCTTTGAGATCAATCCACTGGGGTACTGAACAGGCTTGCTGGAAACAAAGAAACACCAGGGAATGCACTTAAAAGCTCAATATACTTATTATTCTTCTTCCCTATCGAAAAAATTGAGGTGTGACTAGTGTTATGTTTATGTATTTGATGCTTAGAAATCAAGAGAATAGACTCCCCTTCTAACCAGGATATGTGGGGAAGCCAAGTTGATCCACATGGAAAATAAATAATTTCTAAAATACTAAGGCCTTGCACTTAAAGGTGGAACGCATACAAAGAAGTTGGAGTTCTACCAGTGTGTCGACAAGTGTTGGAGCTGCGATCAACACCCTCCAAAATGTTTCTTACATTGGAACCTTGGAGCCTATTAAGGATATAAAGATCTATCATACATTGTCAATTCATTTTAAATTGAATTTTTGTGAAGTATTTGAGTATTATTCTTAGATTCTAAGTGTCAAGTCACTTTCTCACACATGCCCAGTTCTTGGTGAATTCACAAGAAAGATTATTTTATGCGACCTTGAACAAGCATTGAACTATGCATCAAGACAGTGTTGATACAATTTTAAACCCATTTCAACATTAATTTCATGCTTTCCTTGAAAATATCCCTTAGTTTGGTTACATTTACACTCCTATAATGGCGAGTTATCCCAGATGTCGCTTTTACACACCTTTTTTTCACAAGTTTCGATTTCAGACCCACAGTTGTCGCTTTTTATTTATTTCACTTTAATTATGTCATTTTAATGTTATATTCATTATCACATGTGTTTCTTTCAATTTCATTCGCATTTTTCAAGTGTGATCTTCATGTTTTCTTATTGTCACTGGGGTCATATTTTGTTGTTCTCACTCCTCCATGTGTTGCACCTTCACACAAAGCTAGCATTATTTATGCCACACTCTTCTACTTTATGTGGTATTACATATCATTAGAATATGTGATAAAAATATTCCTACAGGTTATCGCACCTTTTGGTCACAATTTACACTTTTTTCGTAACTTGTGTTGTTTCAACTGTCACACATAACAATAAGTGTCGCTTTGTTGATTTTTCAAGGTGTGATTGTTATTCATAAGTTCTATGTGTTACCCGACATTTTATTGATGGATTTCATGTGTATGAGAGAAGTTTTAGTCATGTTCGGATGCATTTCTAACTCTTGCTCTACTAATCCCACTCTTAGTCATTTTGGATCTCTTGTTGATCCTCCCACCCAATGCTATTTGTGAAGGATTAAACCCTCTTATCAAGTGATGATATTAGCATAATCATGAGACTCATTGATGCAACCTTTCTTGCAAATATTTGTGCATAAATTTATTCTCAATATCACCCCTAAATTACTGCACATTAAGTACCTTCCAAGTGAAGTCACCTAACCCTTGTTCTTCATATTGACTCATTCCACTAATTTTTTATCACCTATAAATTGCATGGAAATTAGAGAAATCCTAGCTGATAGAAAACAACCCTTACACAACCTCTTGGATAATCCAACTATGCAACACAAAGGTCCTACTCTCCTCATAGTGTAGTGAAAACCCTCCTAGGAAAAGGGACTTTCTTTCTATGCCGTTCCTAGTGAAAAGTGCATTCTAGGTGGACAAGAAGCCACTTTTGGGTTAAAATATGCTATCCTAGAAGGAAAGTCACATTATAAATCTAAAGTTACCCCTTTTTTAGTCAAACTAAAATGGACTTTAAGCTTCCTCTTCCTCCTAGTTCATGGTGCACAATCAAGGCTCAATCTTTCTTCCCTTGATGAGTGCTTTCCCTGTTTGCACTCAAGAATAGTATTGATAAGTTGCCCTTAGTACATAGTGTTGTATGAAGAAAAAATCAACCCTTTTTGAGAGAAATTATACTTTCCTTAAGTCCTTCTCTTCTTTCCAGGGCATGGTACAATATCAAGCATCAAGCCTTCATCATTGTTCCATTTTATTCCCCTTTTCTACGAATTCTTCCTCAATCCCCTCGGAGCATATGGTGTATAAAAAATACTCAGTGATGTTTCCTCTTATTCCCTGATGAGTCAAAATTCACTTTCCTAGTCTTCCTCTCTTTCCTTCTTAGTGCATGGCATAGTCACAACCAACCAGCTCACCACCTTGTCCCTTCATCTTCTCCACTGCACTGGAATAAGGAGAGCCACTCTTTAGAACAAAAAGTGTAATGAAAAAAAATATTGGAGCCTTCTTAGGCCATAGATGAGTTCAACTGCATTTTCGTTATCAATCCTACTTCCTCCAACCCTCACATAGACTCATCATAAGCAGTTCATTCCATGAGCTAGGTAGTCATTAGGGGTTTTTGAGGTATAAAATGCTCCTCTTATGGAAATTATAAAATAATATTGGAAATAATAAAATAAGATTAGATTACATCATCAAAGTTTAGAGGGAAAAAAATAAAAAAATACTTTTTCAACTTGTATTTTCAACATACACCCCTATGGGTTTACTCAAATTTCGAGCGGGAACACTTATTGGATGCATAATTTGATTCTTCATCCAAGTAATACCCATGTTGCATACTTTAGATGCACCCCACTACACGAAAAATAAAAAATAGATGAAAAATGTGACTGTAATCACATTTTTTCATGTATTTCTCATTTTTCATGTAGCAGGGTCCATCAAAAGTATGCAACATGGGTACACCTTGGATGAGGAATCAAATTGTTCATCCAATTAGTACTCACACTCGAAATTTGAGTAAAACC
Source organism: Pinus albicaulis (assembly GCA_034641835.2). NCBI lineage: Eukaryota > Viridiplantae > Streptophyta > Pinopsida > Pinales > Pinaceae > Pinus > Pinus albicaulis. The sequence continues at coordinate 330,811,807 of CM076581.1, read as the reverse complement.
TTAGGTATATAAGTTGAAAAAGTAGTTTTATTATTTTATTATATTTTAATCTTTTTAGTTTTTTACCTCAAAAATGATGAATCATCCCCCATGGTTGACATCATTATCGTGAGTCCTATTAGTTATTATAAAGTTTATTTTGGTTGTACATTTTTATTAGGGGTCCCATTTTAGACCTCAAAAGTTTTCTAATGGATAAAATAGATGATTTTAAGATTAATTTTTCTTTGACATGAATGGTGTTCATTAGGAGGAGTTCAGCATGACAAGGTGATGCTAAAATAATCTATTAAGGAGAAAAAACCAAAGAATATATTGTGGAAAAGAATGATAAAATATAATTTCACGAATACATGAGGCATATCCCAAACCATGAGAGAAAGAAGACATTGCATGACTCATAAGACTCCAATATTGATCCAATAACCTTTGGAGGGATATGATAAGAAACAAGTGAATATTTACATGAGGATGAAGAATATATCATATCTACCATCAAGAATTCAAGACATGCCAACTTCGAGAGAAGCTTTACCTGGCCATGTCATCATGAGATCCATCATAATTTCCAAGTTCTAACTTGTAAAAATGTCATCTCTATGTCAAATGTTACCATGTGCCATGCCACATCATCATGTGGAATGTAATGATGTATTCTCAATAAAATGACAAAATGTAATATGTGGAAGTCCAAGAGTCAAATATGCAATATAAAAATTCACATAGTAATATATGGACAAAAGATTCTTTAGGAGAATTTGAAGAGTAATTAAGAGAAGTCCAAAAGTCATTCGAAAGTTCAAGAGCCTTTTATAAGTCCAAAGGACACATTAGAAGTACAAGAATCATGATGGTAACTCAATATTCGATGGGAGATGAAATACCATTCCTCTTATTATAAATAATCCCTCATAACTCAAGGAAAGGGCTTTTAGAGGCTTAGGATTTGGAGAGCTAGTATTGGCTTCTATAACATGGAATAGCAGAGAAAATTGTTGTTTGGAGAAGCTATAAGTGACTTAATCTTCCACTACCGGAACTAGTGCCTCACCATTGTAATTATGTACTTTGATATTTCACCTAATATTGAAGCTCAATTATCCAACATACTTTCATGCATGTTTCGCAGATGTTTTGAGATTGTTCTTTGCATGTTTGCAGTATATGTTATATTTGTATGTACTAAGTAAATTGAACTAATTAATTGGATTTCATACTTATCTTGTTGAATGTAGTATTTACTTTAATTATTTTTTATGTCTATGTGAACTATTTTTCTCAAGATTACTAATGAATGTTTTCATGCTTCCATGTGTCTCTCTTAGGTTTGTACTACTACATCCTTCCAAAGACTCACTCTCATCTCCCGCTCATGAAGGTATCCTTTTACACATTACATTTGGTGTTCCATGATGTAAAATTACTTGTTTGTTAAAGGGTTATGTATATAATATATTATTTTATCTATTAAAACCAAGGCAAACCTTTGTATTATGGTAGCTAGGCCTGATTTGAGATGACTGTATTAGTTTTCTTGTGCTAAGTGTCTTTCAGTTTTAAAAACATGTGCATAATTGGTTCATTAGTTTGCATAAGGATTGAGGAGTTTTTCCATGATTTGTAGATGATTTTTAGTGAATTATAAGCATAAAATAAGCATAAATAACACTGAATAATAGCTTAAAATAGAGAAATAAGTCACCACATGAAATTTACACAACACACATGATGAAGCAGGTCACCCCTGCTGTGCTACATCTACTAGTCTAGCTCCCATTGGCTTGTCCATCTTTCATTATTCTAAGAATTTTTCTATTAAATGTGGTTACAATGCTGCAATGGTTTTTTTCTCTGCACCAATGGCTCCATAATGCTCCAATTAGTCAAAAATGACTCTTCATTTACTCAGAATGGTCGAAAGTTGGGCCTCCTACAGTTTTTCCCAATATCTCCTAGGAAAGCTCCACTAAAAGTGGAGAACTCCAATTAACTGGAGTTAAAAATGGGCAGGCTACTGAAAATGGTGTGCCCCTAACCTTTTCCTCTGAAACGGACTACGCAATAAATGTCACGGTTTGGGCGGTGGCCACATGCACACCCCCAAAACCATTAGTTACAAGATGGTTAGGCAAAATTCATGCCAGAACTTTAGTTAATGGTTGAATTGTGGTTTGATGGACCTTCGATTAGCACTGACTATGCGAAGTTAACTTTTAGATGTTGCCATGTGACAATATAATGCAGGGACCACTGATGGTTCCTAACCCCCAAATGTGAATGCTATATACCATAAACGTAACCCGACATCCAATATCGTTAAGAACTAATGCATAGAGCGGATGGTGGAGTGTATGCATGCCCGATGGGAGGTATAGGGGTGGAGCCCTACAGACCTTCACAAAATTTTAATATTCCATTTTAGGGACACACGATAGCCTCAGGGCCATCCACGTGGCACCCTATAATTGGCTCTTCAACCCATACCTCAGATCGTACATTGACACTTGTCAACCATCGATTGGCCCTGAGAAAGGAATATTTCGAGGAATATTCTCTTTTTTTGACTATACCTCCACTTTGCTGAGTGTGCATCCCAGTCAAACCTGGTCACACTATCGTAATTTTACCTGTTTGGCATTTCGATCAAAACGTAATATATTACTCATATGACATCGGTGTTTTTAACCATTTGTGGCACCATAATCAGGAAAATGTGATCTACTCAACCATCCTAGTTTCAACCCAATCATGTAACTTTGAATTTTGAGAAAAATTATGAACTCCTAATCAAGGCCCATACCCTAGATGGGGCTCCTACTCCAAACAGTGTGAGGTCTAATTGATACTTCACATCTCGAGGACCCCCTGTATGTTGGTGGTATCCAATGCTGTGAACACTTCCCTGTCAAGGCCTCGAAAAAAGTAATGTTATGTACCAATTTATGATTAATATAATTTTGAATATAAGAAACACAATTAATTTCCTCAACCTATAGCTTAGGAGATAAGGATCTAACATATAGCACGAAGTTCACCATTTATTTTGTTATTCTATTTTCCCTCTTTGTAGCTCCATTTCATTTTGGATTGTATCGAATTGTATCTCTCAACTCTATTTTTTATTATAAAAATATAATTTTAACATCCTTATTGAAATATTCACTGCCATTATTAGTCTTAAGGAATTCATTCCTCTTCCCTATATAATCTTTTACAACTTTCTTTAAATATTAGAGATGCTCAAAGACTTCATGTTTCAACTTAAGAAAATAAACCCATGTATATGTTTATAATTCATCACTTAATGTCAACACGTTCCTTGAATTCCTTATATGTGGGTGTGGAAGAGGTCATGTAATCTAATTGTGCACTAGCTCAAGTAGTGAGGCATCTCTCCTAGCCTTGCTTATCTCGAACTTCTCTTTAGGATTCTTGTTAATTATGTATCCCTCACAAACTCCACTTGTGTGTTGGAGGTTAGATAGCCCTTCATCCATTCATTGTTTGGATAACTTATATGAATGCATATAATTATGGTGACCAAATATCTCATGCCATAATTTTTTCTCCTCATTAGCTTGTATGACAAAAGAAAAATAAAATTTAGAAATAAAATTAGATAAAGTGTATAACCTGGAATGGTAGTTCATCTATATGATAAAAACACTAAAAACATATGATAGGTTGGAAATAACCAATGTCTATTGATAGAATTATATTTTCATTCTTGAACTTGTATGATTAACCTGATAAATGGAAACCATGTTAATGGATGGTGAGGAACATATACTAGCCAGTTAAAGTTTCAATGTGCCAAGTCAATTCTCACCTCTCCATAAGCATCCATTGGTATATCATCTCCCCAATATATGGGTGTTCTAGGAGAAGTCAGCAAGTAATAAAAATAATCTGATAATGAAGCCATATGGCATGCACCTCTTAAATCAAGCACCCAAGATCTGGTAGATGAAATAGTAGCTAGCAATGCATGACCCTTGCCCTTGTCTTCTAGTGGTTAGTCCCTCTTCATAATATTGGCATTAGTTGGTATGAAATCTGAACAACTAGATTTAAATTTACTTAAAATACTTTTTAATTTGGAAATTTGAATTATTTTAAATTTAAACAGGGTTAACAAGCATGTTAATAAAGCCATGAACTAAGGTTATTATATTTCGAATAAAAAGATTTTTTTATGGTATATTTCCATAAGCTGATGGTAAAAAGGTTTTCCAAGATTCCAAAGTCATTGGATAAAGTAGTTATGGGTAGTTGCGTTTCCTCTAGCCATAACAAAAAAAACCTAGAGAAGGAAAGGGGTTTTGCTAAGAAGGAAAATGGAAAATATAGAGAGATGTAAGGAGAGAGTGTCCTGAGCTGGTTGGAACCAATGGAACTCTACTACCTAAAATTGGAGGGTCAACTAGAAAAGGGTCTTGAGGTCTACCTCCTATATAAATGTGACACAATCCTACTCTGGTGAGGAGCACGAGGGGAGATGAGGACATCATTTCCTCTCTCACGGTTGGCAGGACGCCATCAGTAGCAATTATCAGAGATAAGTATAAAATACTGAAATGAATGGAAAATGACTTTTTCTATTATGTTAAACTCTGTAATTAGTTTTTTGGTAATGTGCACTCTTTGTCACATGAAAATTATACATGAAGGAAGTGTTTATATTTTCCGTATGATACATGAATAATATATTTTCCTAAAATAGACTTGCTTCAAATTTTTTCTTGTGAGAAAAATAAAATATTGAAGCCTTAATGATATTTAATAGTACAGTAAATAAAACTCCAACATGAAACCAATGGCCAGACAGTTAGATAAGTCCATTCAGGGAAGGATAACCCCAAACGAGACAATCTGCCCTGTATAAAAGAAGAAAAGGATTATACAGACTGAGGGTTGGGTATTAACCCTCTCGAGGTGGTCCAGTCACCTAAGTAACTTTCCTTCTACTATGTATATTATTACTTCTAGAATAAAAGAAAAGCGAGGAAACATAAAATTTAGAAGAAATAGAAAACTATAGAGTTTCTTGCCAGAATTAATTAACTATAAGTATTGTAGACATATATAAAATAGGTTTAAACCTAATAATAGCTCATAATGAAAACAAGAAAAGGAAAAATATTTTCCATTATAACAGTATCCCTTTCATGGAGAAACTATGTGTACAAGGAGAACAAATACACATGAATTTTATATATTCAAAGATAGCAAGCAAAAAATATTATAAGGCTTAGGCGAGTTGAGCGAGAAAAGCTTGAATAAGAGAAATAAGTGAATAATCTTCAAATGAGTGTTCTAATGCATATTAAAGATGCAGCGAAAAAAATAATAGAATAGCCATAGCTCATATGATTTCCTTACATACCTCAACTTACTAAATTCCATAATTATCTATTATAATGGAGAAATTATACATTTAACAACATAAATACTCTGCTTTGGAGAAACCAGAAAAATCAGGAAGATCATGACATTTACATGCATCTAGAGCCTGACTCAAAGGAAACATCATGGATAAACTAATAAATTGTCATTCCTTATATATGTTTAAACAAAACCCGACTGCGTTGTGACTGTCAAAATGAACACCATTTAAAAGTAAACCCTCGGTAGGGCCGTAATTGTTCATTACATTTACATGCATTGAAAAAAAAAACCCTCGACAGGGACAGAGTGAAAGAATGAGATATGGACCTGAGATCTCAGAGCCATATCAAAAGAAAACTTTAATGTGAAACCCTTATGCGAAAACTGAAATGGGACAATGAATTTCTACCCGAAGAATTTCCATGGGCCCTATAGAGGAGAGCAAGGTATTGGTCCAAGAGGACCAAAGTAATGCTTGGAATGCAATAAGAACGAGGATTTTGAATTACATGGAAACAAAGAAAGAATACAAGTTAGCACACGAAACTATTAAACCCTGAACACATCAAGTAAAGAACCAGCAGGTTCGACCGAAACTCACCTTTTTGGGTATTTAGGAGGTGAGCTCCTCCCACCTACAAAATAAGGGAACTGGGTTAGTAAATAGCAACAGTATAGCTCCCAAAAAACTAAGGATAATTTAGTTCCCAAGCCAAATACAAATTAACTCACCTGCTCTGGCCATCGAGCCTGCTTCTTCCTTGGACGTAACACATATCTCATAATAAACCATTCCACCTGATATAGAAATATCATAAATGAGAGCCATGACAGAGAAATCACCATAAACCAGTCGACTGCGAAGTAGAAGTAGAGAACATAACTTAAACCCCAACAGACCATTGCAATCGAGTAAAAAACACAGGAAAGCGCATGTATGGAAAAATGTGAAATGCAACAAGGAAAAACTATTGATGTACTGTGAAGGACCGAAAAATAGAGGAGCTGAAGACCTGACAGACCGGTGAAGATGCATAGAGGTGTTAGCCTGAAGCAGTGCCCGAATGAGGAAATATGTTAGGGTTTGGGGGTAGGGCTGAGCTCACCTGAATTGCAGATCATGAATGAAGTGCGTCGATGATGGGAGCATTAACACTTGTGACTCCAAAGTAAACAAGGAGTGACACCAATGCTATGACAAATCCGAGATCTGCTGAGTGCTAATTCTGAGTGCTATGTAATGTAGATATCTATATATATATATATATATATATATATATATCCAAGGTAAGAAACATAAAAATAACATTATACCCTAAGTAATAATAATCGTATGTCAACTAGTTGTAAGTCATAGTTTGCAAATTTAAGGTTTAATGCTGCAGAATCGAACATCAACTTTATGGATTTGATTGGTTAGTAATGAAATTCAAATAATGAGATCCTAATCCTAAATATTATGATAAATGTTCATAAACTTTACAAAAAGTAATAATTATTGTTTAGGGTAATATTTTTAAGGAGTAAAATAGTTGTAATGTGGATGTAATTTTTTTATTATTATGAAGGTAAATAGTTTATGTTAGATGTTACAGGTGGTATCACAACAACGTTCAAACACTGGGACCTAAAAAGGGTCACCTAGATAACATTTGGTATGTGTAAAAATGTGAACAAAATTGGGAAGAAGAAGTGAAAAAAAGAGTAATGAGGAGGGTTTCTATGCATCAAATTCCCAGGACTACAAGGGAAATTCATCCCCATCCTAATCCCTAAATGAATCAAGAGATGTCGGTGCAGCTAAGTGTATACTAGCATCATCAAACTAGTAGATTTCTTGAAGAGCAACAATGACAAACCAACACACTTCTCAATACTATGCAAAAACTAAACGATGAAATGGTTTGAGTAAGAAGTGATGATGAGAGGTTGATGTGGGAACAAGGAAGGATCCTCAAAAGGCTCTAAGATAAATGAAAAAAAAAAAAAAACCATGGGACAGCTCAACCGAGCCTAGAAAGAGACACCCAAGGAGAAGTTGAACAACATCAACAAGAAAATTATAAGATGGAAGGTAGTCAAACCTAGCAAAGTAATAAAAACGGGTCTTATAACGAAGTATAATCAGGAAATGTCTCACATCAAAAAGAGATGAAAAACAAAAAAGTGGAGTTGCAGGGTGAATTCGGGAAAATTAAGCCAACCACATTCAATGGAGAAGCTTAAGAAGTGGCATAAGCATGGACAATTAACATGAACAAATATTTTCAAGTTAATGAGTATAACAAAAAGCTCAAGGCTCGTCTAGCCATTTATCAACTGCAAGAAAAAACCACTCTACGGTTGGAAAAATTCAAGAATGTTCGGGGAATTGAGGACCAGAATGTTGCTTGGGATGAATTCGAGCAGTACTTCAAAGAAAAATATTTAACAGAGAATTTTTACGAGGAAAATTCTCAAGAATTTCATGACTTGAGACTAGGACAGTTATATATGGACGAGTTCCTAACTAAATTTACCTCCTTATTGCGATATGTGCCATATCTGAGGGATAAAAAGGAAAAGGTACAAAAATTCCAAAGTATCTTACCTACTCATATGAAGGAGAAAATCAAATTTGTAAACCAAAGACCATGGAAGAAGTGATTTAGAAAGCACATTTTTGCTATGAATAGCCCAAGGTGAAAGGAGAGGCCGGAAGGAGTTAGCCGCCCAAGAAAGGGCAGAAAAATAATTCGAACTTTAAAAGCAGCAGATTTGGAAATTTCAAGAATGATTTCAGGAATACAACAAATAGACAGCAAGGAAGGAACCAAGAAAGAACCAAGTGGCTAGCAGAATACTAACCCACTGAAGCAACCAGTAGACCAAATCATGGGAAGATCCATAAACCGCCATTATAGTGTTGGGGATATGGTGACGCACATTAGTATAAGAAATGTCATCATCATGGAAGAAACGAAACAATAGCTAATTTTCAAGAGGAATGCACAATAGGAGATGTGGTGCGAAACATTCCCAGAATCAATGCTGCACTTGAGGATCAACAAGCGGATTTTCAGCCAACCATGATAGAACTGGAAGGTAAGATCTATTCTCACCCTATTTCTATATTTGTTTATCTTGGTGCCATTTTAAGCTATGTAAATCCCAGGATATTGGAGAAATGTAACTTACAGAGACAACTTCAAAAATCCTTGGTTGACATAGTTACCCACTGGATCAAGGAGAATATTTAATGCTAAAGTTTCTGACTATCCCCTAGGATTTGCAAACCAACATATAAAGGTGGAATTGAACACACTACCTTTAGGCTCCTACGATATATTACTGGGAATGGATTGGTTGGAAAAAATCATTTAATATAAGGTTGAGGACGAAACTCATCAAGAATTGAAAGGAATAAAAAATCCACTTCAACTACGTCCTATTATTGCTTCTCAGTTGGGAAAATGCATTAGAAAAGGGTGTCAAATCTATGCAATTCAGGTAGGATTCACTGACTCCAAAGATAACACCCCCATGGTAGAAAATATACCAATGGTACAAGATTTTATGGATGTATTTCTGGAAAACATACCAAGGCTTCCACCAAAGAAAGACATCGAATTAAGCATTGAATTAATGACAGGGGAAGCACCAGTATCAGAGTCACCATATCAAATGAGTGTGCCTGAAATGACAGAGCTGATAATGCAATTACAGGAATTTCTAGACAAATGATACATTCATCCTAGTGTGTCACCTTGGGGGGAACCAATGTTTTTTGTAAAGAAGAAGGATGGTATGATGAGAATGTGTATGGATTATAGATAGCTTAATAAATTAACTGTGAAGAAAAAATACCCACTGCCATGGATAGATGATCTTTTCGATCAACTAAAAGGGGTGACTGTTTTCTTGAAAATAGATCTAAGGTATGGGTATTACCAAATACGGATAAGAGATGAATACATCAATAAAACAACTTTTTGTACCTGATATCAGCACTATGAATTCATGGTTTTACCATTTGGATTAACCAATGCACCAACAACATTCATGAGTTTGATGCATGACATATTTCATCCATTCTTGGATAAATTTGTTCTAATTTTTATTGATGATATACTAATATACTCAAGGACTATGGAGGAACATAAGGAACATTTGTGTATTGTGCTAAAAATGTTGAGATACCATCAAATTTATGCCAGATTCATTAAGTTTGATTTCTACAAAGCGAAAATCCAATATCTAGGCCATATCATTTCTGCTGAAGGTATAACAGTAGATCCGAAAAAGATAAAGACTATCATGGAATGGAGGGTACCCAAAAACATAGTGGACATACGATATTTTGTGGTATTAGCCAGCTATGATCGTTGTTTGATAGAAGGATTCTCTAAAATTGCATTTCCATAACCTCCTTGTAGCGAAAAGGGCGAGTGTTTAAATGTACTAATGAATGCCAAGCTAGTTTTGAAAAGTTAAAACAATTTATGACCACAGCTCCTGTTTTGATGGTGTCAGATCCAAATTTATAATTTGAAGTTTGCATGGACACAAGCAAGGAAGGAGTAGGAATGATGTTGTCACAAGATGGAAAGGTTGTGGCATACGAGTTAAGGAAATTGAGAGGTCATGAAAAACGATATTCCGCTTATGATGTAGAGTTAACCATAATGGTGCACACACTAAAAATATGGACGCACTACCTATTGGGAAAAAGGTTTGTGCTGAAAAGAGATCACAGTAGCTTAACAAATTATTTTAAATAAGCTAATTTGAATGCTCGCTAGGCTAGGTGGAATGCATTTCTGAGAGAATTTGACTTTGAAATGAAACACATTAAAGGAAAAGAAAATTGAATTGCCGATGAGTTAAGTAGAAAACCGCATTTTGTGTATGAATTATGCTTCAATCATGTGGAATTCAAGTTTCAGGAACAACTAAAAGAAGCTACAGTAAAAGATCATGAATACCAGTTCCTATGGCAGCAAACACATGACACAGAAAATTAGGGGAAATAAATAGATTACTCAATCAATAATGAAAAAATACTGATTTTCTGATTAAATATATACATTCCTAATCAAATAGGTTTAAACCAGTTGATCCTAGATGAGTATAACCGGAGCTCTTATTTTGGGCATCCTGGATACCAACAAATTTTAACATCCATCCGAAAATATTTCTTTTGGCCTCGTATGTGCAAATACATCGCTGGATACTTGACTAAATGTTTGGAGTGTCAGCAGGTCAAGGTTGAGCATCAACAACATGCAGGTTTGCTGCAACCCATACTTGTACCATAATGGAAGTGGGAAGTTATAACATTGGATTTTATTATTGACTTACCAAGAATAAAGATATACAAATATTCTATTATATTAGTAGTTGATCGGCTGAGCAAGGTAGCTCATTTTATTCCTGTACAATCCAACATTAAAATGTTGCAAATTACTGACATATTCATGAGAGAGATATTTAGATTACATGGCATTCTAAAACCGGTCATCTCAGATAGAGATGTAAAGTTTACTTCAGCCTTTTGAAAGGCATTGTTTACTTGTCTAGGTACACAAATCCAATTTATCACAAAATATCATCCTCAGATGGATGGAGAGATGGAGTGAGTGAATTAGATATTGGAGGACATGCTACGAATGTATGTAATGAAACAATCCACGAAGTGGAAAGATTATCTTCATTTGGTAGAATTTTCCTACAACAATGGATACCAGGAATATCCTAAGATGAGTCTGTTTGAAGCCTTATATGGTAGAAAATGTTGAACTGTCATAATTGGAGTAGTCCAGAAACGATAATAATGCTTGGGCCAGAAATGTTAGTTGAAATGGAGCAAGAAGTAAATAAGATCCAAAAAATTTAAAAGCCGCCCAGGATAGATAGAAATTATATGTAGATCGTAAAGAGACATACCGGGAATTTGAAGTGGGTGATCACATTTATGTTATAATTAAACCCAAGAAGAGTACTTTAAGGTGGACTACCTGTGGCAAGTTGGCTCCTCAATTCTGTGGACCCTTCCAAATATTGGAAAGGGTGGGACTAGTGGCCTATCGGCTAGCGTTGCTAGAACACACACGTGTGCACAATGTGTTCCACGTATCTGTGTTAAAAATATATGTACATGATCCAAAGAATGTAATACACTGCCCTAATATTCAGGTAGGAATGAAATGGGAATTAATATTTATATGGAAGTTAAATAACTGTTTATTGATTAAAAATATTTACTGGTTGTAGGTCGAACCAGAAGGTGAATTTATGGTAAAACCTCAATGTATTCTTTACCAGAGAGAAATAAGGCTTCGAAGGTAAGCCATCACCCAAGTTAAAGTGCAATGGCATCACTTTAGCCCAAAGGAGGTGACTTGGGAAGATGAAAGCTTTGTGTGAGAATCATATCCAGAAATATTCACTGGAATGGCATAAAAACATTGATCATGCTGTCTTCGTTAAGCGGGGGAAGACGTAACAATTGGATTTAAATTTCCTTAAAAGACTTTTTAATTAGACATTTGAATTATTTTAAATTTAAACAGGATTAACAAGCATGTTAATCAAGTCATGAACCATAGTTATTCTCTTTTGAATAAAATATTTATTTATGGTATGTTTCCATAAGATGATGGTAAAAAGGTTTACCAAGATTCCATAATAGTTGGATTAAGCAGGTATGGGAAGTTACCTTTCCTCTAGGGACAAAAATAAAATAATAGAGAAGGAAAGGGGTTCTGCTAAGAAGGAAAAAGGAACAACTAGAGAGATCTAAGGAGAGGGTGTCCCGAGTTGGTAGAGACTAGTGTAACTCTGCTACCTGACATTGGAGGATAGAAAGGACAAGGGTCTTGAGGTGTACCTCTTGTATAACCGCGACGCAATCCTACTCTGCTGAGGAGCACGGGAGGAGCTAAGGATGTTATTGCCTCTCTCACAGTTGGGAGGATGCCATCAGTAGTAATTATCTCAGATAAGTATACAATATTGAAATGAATGGGAAATGACTTTTTCTATTATGTTAAACTCTGTAATTAGCTTTCTGGTAATGTGCACTCTTTGTCACAGGAAAATTTAGGGAGGGAAAGTGTTTATATTTTCTGTATGATAAATAAATAATATTTTTTTCCTGAAATAGTCTTGATTAAAATGTATCTTGTGAAAGAAATAAAAGATTGAAGTGTTAATGATATTTAATAGTACAATAACGAAAACTCCAATAGGAAACTAATGGCGAGGATGAAAGTTAAGTATGTTCAGGGAAGGATAACCTCGAATGGGACAGATTGTCCTATATTAAAGAAAAAAAGGATTACACAGACTGAGAATTGGGTATTAAGCCTCTCGAGGTGGTTTGGTTACCTAAGTAAATTTCCTTCTACTGTGTATATTTTTACTGCTGCAATAAAATAAAAGCCAGAAAACCTAAAACTGAGCAGAAATAGAAAACTATAGATTTTCTTGCCAAAATTAATTAACTGTAAGTATTGTAGACATATATATAATAGATTTAAACCCAAGAAAAACTGGTAATGAAAAAAATAAAATGAGAAATATATTCTATTATAACAGTATCCCTTGAATGGAGAAATTATCTATACAAGGAGAATAAATACACATGAATTTTATATATTCAAAGACAACAAGCAACAAATATTATAAGACAAAGGTGAGTTGAACAAGTATAGATCAAATATGAAAAGTAGGTGAATAATCTTCAAATGAGTGTTCTCATGCATATTAAATATGCAACGAACAAAATAACAGAAGGGCCATAGCTCATATGATTTCCTTATAGGCCTCAACTTAGTACATTCCAGAGTTATCTGTTATAACATAGAAATTATACATTTAACAGCATAAATACTATGCAGTGGATAAACTAGAAAATTAGGAAGAGAAGAACATTAACATGCATCCAGAGCCTGGATAAAAGGAAACATCATGGATAAATTAAATAAATTTTCATTACTTATATATTTTTAAAGAAAATTGGACAAGGCTGTGACTATCAAAACGAACACCATTTAAAAGTAAACCCTCGGTAGGGTCATAATTGTTCATTACACTTACATGCATTAAAAAACAAAACCATCGACAGGGACAATGTGACAGAACAGGATTTGGACCCGAGAGCTCAGACCCATATCAAATTAAAACTTTAATGTGAAACCCTTATGCGAAAACTGAAACGGGAAAGGAAATTCCTACCTGGAGAACTGTAGAAATTTGAATAACTGTTAAATTATTCACCGAGATTATCTTGATCACACACTATTTGAGCTTCATTCATAATACATAACCTCTTCTACTATTGATCATCAATTTGCGGAAATTAAACAATCGCATGCGCACATTAAAACCATAAACAATCACACATATAAACACAGTATTTTTGGGAAATATTAAAGCTGAAAACCCCCAACTATCTGTATATTATAATGATAGAGATCATGTAACAATAATAGTACAAAATCCTCACAAAATCTCAGCACTATCTCCAATTTTTACACACTACACAAGCTCAGATCATGTAAGACACTTGCTCCAATCTGCTCCACCTGTTAGCCTGCCTCTACTGTGCAATCCAATATGGATAATCATGAGATCAAGGTTCAAATCCCACCAGTATGTATTGTGCAATCCTCATTGGCTTCTCCATCAATGTGTGTGCAAATCTCATGCACCAGTATAGTCACAACTGATAGTCACACTGCTCTTTCACCTAACCTCTCCACTGGTCTCCACTGAAACTGTCCATGCACTGCAGTTAACCGATGTATTCTTTAGTTGATTTATGAGTTAATAATTAGTGAATTAATTAATAATTAATTCACACCACTCTCACTAATTGTATCAATCAGTTAGACTAGATACAACTAGCTCAACTAAGTTAAACTGAACACAACTCCATTAACTGTCTCATCAACTCCACCAAACTCTGTCACATGAGTTCTAACTGAAGTATCCATGCAATAGCTCCACTAAACCCTAGGAATAGCGTAATTCCTTCTGTCAGCTGCATGTGCCACATCCAGGCATCAAACTGAAGTGCTCCAAGAGGATAAGATAATTTTTAGAGTCCAAATATTATTAAGAGCTAATAATATTCGACATATCTATTTTTAGACTGGCAATCTAAAAATAGATTCCGCCCAGTATGTCTAAAAATAGAAGTCCATATATTTTTTCTGACTTGACCAACCATCCACAATTAGCATCCTGCAACTCATAGAACATGATCCATATGTCTAAAAATAGACATAGTCTAAAAATAGACTTTGCGCCAAAAATAGCCTGCGGGCCCACTTAGTGAAGGCGACTTCTTTCCACTAAGCTCCTCATCTTGTTGCAATCTCAACACTCCCTCTCAACAAGATAAGGATTATCTGCAACCCCTATCCTGCCCCTGTGGTATTCGAATTTTCTCTTGGTGAGCGCCTTCGTCAAGATATCAGCATCTTGATCCTTCGTAGGAATGTATGAAAGTAACATGATCCTCCGCTGCACACAATCTCTGATATGATGATACCAATCCATGAATCCATGCCACCTCAACTGATCCTCCTGTCTGTACGATGAACCATATCCCGATGTGCCTCTGCGATATCTCACTACATGCTTGCCTACCTCCCAGAAGAGCTTGGTTGGCTTAACCATAGCTTGTGAAAGCTGGTTCATAGCACAACATATATCAGGTCGTGTATTGACCAGATACATAAGCGACCCCACCAACTGTCGATAAACAGTGGCATCCACTACCTCGCTGAAGTAGTAGCCTCCTTCCTCCAGACAGCAGGAATAGGAGTATCAACAGGCTTGGAGCCATGCATGTTGAACTTCTCTAGTATCTCCCAGGCATAATTACCCTGAGAAACAAATAGTCCACCATTGCGCTGCCAAATTTCCAATCCCAGGAAATAATGAAGGAGCCCGAAGTCCTTCATCTCAAACTCCTTTGCAATATTAGCCTTGCATGAGTGTATCAACAATTCATCGCCTGTCAAAATCAAATCATCTACATAGATTACAATGATCAGAAACTTACCCTCCACCACAATCTGGTATAGGTTCGGATCCGCCTCACTCTTGGAGAATCCAAGTCTGGTGAAATAACTGTCTATCTGTGTGTACCAAGCACGAGGTGCTTGTTTCAACCCATACAACGCTCTCTTGATCCTGCACACATGTGACTCGCTGCTGAAGATATCGAAACCTTCAGGCTGCTCTATGTACACCTCCTCCTCAATCACTCCGTTGAGGAGTGTAGTCTTCACATCCATCTGATGAATGTGCCACCCCATCTACGCTGAGAGAGCTAGGATCGTTCGTATGGAAGAATACCTTGCGACAGGTGCAAAGGTCTCCTCATAATCAATCCCCTCAATCTATGAAAAGCCTCGGGCAAAAAATCTTGCCTTGTACTTCTCCACACTCCCGTCATCTGCCTTCTTCACTTTGTAGATCCATCTCGAACCCACCACTGATTTCCCCTCCAGTATCGGGACAATCTCCCATGCACTATTTCTGACAATTGAATCATACTCTTCCACCATGGCATCTACCCATGTGGGATCCTCCACAACTTCCTCAAAAGAGGATGGCTCTGTCACGATACACTTGCTCACAAGAGCCATGTATCCAGTGTACCGATCAGGTGACTGTCTCTGTCTGCGCTGTGATGTAGGTGCTCCTACAAACTTCTCTGCATCTTGAGCCAGTCGCTCAGCTTCTGTAGTGCACTTCGGCCCTCTGACAGTTGGTGCTGCATGAGTGGTTTCTTCCACTCCATGAATCTCATCTTGTGGCTGATCCACATCCTGAGACTCATCCTTAGAAACTAATAGCTCCTCCTCTGCATGCAAGTGTGGCTCCCTCTCAAGCGAACACTTCATGGCTTTCTCCTCCTGAAATTTGATATCTCGTCGCACAACAGTCTTGTGACTGTTTTGAAAATACACACGATAGTTGTGGGGCATATCAGTGTACCCCACAAATATCCCAACCTCTGCGGTCGGCTCCAGCTTCTTCCTGGCATCCTTCGTCACATCAATGTAAACAGGTGAACCAAAAATCCTCAAATGGGAAATATCAGGTCTCTTACCAGAAAACGCCTCCTTGGGTGTACTCATGCCAAGTATCCTGTGAGGACAACGGTTCTGCACATATACTGCAGTATTGTATGCCCCCGCCCAAAAGTGTATGGGAAGGCCCTGATCATGTAACATCGCCCGTGTAGCACCCACGATCGTTATGTTCTTCCACTCAGCAACTCCGTTCTACTGTGGGTTATGAGGTGCTATGAGCTCTCTTCGAATTCCTTCTACACTGTAAAAGTCCTTGAATTTGCCAGAGATGAATTCACCACCATTATCGCTCCTTAGAGCCTTCACCTGCTTCCCCGATTCTTTCTCAACCAGTGCCTTGAACTCACAGAACTTTGAGTATGTCTCGCTCTTCTTCTACATGAAGAAGATCCAACACTTCCGAGAAAAATCATCAAAAAATATCACATAGTACCTGTGCTTTGTTGTCGAAGCTGCTGAGAAAGGTCCACACACGTCTGTGTGAATTCTCTCAAGGATCTTCGTGGTGCGACTATCCTTCTCGTGAAAGATGGCTTTCAAAAAATTTCCCAAGGTACACCCCTTGCACTGATCTGACTGCGTAAGAGTGCCTTTAGGAAGCCCAGTAGAAATCTGCTGTAGTATCTTCAAAACTCCATGGTGAAGGTGGCCCAATCTCCGGTGCCACAGCTCGCTATCATCCCGGCTCACCACTCCTTCTGCCTTGCCTGCCATTGTTGCACAGCCATCTACCTGCAATTGATAAAGGTTCTTAACTTGAACCCCTATCCTCCGGGTCTCACCAGTTGCCTTACTACGCAGGAAATCCTTTCTCTCGCTAAAGACAACATCATATCCCTTGTCTTCTAACATCGCCACAGAGATAAGATTCTTCTTCAATCCTGGAACATGCATCACTTCCTTCAATACGAAGGGTTTACCAGACTCCCTCTCAAAGGAAATGTTACCAATACCGGTCGCACTGTATCTACCATTATCGCCCATCTCGATGTGCACTCCAAGATCTTTCTCATCCAGATCAGTAAACAAATCTCGATCTCCTGTCTGTGAAAAGACGCACCACTTTCCAGAAACCATATTGATCCCGCCACACTTGAAACCAAGCATGCGATCAGCAAAAAATAAAGCTCAAACTGCGAGGCTAAGCCCTAGCCAGCTGTAGATCCAGCAGCCTGCTTATTTTTCTTCTTCTGCGAACAATTTGTGGCATAATGTCCATGTTGGTGACAGTGAAAACACTTCACCTTGGACATGTCCTGCTTCTTGACTTTCGCACCAGAATGAGAAGCTTTATTGCTCTTTCGCTTCTTTGCTTTGGTAGCCAAAGCGTAATTATCTTCATCAGAGTTCTTTGATGACGATCCGTCCCTGTTACTTCGCCTTATCTCCTCTTGCACAAGATCTGACCAAAGTCGCTCCCATCCTGGCAATTTCTCCCGACCATTAACAAAGTCCTGATAGGAATGCCAACTCTTTGGAAGCCCAAGGAGAGCCAAGCTCACCAATTCCTCATCATCTACAGCCACCCCCACACTTCCCAGCTCATCCCTGCATTGGATGAACTTCGTGAGGTACTTGGGCATACTGTCGCCTTTCTCCATCTTTATGTTTCTAAGTTTATCCTTGAGCACCAACTTCCTCTGGTCGCTCTGGCTTTGGAATAAATCTGTCAAGGCTTTCCACATCAAGAATGGAGAAGCCTTACCATGCAGGCTGGACACTATGTGATCCTTCACGCCCTCCAACAGAATCCTTCGACACTTTGCTGTCTTCTTTTTCCAAGCCTCAATTACGGCAGCATCGCTAGAAGTAGGCTTTGGGACTTCAGCATCTATGAACTCCTTCAACCCATTTTCATATAACACCGCCTCCATCATGTCCTTCCATGCAATATAATTCGAGCTGCCCTCAAGGGCATACTCTAATCACAATCCGTTGAAATACATCTCAACTTTGACACCAAGAAAACACTGCTGCAAATTCGAATTCCACCAGCACAAAACTCAACCGCTTCAATGTCTTGCAATTGCTCCAATGATCAATACTGCTCTGATACCATGTAGAAATTTGAATAAATTTCAAAGTATTCACCAATATTATCCTGATCACACACTATTTGAGCTTCATGCATAATACATAACCTCTTCTATTATTGATCATCAATTTGCAGAAATTAAACAATCGCATGGGCACATTAAAACCATAAACAATCACACATATAAACAAAGTATTTATGGGAAATCTTAAAGTTGAAAACCCCCAACTATCTATATATTATAATGATAGAGATCATGTAACAATCATAGTACAAACTCCTCACAAGCTCTCAGCACTATCTCCAATTGTTACACACTACACAAGCTCAGATCATACAAGACTCTTGCTCCAATCTGCTCCACCTGTTAGCCAGCCTCTACTGCGCAATCCAATATGGATAATCATGAGATCAAGGTTCAAATCACACCATTATGTACTGCGCAATCCTCATTGGCTTCTCCATCAATGTGTGTGCAAATCTCATGCACCAGTATAGTCACAACTGATAGTGACACTGCTCTTTTACCTACCTCTCCACTGGTCTCCACTGAAACTATCCATGCACTGCAGTTAACTAATGTATTCTTTAGTTGATTAATGAGTTTATAATTATTGAATTAATTAATAATTAATTCACACCACTCTCACTAATTGTATCAATCAATTAGAATATATACAACTAGCTCAACTAAGTTAAATTGAACACAACTCCATTAACTGTCTCATCAACTCCACCAAACTCTGTCACATGAGTTCTAACTGAAGTCAACCATGCAATAGCTCCACTAAACCCTAGGAATAGCGTAATTACTTCTGTCAGTTGCATGTGCCACATCCAGGCATCAAACTAAAGTGCTCCAAGAGGATAAGATAATTTTTAGAGTCGAGATATTATTAAGAGCTAATATTATTCGACATATCTATTTTTAGACTGGCAATCTAAAAATAGATTCCACCCAGTATGTCTAAAAATATAAGTCCATCTAGTTTTTCCAGCTCGACCAACCATCCACAATTAGCATCCTGCAACTCATAGAACATGATCCATATGTCTAAAAATAGACTTTGCGCCAAAAATAGTCTGCGAGCCCACTTAGTGAAGGCGACTTCTTTCCACTAAGCTCCTCATCTTGTTGCAATCTCAACAAGAAGTTCCACGTGACCTGTAGAAGAGAGCAGGGTATTAGTCTGGGAGGGCCAGAGTAATTCTTTTAATGTGCTAGGAACGAGGGTTTCAAATTACCTACAAACAAAGAAAGGATACAAGTTAGCACACAAAATTATTAAACCCTGAAAAAATCAAGTAAATAACCACTATGTTCGACCAGAACTCACCTTCTAGGGTATTTAGGAGGCGAGATCCTCCCACCTACAAAATAAGAGAACTGGGTTAGTAAATAGCAATAGTATAGTTCCCAAAAAATGGAGGAAAACTTAGTTCCTGAGCCAAATACAAATTAACTCACCTGCTCTGGCCATCGGGACCATGTATTCCTTTGATGAAGCCATATCTCATAGTAAATCCTTCCACCAAATACGGAAAAGTTAGAAATTAGATCCGTGACAGAGAAATCACCATAAACCAGTCGAATGCGATGTAGAAGCGGAGAACATAAATTAAACCCCATCAAACCATTGAAATTGGGTCAAAATTTGAGAAAGCACAGGTAAGGAAAATTGTGAAATGCAACGGGGAAAAAATCTTGATGTACCATGAAGGACAGAAAAACAAAGGAGCCGAAGACCTCAACAAGCCAACAAATATGTAGAGCAGTGGAAGCCAGGAGCAGCACCCGAATGAGGAATTACGTTAGGGTTGGGGGTAGGGTATTACCCTAAACACCCCTCAACTCATTTGAACAGTAGATCAGGAATTAAGTGCATCCACAGTGGGACCATTAACACCTGTCCCTCCAAAATAAATGAGGAGTGACACCAATGCTACGACGAATCTGAGATCCGTTGACTCATAAGTCTGAGTGCTATATATATGTATATATATCCAAGGTAAGAAACATAAACATATCATTGTACCCTAAGTACTAATAATCGTATGTCAACTAGTTGCAAGTCATAGTTTGCAAATTTAAGGTTTAATGTTGCAAAATTGAAAATCAACTTTATGGATTTGATTGGTTAGTAATGATATTCAAATCATGAGATCCTAATCCTAAATATTATGATAAATGTTCATAAAAGTTACAATAAGTAGTAATTATTTCATACGGTAATATTTTTAAGGAGTAAAATAGGAGTTTTAATGTGGATGTAATTTTTTATTTATTTATGAAGGTAAATAGCTTATGTTATATGGTACAAAATCATTAAAGTGGTGTTTCTGGAGTACTCGTGCCATATGATCAATGGTTATCTCCATGAAAGTTCTATATCGATGCAACCCTCTTCTACAAAATGTCTAATTCTACTTCTCCTTCCTTCCCTTTCCTTTGTTGGAATTTGAACCCTCCTTAGTATGATTTTTACTATCCTCCTTCTTATACTTTAGTTCATTCTTCTTGTTCTTCTATTTATTATTCTTGTTTTTTTCCTGTGCTACAAATGCATGGGGCTTGGTAGATTTAAGAGTCACCATGAATATGATATTTTTTTTCTCTTGCATTAGAGACTTGATAAAATCATCTCATGATGGCATCTTACATTTTTTCTCAGTAAATAATTTTTCAATATGGAAAGGAGAGACAAAAATAAAGCACTCATGTCCTAGCTTAGAAAGCACAAAAATAATCATTTTCTCTTATTTTCTATCTATGCCACAAACTTTTACCTAAGTCATTAATGTTGAATTTGGAGTAGTTATATAGGCTCTCGAAGTTGGTTGGCTTCATTTGGATCAGATATTTCTTAGGCTAAGGTACACTTATCCCATATTTCTTGCCAAAAAATTCCTCGAATTTGGTCTCCCTATTATTAGTAGTCTGATGCTCATCAATATGAAACAATTCAAATTAGGGGATATTAAAAAATAAATATTCCCATAGCATTTATCTATCCTAATGAATTATTTTTTTGAATGGATTAATTAGTATCAATTTCATTATACATAGTGATCCTATAGATCCCCTTGCAATGCAACAACATAAGGATCTTAGGATTCTAGTCAAATTAGTTGAAATTAATCATGATAACTAATATTTGATCCACTCTCTTTGTGGGTTGATCAAACTTGTTAAATATTAAATAAGAGATCATTATTATTCTAAAACGTTTATGCTTCGATACCATGTAGGATTTTAGTCACAAGCATGAAACCTAGATGTGAGAAAATACTAAACTAGCTACATGCAAAATAAGAGAGAACAGATAGAAAATTTGAGAGAAAATATACTACCAAAGAGAAAAATGGAATTACTCAAGAACATGAGCTGAATATAACTTTTGAATTATTAATAACTATAATATTTAATATTTTATAGACTTTATATTATAATAAAATGGTTAGTAACATTTTTTAATTGTAAATAGTTCTAATGTAAATTAATAATATAACTTTAATATTATTTGAAATATGTTACTTTAATTTTAAGAATTTAATATTTGTCTTGATAGGCGTGTCCATTTTGGAATATGACTTTTATAATCTTAATTTAATTATCAATAATAATTAAGTGGATGGTAGATATTTGACCTCAATGAAATAGTCTAGAATATTCTTAGTAGGAATCATGTGCTAAAGGTTGAGATTGATCTCAAATAAGTTACACTCTTTCCATTATTTCTCTTTCTGCTATTTCAATTAAGTAGATTATTCAAAATAAATGTCATATGAAATGAGTTATGGATTGATGTACATGTGGTATTGATAAGACACGGTACTCGCCTATGGTGTTATAAGAACTCCTATTTACATGTTAAGAATCTCCATGCTTAAGTGGGTTTGAATCTCTCTGGTTAAGAATATTGTTACATGCTATTTTACGTGTACATGTGTTTAATGGTAATAATTTAAAATAAATTTATAATTTAGTTAACTTTTATGATTTTTCAAAAACTTAGAAATGTGAGATGTATTATGAAGTAGATGTTTTTAATCTTGTCATGGATAGTATCCTATCAACATTTACGAACCATTGAATTTATATGGTTGTGCTAGTATCAAAATTTTAAGAACTTTACAATATTTTTTAAACCTTAATAACTTTATAAAAATTCATTAATCTATATGTAAAAAAACATTAATATCTATATTTTAATACATAAATAATTATAGAGTAATATATTAATAATCTATATCTTAAAATTTGTAATTTTATATAAGATGATGATAAATAGACATGTCCATACACAATGTATACACATTAGTAAGCATTTATATGCAAACATTAACACACATTGGTAGACATTAATATAATCACTATTAGACATTATCATTATAATTAATAAACAAAATATAATGTTGCAATGTAACAAAAAAGTAAAAGATGTTTCAATGTGAGAAACATTAAAAATTGTCACAATTGAATGAAGAAAATATGTCACAAGATCAAGATGGTCAACCAAACTTAATGTGCTCAACCATAATAAACCATGGTCAGCCATAATATTTTATAAGTAAATGCTAACAAGCAAAATTTGTATCATAGTGTGACAAAATAAATCGACATCACAATGTGACACACAACAAAATATGCATGAATGCGATGACCAACAAGTGGAATCATTATTGGATAAAAAATTGATGTCATAGTGTGACAAGTAACAAACAATTATGGAATGTGAAGAACAAAAATAAAGTCATAATAAGATGAATAACAAACAACATTAAAATGTTATGGCATTAAAATGAGTTGAAAAATAAATTTCATTAACATGGAATGAATAACAAAGGAGGTTGCAAATTGACTTTCAACAAACATCACCACAATTTGATAAAAAACAAATGACGTCGCAATGTGATGAAGAAGTAACTCCACAATTTCATAAGAAACGATGTCATAGTGCGATGAAAAAATGAAAACATCTAGATGCGATGAAAAAAAAATATCAACCATGGTTAACCATGATTGGATAAGTCAACCATGATCAACCCTTGGTTGACCATAGTCAGTCATGCTCAGTGATGGTTAGAAAAATAATTGGCATCATAATGTTAAGAAAAACAAACTCCAACACAATTAAACAAATAAAATATGTTATAAAGTGATGAAAAAATATCAACATATAAATGCAACAAACAAAAATCACTGTCAACCCTAATAAACCATTTTAACTTAGTCAACCATGATCAAACATGGCCAAACATGATCATCTGTGGTCAAGCATATTCAACATTAGAGGACATGGTCAAGGATGGTTAACATGGTTAGGCCAACAAAAGTGGTGAGGATCATCAACAAGAATGGTCATATATTTCCAAAAAAAAATTAATGATCAACAAAAATGCTCATCCATGGTCAACCATGTTCATTGATGGTTAACCATGGTCAACTAGTTGACCATGGCCAAACATGGGAAACCATGCTCAACATGGTTAAACAATGGAAAGCTATGGTTAACCATAGTCAACCAAAGTAATCATGTGTACGATGGTCAATCATAGTCAACCATTTTCAACATGGACATCATGGTTAACCATGTTCAACCAAAATCATGTTTATGTAAATGCTAACAAACACAATCAACAACAAGTAAGAAAAATAAGTCACCATGGTACACCATGTCTTTCATATTCAATAATTTTTGAGATATTCAACCATAGCCATCATGGGCTATTTAATAAACATGGTCAACCATAGTAAACATGGGAAACATGGTAAACCATGGTCAAACAAGTATAACATTGTTCAAACATGTATACCAATAATCAACAGTAGTTAAACTTTATTCAACCATGGTGAGGCAAACTCAACCATGGACACCATGTTTATCCATGGTCAACCATAGTTAAAAATGATCAACATGGAAAATGCATGGATAACCATGGTTAACATGGTAACCTATGGAAAACCAAGGTCAACCATGGTCTACACTATCAAAACTATTCAAATATGGTCACCCATGGTTAACCACAGTCAACCATAATCAATTATATTCAACTATTGTTAAATAATTACAATCATGGTAAACCATAACATGCCCATATTTCACCATAGTCAACCAAGTTGAGCCATGTGAAAAATAGTCAAACCATCGTTAACAAAAGATGACCACATCTTCAACCATGGTAAACATGTCCAATTATAGTTAATCATGTCCAACCATGGTCAACATGGCTAACTATAGTTAACCATGGTCAATCTATGGTCAACCATTTTCACCCAATCTCAATGTGAACCATGGTCAATCACACTTGATCCTAAGAAACATTATTAACCATGGCAAACAAGACTCTATTGTAATATATCATAAATATATTTAGTTTAATGGAGACATCCATGGTCACCCATAGTAAACCATTTCTTGATTGTAATCCACCCTTCTCAATAATAACCTTAGCATATCTAACCATAATAAAACAAAGACAAACATGGTCTATTAATATTCACCATGCACCTAGGTTATCAAATAGAAAAACTACATTAATAAAATGGTTGAAATACATATATCAATGTCAATTTCCACCTTCCATGTGCCAATCAGCGGAATAGATTTTAAAAGGTGGAAAATGATGGATTATTTCAACCAATTTATTAATGTGGTTTTGATAGTCACATGTTAATAAATAAATCATTGTTAGCCAATTATGTTGATACTTTGATAACATTGCATTGGTTTGTGGGTTATTCTCTTCTTTCTCATTTGTCTTCATGCTTGTGAATGTGATCATTCTAACTCATGGACTATTCTCTTATCCCTGATTTCACTTCATGCTTGTGGGTGTAAACATTCTAAAATGAATATTGTTCTCTTGTTACTATGTTCATATTCACTTATTTTGTAATGTATCCTAATCCACACACCAATGGAATCATTTTTTAAATTTTATTTAAAATAATTACCTGTTCCAAATATTAAATGATGAGATATGAAAATAGTAACATGGATGATTAAATGCAATTCTTCCACCTTAGAGAAATAATACCATGATCGATTCACTAGCAATGAATTTTATTTTCTTCTCCTTTTTCCAATGTATTATGTTTACACTATAATATTTATTTTCTAGAAATCAACATGTATTATGTACATTCATCCATAAAGATGGAACCATGAATCAAAGCTGTGAGATACTAGCACCTGTATTTATAGTCCTAATAATTTTTCTTTTTATTAAGAAATCAAAGTGTTTTTTTTTTTTTTTTTTTTTTATCTATTACACTTACCTTCATTCGAGGGGACCCTAACATAAAATTTTCAACTTATTCATGAGGCACTATTATCTTTGCTATAACTATGAGGTTTTTATAATGTGCTTTCCACTCATGTGCAAACTTTGGAAAATACCTATTAATAAGAGAGGGATCTTGGCATGGCATGAAGTAATATTTGTTTTTATACGATTGATATATTATTGTTGTTATTTGGCTCATACACCTCTTGACATCATTAGCTAAGGTTATATGAACATTTTATAACTATGGAATATTTATTATTATGAAAAGTACCTTTTATGTTTTCGAACTATCTAGACTTGTGGATGAGTTCTCTCGCTTATGTTCATAGTTTCCCGAGAGATGGGAAGGCTTAGTTCATCTCACCCATTCATCCATGGCTGCCTTCATCTGATAGTAGCCATTCTCTATCGCTAGGGTTCTCTAACCGAATGAAGGAAATAGGGTTTTCCACTTGCAGTTTTGTGTTGGTCTGTTGTTGGAGAGACTTTGTTCTGTTGTCATGACAAACCCTGCTCCACTTAATTTCGACAACAATGCTCTTACCGCTTCAATGTGTTTCATTCATGTCACAGCTCGACATGACATACGCGAGGAGGGTAGCCTTACGACATGGTTATCTCATATCGTATCTAAACAGGTAAAGGTTTTCCCTTTTAAAAAAACTAACGACTTAAATGTTAAAAATCCATTTTATTAGTCCCTGCCGCCTGCGGCTAAGGCAGGGACTATAGTAATCGAAAGATATTCCTCGGCATTATTTTGGGCGGAAATTAGAGGTGAACAAGCCATTTATATGTATCTTATGAAATTTCGTTTTTCCCGTCATCCAATAAGTTTATTTCAACCGTCTTTTTAACCAATGACCATTTTAGAGGTATTATTTGGCCTCAAATCGAGGCAAGCTCTATGAAAAGCTTAGCTTAAATCGCAATTGTACAGAAAATTCGGATGTCATTTAACTAATGCTGACATTAAAGCAGAAACATTTTATGTTTAGAGATCTTATATATATGTTAAGTTTTCATTTTTTTTATATCACTCAGATGGCTCACACGCATTCTACATTGTTTTTCATATGGCTCATACACATGGCTCGCGGCAGACTCCACTTGTCATCGCCTTCAGTACTACATTTGCTCTTGAAACGTATCCATTCAGTATTAAATTTGCTCGCTGCTTGTTTCTGAAGCCCTTCAGCAGGTTCTGTCCTTGGGCATGGAAATTGGCAACCAGTGGTCATTCCCAAGAGGTAGCGATGATCATAATAATGGCGAACGGAATAGGGCGGATTGAATGAGGATTGAATGGCTTAAATCAATGTCCTCGACCTGGCCTTCTCTTGCTATTAGGTATGCTCCTCCTGGGTCTCGTACTGTTGTGACGCTGAAACAGACTTGACTTATGCATCTACTATTCTTGTTTCTGTTGCTCCTTCTAGACTAATTTCATAACACAATTGAAAAAAAAATCAATTCAAAATTAAAATATTGATATTTGAAGTTCAAAAACTAAACTTCTTTAACTAAATTCATTTCAGTGGGTTGGAGAGTTATCAATGCCATGGAGGATTAGTACGATTCAATTTGTTTATCATTTCATGAAGATGTCAATTTCTAGAATCAGTTTCAGCATTCAAGATCTTCGCACGAGGTATTCACAATTATTTTAAAACATCAGATTCATAAATTTTCAAATCATATATTTTTGTAGCTATTCGAATTCATTCATTTAATGCACACAATTATTTTAAAATATCAGATTCATAAATTTTCAAATCATATATTTTTTAGCTATTCGAATTCGAATTCATTCATTTAATGCACACATTCATTCATTCATTTACTGTGTTCTCTTATTGCAGAAATTCGTTCATTTATTGTTGCAGAAATTCTTGTTCACCACGCTGCATTCAGACAACAATAATCGCTCACACTTTCCACAAAAACCCTGCACATACTACTCATATCAATCACAGCCTATTTTGCTGAAATCTACCCACAACCATCAAATTTCCCTTGAGTGTTTTTTCTCTATCTTAAAGTGTTTTTTCACTCTTATGCATAGAGAAAGAAATGACTTAGTACAACCCACAAATTTGGGAGCAGGCAAGTACCTCTTGAAAAAACCATGGTCATGGCTACCCATCACCATAAAATCCGCACCCAACTTCCCTGTAGCTTCACACAGAGCATCTGCTTGACCTCACCCACAAACGTCTTTGTCTCTGCCTTCACCTAAATTTTACAGTATTGTTATTATTGTAATTGTTAACATCATCCAAACTGAAAAATTTGGCACAGATTTTGCAAAAAACATGAGCAATACTCAGATTGTCGTCTCTGAAGATAGAGAGAGCTCTCTTGAAGACCTTTTGGCTCGTCCTGCGTGCATCCATTTCCAGAATATTTACAACGTCCTCGGTCACTATATATGCTGTGAATTCACACCATAAGAACAACTAAACATCAGATTGAATATTATATATATACCAGGGGCACCAACAAAGAATGAATTTGCAGAGCTGATATTGGGTGCCATCTCCATGTGGGCAGTGAGAAGGGAAAATAATTTTACAAGCCGAACAGAGTGCTCTCATACTTTCTTCAAATTGATCCACAGCCACCACAGAGAAACTTTGGACACCCCTAGTCTCTTAATAAATCAGCCAGCTGATACGCTTCACGCCAACGCCCTTTCCTGTGGCGCTTGGCAACACCCTTGCAAGGCCCAGAGATTACAACTTTTGAAACTCGAAGAAGTCTGCGATATCAACGAGGTTACAAGAAGACCAGCATTGCCACGATTATGGTATAGTACTTACCAAACAGCACGTGTGATTCCATTCACTCTATTGAATGACAAATATAATATTAAAAATTAAAAATTAAAAATATAAAGAATGATTTCTATTTATTTATAATTTTTATTTACACACTTTATCGAATATATCAGTTCAAGTATCGACGTCAACAAGTCTGCCGCGTGGAGGTCTAATGACAACAAATGATGTATGCACAGTATCCCCCTCATATGGCACGGTATGGGAGAAACACTCTTCCCTGTCAATAACGAACCTGATGCCTAACACCAACTGCAGGTTCAATAGCAAGAAACACAGGACTAGAAATGGCCCTGCCCAAAGTACACGGGATGCCATCTGTGTAACTTTAGTATTCAAGAATCTGACATGTACAATTCGTTATATATCCCTTCTGTTCAATCTGGAAGAGAATCACTGCACATAAAAAGAAGAGAAACAAAATCAGAAGAAGACCATGTTTTCATATTTTGCCAAGACAATAAGGAACAAAATAAAGCCCACTTTCCACCCATCTTACGGGGAGGTGTAAAATAAAAATGAAATCAGATGTGGAATCCCGGGAACGGAAATGAAAGGCAGTTGGAAAAAAGGCTATAAAATCAAATATAGTGAACATGAACACTGAACGAAAGAACACAAAAGTTTAAAGTTACTGAAGGTTGTGTCCATTTTCAATTTTCAGTTTGGAAAATCTCTGGAGCAGTTTTAATCGATTTCTTCAGGTTTTAAAATACACTCTGATCTGCTTAAAAAAGAAAAAAAGAAACAAATCCTAATTTGACAGATTCTGATAAACCTAGGGTTGACTCAAATAAACCCTTATATCTCAAATAGATTGGCTTGGGCACTTTCTGCTAGATTAAATCAGAGTAAACGCATATTTTAGACCACTGAACTTTGTCTTGTCTTCACAAATGTGAAATACACAGTTAAAAGAATAAAATCGATGTAAACTCATCAAGCAGTTGGAAATGGACTCTATTACAATTTGAATAACTCTAACAAATGACAAAACAAAGGAATACCAAAACCCAGAATACAATTTGATTAACTCTAACAAATGACAAAACAAAGGAATACCAAAACCCAGAATATGGACTTTCGGGAGGAAGATTTAACTGGCAAAGCCAGACGCTCTTTTTTTCAGAGGAAAAACACTGATTTTGTTTATATTAAACAACAAAACAGTACATTTTGTCAAGGATTGTCCTCCAAAGATACACAAATGTCAAAGAGACACAAAAAGGCTGTCCATATGTTTTCAAAAAACACTTCCAAATATTCCAGGCTGCATCAGTGGAACATCCCAAAGATATATCCCAAAGAAAAAATACAATACTAATGCCCGACGCTCAAATGGAACTGTATGCTTATTAGGCAGTACTCGAGTAAATTTAGCGTGCAGTGCACAAAGAACTTCATTACAGTTTAATTAATCTATAGTAACTATCAATGCAAGGCAAAATCGAAACTCAGAAGCCCGTATTTTTTTTGTTTTTGCTCACGTGTATCGCCATACTTAACAAGCACCCACATTCTCACCACCGACTTGAAGGATCTGCACCGGCCGCTTATCAATTTTCAAAATTAGGGTCATCGACTTCACATATGGAGGACATGCCCTACGCATTCAGTCACTGACTCAACATACGGAGGAAGATGGGATTGACTTTCGTGGAACAAAAATATATTTTGAACCTAACAATCACAAAAAAATCATGATTTACAAGCAAAGAAAAACTCATCTAAACGATTTGCAGGCACCCATAGTAACTAGGCAAAAAAGTAAAAAGACAGGAAAAAAGAGGAAATGACAGAATTTAAATTGCACAATCCAGAGGCAAAAAGACGATTTAACCTTAACCTAAAAAAATGGATCCTAAAACCACTAAACATTGAACCCTAAACTCGAATCCCCACCAAATTTAACAATTAATTATCCATTGAAACGTCCTTACATTGCAGAGAAATGCAAGATGGACCCCTATTGCCAAACAACGAAACGCTTATTCCTCAGAGCAAGATTAAGTTTCACCAAATTTGGAAAAATGGTTTAAACACATCCGCCAAATCATATGATGCAACATAAGCATCACTAGAATGAAGAGTAAAACGATAGAAGACGATTATTATACGCCATTTAAGCCTATCTCTAGCAATAAGCATTTCCGTTGGCTGGTCATTATTGTCTTTTAGCCACCCCACGCTCGCTCATAATGGGTTCCACAGATTGTTGACCATTGCTATGGCTGGCTGGCGGCAGGGACTTGCTGCCCCGCAGCCCTTCTTATTTATGTTCAAACGTTTCCATGTTGGAGTTGTTCCTCTTTTGAAGTCTTTACTCCTTACTGTGCATAATGTTAACAATTTATTTTTTTCTCTCTTATGTGGGAAATGTATATTTTGAAATTATAGGGTATGCGACTCCATGTTATAGTCTTTGAGTTTTTTTTTTTTTGACGATTCTAAATATGTACTCTCCAGGTGTTAATTCATCCTTT
The DNA here is from genome assembly GCA_034641835.2 of Pinus albicaulis. Taxonomy (NCBI): domain Eukaryota; kingdom Viridiplantae; phylum Streptophyta; class Pinopsida; order Pinales; family Pinaceae; genus Pinus; species Pinus albicaulis. Next base: position 330,780,675 of record CM076581.1, on the reverse strand, counting down.
TTAACTAAACCTATACTTTTGTGCAGGCTCTCCACTACTTCAGCCTTGAAGAGAAAGTACCTTGACTGTTTTTTTTCAGGGGTTCAAGTTCATATTTGGTTACCATTGATGGTAGTCTCCATAGAGGGATTCAATTTTTTTATTAAACCCTATCAATTCCCCATGTTTTAGCCTCTAAGAGTACATGTAAGTACTATGGAAATGGACTCGACTATGACCTTCTCTTCTGAGGCTTCGCTTACCGATAGAAACCATTCACTTGATATATTGTATATTTTTTTGATCCTTGGGCACATACCCTAAGAATTATTTGTGGAGGATATATATATATATATATATATATATATATATAAACATTTGTATTCATTTTATGTTTCCTATAATGTGTACACAATTTCTATTCGTATGCGGTAAAGAGAATGAAGCTTTCATGCTCTATCAAACTTTGGCTTGTTTATTTTGCACTTTCGTGTTCATGGGTTGTTTGAAATTATTTTATATTTATTCTTAAGCTATGGATTATAGTACTTTCATTATTTTCGCTAGAATGTTTTTGATAATTCATGTACTTATCATTTCCTTGCTAGTTAATTCCTTTTTTTTTTCTGATGACTTCAATAGAGATTTTAGAATAGTTTGTTTTCCTATTTTTTTAAAAACTACCCTAACCGCCCTGGGACTATACTGAGTCGTCAAGCTTATCCACTTTCTAGTTCAGAACTAACCCTAATCGAAAAATGGTTTCTCTTCCGGGGACCTTCTCGTTCAATTAAAAGGTAACACTATAGATAATAATAAAAAATCATAAATTTATTTTTTAACCATAATGGCACAGTCACAGGGTTAGCAATCGGTACATTAATATTTTCATAAAAGAAATAAATTCAATTTTCATTTTAAGGTGTCACTCCTTCTTTTGAGTCCTTTAGTCCAATTCATGTTCCCAATTGTGTAAAAATTGTAGTTGCATTGCAACAACATTCTATACCCTGCACACTTAATTCATTAAAATGTATATGGAATCAATGCATTATTAACGTTTACAAGTTATGTTTTTCTTTTCTTCTCAAAAAATACATCTGACATTATCGTTGGGGAGGTTCCAAACTCATTGTCATTGTTTTCCTTTATTTTTTTCTTTTTCCTATGCTTGCTAACTAACTAACAAATATTTAACAAACCCATTAGTTACTTACAAGAAATAGGTACTTCTGATGGCTTGAAATTCTCTGCCTCAACATTATAAGGGAGACCATCCAGTCGGAAACATAATTTAGCTCCTTTTTTCATTGAAATGGTGGTTTCGACAGCTTAAACTAGGTCTGGTTAGCTTTTCTCTATATCTACTTTCTTAAAGTATGACTTTCACCTACCAATAGAGAAGAGAGATCAGATCTCTCTTCTTGTTGATCATGCAAGAAAGTGATTCTTCAGATGATCTCAAGCTCAACCAAGCCAAAACTAAAGTTTTCCCCTTTGATAAGAGGACTTATAGAAACATATTTATTAATTTATATGCAAACTAATCCTAGAATGCAAGCACAATGGTAGAAATCCTAAGCCTTTCTTGATTAGGGAGAATTATATGTAACCCAAGTGAGAGGAAATTAATTAAGTGATTCAAATTTTTAGCATATATGGCTTATATAATGAAATAGTTCAATTAGCTAATATTGTAATTACGAAAACTTGTTTTTCAGATATCTATTAACAATCAATAATTAATCAATAACATTTAGGAAGTAGTTCACATAATCATGATGAATATTAAATCATTAACTAAAATGATTAAACAATAATGTAAGGAAATAGTTCACAAAATATTAAATTAGAATTAAAAGGTTGATTTCTAAGTAAATAGTTACTCAGAAATCAGAGTTAAGCACACAAGAGAAGAGATAAATACAACAAATTATTGAAGAATATTACTCACATTGAAAATAGTGCACAAATATGAATTAAAATGACACATTTATTCCATTATAAAATGAAATCAATATAAAAACAATAATGTTTTAAATATAAATTTATTGAACATGTTTCTCTCACTCTAATCTCCAACAGTCCTTTTACAATGCTTTCACTCTACTGCAAAAATCGAGTTGTCATAGTGCAAACTCGGCTCCCTGAATATAGTCCATAATACAAAAGAAAAATCACAAAATTATCCCCCAAATATGGGATTTTACTCTCCTCTCGCCTACCGTCTAAAATCCCTATTACAATAGTCCTTGAAGAATTACGAAGTTGCAAAAGAGAGAATTCATTTGCACATTCCACAAATCACTATTTCTAATTACAAAATGAACTCCAAATAGGAGAGTTATTAAAGAATAATTATGCTCCAACCATTGTTATTGGTCAAAAAAAAAATTGTCTATTGGTAGAGAATTTCCATTGATTGAAATATGTTCTTCCTCATCTTTTCAACTATTCTCCTACCAAAACCAATAAAAAATTAATTAAAACTTAATTAAAATAAAAAATACCAAAAATGGAAAATAAAACATCTTCCAATCCAAACTTAATTAAATAAATAAATAAAAGGAAATCTCAGATTTTCATTAATCCTTGTAAGTCTCATATTGGTCAAAGAGAGTGTGGTCGAATGGATATGCACTCAGTAGATGCTATGAGTAAATGAAAATGAAAAAATTAAACTCAAAAAATTAATTTTGTTTAAAAATTTGGAGCTTGATATTATGCTAAATTTTATAATAATTAAATGAATGAATCTGATAATGCATATAAATCGTAAATATTCTCCATGATTTATCTATATAGTGAGCTATCTTGTGCCTCATTTGGCCAAATAAAACTCAAGTTATGAACTTCCAAAGTTAAAGTGTCAAAGTTGCCAGAATTCTAGAAAAAATGTTCTCGGCCAAAAATATGAAATTTTAGTTAAAAATTCTAAATCTAAAATTAAATGTACTATTAAATTCTAATTAATTATAATAATTAAATTCAGTAATTATATACAAATTAATTAAAAAATTCAAATAAATTACAAATTAATTTAATTATAAAAAATTAATTATTAATTATTATTACAAATTATAATTAAAATAATAAATTGATACTAAAATATGGTCGGACACATGCCATGTGCCTATTGGCCCATGAATTATGGAGCCAAGTGGCTTATGAGAATTAAAAATAATCTCAATGTAGTATAGGAGGGAGGCTTTATAAGAAGAAGAGTAGGCCTTATGAATGGAGTTAATAATACGTAGTGGGAGGTATAAGGTGTGAAGGAGGAATAAGGGAGGAGGGACAAGGAGGGATAAGAGATATAAGAGGTTGGAGGGATAAGCGATATCAACAGTTTTAAAAAAAAACCTCTGATATGTAAAATATGGCGGAGTTCCAATATGAGGTGGGGAGTGACATATGGTGAGGGAGGTGAGGCCCATGTGGAGGTGGGTCTCATCCTCTATAGAAATTACAACTGCTTTGTTTACAATTTAAAGTTCTTGTTCTTGGGGGCTATTAAATTAAGGAGGACGAGGAAACCTTTGCTAAAACAAAATAACCCATCGTATATTATTGGATATCGCGTATCAGAGTTTTCAAAATATGACATTTTGATACTAATTAGAATTTTTAATGTCTGATATGTAATATCATGACTTTTTTATCGGAGATATTTATATCGGAATTTTTCTATAGAGACTTTTTATAAGGAGTAAGGGAGGAGGGTAGGTGAAGTGGGGCCCACTTGGAGTGGAACTCATCCATTATAAACCACATCAACTTTGGTAATTAAAAATTCTAAAAAATTAACTACAACGACTTTGTAATTTTAAGATTTCGGATGTCATAATTTCTTTTAAAATTTGGAATTGGAATCAATTTCTAAGATCTTGAAAACACATAATTTTAATTTCTCTACAATTTGGCCAAATGATTTTGTAGTATGGTTAGTGAAAAATGAAATAATTAGTAAAAACTTAACTAAGAATTAATATTGACAATAAATTACTAATTTGTTTACAAAAATTAAAATAATATACATTTCGTACATTTTTTAAATTGATGCGGTCAAAGTTATTGAACTTTGGATTAACATCATTTTCAAACCGTGTAACTAAAGAAGATGAAACAGGTATCAATGGAAAGGTAGTGAAATCTCAAACTCAATTAAGAAAATAAAAAAGAATTCCAAAGAAAATGGAAAAAATGGAAAAATTGTAGGACACTTAACTAAATGAAGATCATAAAAGGTGGTTTAGCCACAAATTGAAGGAAAGCATCTCCCTTATTTGAAATAAATAAGTCAAAAATGGTGGGGTTGAGTTTTCACCTCAAGAATGGTGACACACAAGAGAAGAACCAATTATCTCTGGTTAAAGGTGATGAACTTCAGTTTACCCAAAGGTTAAAAATAATGGAGTCCATCAAATTGCCAAACAATAAAAAATTTCCGTGCACCCCACATAAATAGATTAAGCAAGATGAGCTTGAAAATATAAGTAATCAAAAGTGGACTGAAGTAAAAATCATGAATCCAAAATTTGGGAAAATTTTATTGTAAAATTACCTAATATGAGAAATAGAAGAAGGTACAAATAGGAGTTTTCTATAAAGCATGTATCCATTGTTATGAATGTTTTATGTCATTTATTTACTTCTAGTGATCCTGAACAGTACCCCAACGAAGTTTTTTTTTATGCCATACAAGCATAACCTCACTTCCAGTGAGCATTCATAGCCCTAATAGGTTTACTTGTATTCACATGCTTCCTCTTTTAATCACCCTTTTAATAAGCGCATTTGCAAGTTTTTAGTTTATGATATATCTGAGTGAAAGAGGTGGGATGGTAATAGAGACTTATGTTAATGGATATAATACTTTCATAGTTTTGACTCCAAATTCTTTTTCTGCAACTATCAAATAGAGGATTTTAGATGGAGAGATGGGAAGGCTAAATTGAATTAAACTCATTTCAGTTTTTTCCTTGAAAAGGTGAATGCTATCACATATAAAGGATGTGTTTTCCTCAATGAAAAATATTTAAAGCAAGATGTATTTAAGGTTCCATAAATATATACTTTAAATGATAAATTAAATTCACTAAAATAGATAGAGTAAAAATTTCCCATGCATGCCAACTACTGTTGGGTGAGGAAAAGGCCTTTGACATAAATATCAATGAAGTCACCAAAATCAAACACTAAATAATCAAACTAAATATCAATATAAACTAAGGTGAAAAATAAATCATCAAAATCCAAAAATGTAAGAATGAAGAAAGTGAAAGCTAAAAGAAAAATCTCAAATTTAGAGACAACCCCAACAAGACTAATTATAAAATGTCCTAATAAAAACTGAAAGAATATAATCATGTGAGTGTTCAGTTAATTTTGAGAATATAGTAAATTGTATCTTTTATAGTTATACATGATTAGGCTCTGTAACTAAAAGGTGAATAAGATATATGAGTTACAATAAATCCCAAATGCGAAGTCTCTGCGTGTTACAAATTTTCTTGTTTCAAAGCAAATCTTGCAGAAAAACATCTTAACAATTTTCCAATAAAAGAAATGTTTATGAAACAAATAAAAAGTTCAGGAATCCTTGATTTAGTTGATTTGATTAATATCATTACTGTTGATCCAAAACTAGAAAGCAAACAAGGAGAATGAGTTCCCAATCTGAGCTAGTAGGGGTGTGAAAATAACTCATGGAGACCTGCAAAACAAAGTTTTATATGAGCGAAAAATGAAAAAAAAATTGAAACCAAAAGTAAATAAATAGAAAAAAATGAAAGTGGGAATATAAAACTTACCATTCGAAAAATTCATTTAATCTTACCTAAGAGATATCATTTTCTGAAACAAAATATAACCTCTTCTTTTGATTAGAATTAAAAATGTAAAGAATTTTCTTTCAATGCAGTTCTCATTGGCCCAAAATTGTAATCCATTCAATGAAAATTAAAGCTAACAATACTAAAAGAAAATAAATGATTCATGTTGAAAGAACCAGAAGTCAACCAAATTCATTAGAAAAGAGAATAATGGTGTACTTTTGCAATAGCGATTATTCTCTCTATATTTCAGATTTCATGTCAACTTTATGATTGTTAAGAATCAAGATTAAGACCCAAACAATGTAATGCATATGTTTATATGGAGAGGTCTTGAAATTTTGTATGCTAAATATAGAGTGATATATCAAAACTAAAATATAAGAGAAATAAACATGATTTAATGATGATCCATTAGCTTTATCTATCCCAAATTCCTTACCAATTTCTGCATTACCGTAGTGGTTTCTGAATAGTGCTTTGAAAAACAACTAAAGATGCACACTAAAATATTCCTGAGATAATGAAATGGGAATCCTATAGTGGGACAAAGGGAGATACATAAACAAACCACAAGTGATGAAATTTTGGTTAGCCGGAAATTTTTTTGAGAAGAGTAAAAAGAAGCCCATGTGCACATACTACGAAGAATGTATATCCCTAAAGTCACAAAATCATCCCAAGGAGTGCATGCTTGGATTTGATGAAATTATAATTAAAATACATCCAGGATCTTGATCACTAGGATAATATGAAATTAAGCACATACATACAAATATACTCAAGAAATACTTCATCAAAGACCTACGAGGATACTTAACCTGATATTATGAAGTTCCGATGTTCTGAGAGAATCATAGCGAAAGATAAGAGCTATGATAAAAAGAACTTCCAAAATGGGGATAATTTTTCGATATATAAAATTTCGATAAGTAGAGCTTTTTTTATTTAATTTTTTTTCAATGAAGTTTATTTTTGGGGGTTTAATTGATTTTTACTTCCGATATCATAAATCCAATATAAAATTTCTTGTAAAGATTTTAAATAAAATTTATAATAAAAGGAAGCCCAAAACTAATATTGGATAAAAAAATAATATCAAAACTCAGATATGGTAATAGCTCAATATGACTTCTAGATTTTGAGGTCGAGGAATTTGAACAAATAAAATAAAATAGGACTCGTGGATCTCATAGAAATGCCTTGGTAAGTACGTTCAAATTGTTTCGATATAACATAAATCCAATAAACTAATATCAGAAAGTGAACAATAGAAAATCATGATTCCGATAATTACCAGATAGAGTCCTTTAATTAGGAAGAAGAAATGTGGTTGAAGGAGATTTACAATGAATGAGTGAAAATGGAAAGGTTTTAACTTAATCGACAAATGTAAGATTCGAAATAGGCAGGGATAAAATCATGGATAAGATCATTCGTTGAAGATTTTACAATTTTCTTTACTTGTAAAAAATATGAGTAATAAGGAGTCTAAGAATTTCATTTCATCTGCATTAATAAGATGAAAAATATGATTATTTATTCATATTTCTATTTGTAAAGAAAAAATAAAAAAGAAGAGAAGCAAAAACATAGAATAAAAAAACTTCTGATGGGAAAGTAAATACTTCTCTGAACATGTTTGCGGATTAGAAAAGAGCTGGATGCTTTATTTTTTCTAAGGATAATTTGATTTTCTTGTAAAAATCAAGTCCCCAAATAAATCTAATGAATATCTACAAAATAAAAAATATAAATAAGAAGTAAACTATAAAAAAAAACTAAACAAGATATGAAGATGAACATATCGACGCATCCCTGAAATAATTTTGATTGTAAATTTACCTTATATATCTTGACATTCTCCTTGTATTATGTATGATTTTGCATATGTTTAAAATCTTCTTCATGATTCAATCTAAATTAACAACTATGTCATGATTAATTAACATCTATTTTCCATTTAAATTGTAGTGGCAATCCTCCTTGTCACTTTTGATTTTAAATCACCTCCATAATTTTAATACAATTACAGTAAATCCATATTAAGTCCCTTTATGAAATTTGATGGCATAAAAATAAAATAAAATAAAATAAATTAAAGTACATTTACTATTTTCATGCACCAATATAGTGGATGGATTATAACATAAAATGGTACATTTTGATATGAAAGAATAGAATTTGCATTCAAATTAACCAAACATGTGGGTATCCAAGGAAAGTGAGTGAATGAAGCTGAATTCCCATAGTTCTGTGATGTTACTCGGAAGTAATGTTAAAAGACTTTCAAAATTAGACTCCAAATTGTGCTTGCGAGATTTCTTGGATGATATAAAAAAAGAGTAATTTTACAGTAAGCCGAAATCCATATCAAGTGAGCGAGTGGCATAAACCTTTAGATTCTTCAGATAATCTTACTAATCCTGAAATTTAATTTGTGAATTTTCTAAGATCATTGGGATTAAATGAATAACATAAAATCAATTCGACCAAATATGAAAATTCATATAAAATATAGAGGAAAGCCAAGGAAAATCATGTTTCTCAAGTGTTGTCATATTTAAAAGATTTTCTCTTTTGATTTAATACCAGTTCAAAAAATTTCATTCAAGATGGAGGAAGATAAAGGTCATCAACAAAAATAAGATATACAAGAGACAAATGTTTTATTTCAAATACATGATTTTAGAAACGAAATCATGACTCATCTTGAAAATTTTCAACGTGAGAAAACATCAAACCAGATAGAAATCAAGAGCATAGAAAATGATAAAATGAATCTTTTCCTTGGACCTATTATGATTTGGATATAGCTAATTAATCATGTATTCTTAAATCTGATTCACTAAATCAAGAAAATGAAGACCAAGTTCATACCTGAGCTTATTATCAACATCTATTGAAAAATCTACGTAAAAGGAAATAAAAGAACTAACAAGAAAACAAAAAATTTGTCATATTCATAATCCGAACAGACTGAAAATGAAACATGACTAGGTATAATCGTACTTCTAATGTAACCATTCTCCTATTTTAACTTCTATGTGTATGTACAAGTCAATCAATAGGAGATAAATTTCAGCTAAATTGTAAAAATAAAAAATCATCATACTATGTACAATTAACAAATTTAGCGAAATAAACTTATTTACCAAAAAAAAAAAATCCTCAAACTTCTTCCAAAATTTTTCCTACAGGATCATAAAAATGAGCATGTATTTCGGTGAATGATTGAAAGAATTTTAAAGGAAAAGGAAATATCAGGATTGGATTCAATGATATATTTTAAATATTAAAGCCTGGTGCACACTGGAAAAATACGAAATATTCCTAAGCAGTGGAACTTCCAGATATTTTTCAAATGGACTGATAAATTATGGAAAATTATTTAAAAGATTTCTAGAAGTGTTGCATCACTTGTCAAAATTTAATTATGCGCTATCAAGTGTCAGAATTTGTGAATAATTCTTTTGAAAATAAAAAATAAATCAGCTAAACATGATCATTAAATAAAATTTTAAAATAAAAAGTAGTTGAAATTCATGGTTGAAATATTGAAATTGATTTTCGTATATGATTACTAATGCGCCTGATGAGTGCTAAAAATTTGAAGTTCAAAATGCTAGTACAATGTGCTCATAAATTTAAAAATGAAATTTGAAAAAGAAAAAAAAAATTCTAACTGAGGGAAAAGTTAAAAATGAAGCAGATTAAAAATTACATTAATGTTACAGGTAATGGTGCAATATGGCTTAGACTCATTTGCAAATATTTATTTCCCATAATTATCAATAGAAATTATAAATTTAAACTCATTGTTTGCATTATTTTTTGGGAATGGGAAGATTTCAAACTTATGATCCAAAAAGGGAATTCCAACATCGTAGGAATCGAAAATTGGAACAAGTTATTGAATACCAAAATTACTATGATGATTTATGTTTGAAAACTCGAGCAGACCGAAATAATTCTTTGATTAAAGTTCTCTTTATCTTAAAAAATAGAAAATAGGTTGAGTATTTTCATTTTCCAAGTCATTATCAGAAGTAACTTCATAAGTGTTGTTTTCCCTTAAATTTTAACAAATCAGAACTAGGAAAGTGATTCAATGCCAAATTAAGAGAATATTATCATTATTGATTGAATTACAGATTAAATTTTCTCTACCAATATTTAATAATTCATTATTAATATGAGTTTTTTTTTTTTCTAAAATTAAATTTGACTTCAAAGGGAATCCTGATTGATTACGAATTAAATTAGTAGTGTTAAATATGTAACAATAGAGAGAAAATAATAACATGAAGTTTTATACCTGAAGGTTTCTCTATGCATAGATGATTTCTGATTTTCCAAAATAGACAATTCAAATTCTTTGTGCATTTGATTGATTTGCAAATTGTTGTCGAAATGTTCCATAATTTGCAATTTATTATCAACATATTGTGAGCTAATATCCATAGTGGGTTGCGCATTGTCAACATTCTCTGGTTTTTTAAGTTGCTTCTAATTTAATTGTTCCTGATTGTTTCTAATATATTGTGCATTTTGTTGAATTTCTATTTGATTAGCATTATATTGTAAATTTGGAGCATTATGCCATTATCATTTGTAATTTCAATTTGCGAAGAATCAAAGTTCTGATTTTGAGAAAATTTATCATTATCAAAAAATGATATACTTTCTTGTTCCTTAGTTATCATAGGACAAAGACACCAAATTACCAAACCATCTAATTAATTGGAATTGAGGAGGAAAATGTTTGGATAAAAATTGCATTAATTTTTTTTTAAATCTAACATAAAACATATCCAAAGTCTCACCTTCCATCCTACATAATTTTTCTAATTGATCACACACCTTTTCGTAGTCACATTTTTTAAATTTGTGCAGGAAATTCTTCTAAAATTTGTCCCTACTATGTATAGAGGCAACCAGAATTCATAAGCACCAATCTTTATCTTTTCTTGCCAAAGTACGAGTAAAGATCCTCCAAATAATATCTTCATCAATATTGAAATTATTGAAACTTAAAATAAATTAAAGGAGATGACTAAAAGAAGATGTCTTACGATTGTATTTTACTTTATACATGGTTTATACTGCCTTTACCAGAGTGGTAGTTTCATGAGGTCTAATAAATAAACTTCAAGGAAGTCTTTTCCATGGGGCCATAGTAATAAAATAAAATTTTAAAATCATTAGAGACACAATTTAATATGGATCTCCTTATAACGGAAAAAATGTTGATGGCTCAAAATTATCTGCCTCAACATTACAAGGGAGACCATCCAGTCAGGACCTTAATGCAACTTCTTTTCCATTGAAATGGCGGTTCTGACTGGTTAAACTAGGCTGAATTAACTTCTCTCTATCTCTAATAGCTTAAAATATGACTTTCACCTACCAATAGAAGAGACATCAAATCAACCCTTCTTATTGATTAAGCAAGAAAGTGATGCCTAAGCTGATCTGGGGCTCAACAAAGCCACGAATAAAGTTTGCCTCTTTGATAAGATTACTTCTAGAACTATTTTTGTTAATTTATATGAAAACTAATCCTAGAATGAAAGCAAAAGGAAAGAAATACTAAGCCTATCTCGATTAGGAAGACGTAGATATAACCCACCCGAGAGCAAAGTAATTAAATGATTTGGATTTTAAGCATGTTTGGCTTAAGGTGAATATATAGCTAATGAAATAGTCCAATTTAATAATATTATAATTAATAAAAAAAGTTTTCTGGAGATCTATTAACAATGAATAATTAATCGACAACATTTAGGAAGTAGTTCATTTAATGATGATGATTATTAAATCATTAAATGAAATGATTAAACAATAATTTATGGAAATATTTCATAAAATATTATTGTTTGTTAAACCAAAATTAAAAGGAATATTTCAGAGTAAATAGTGACTCAGAAATCATAATTCAACACACAACAGGAAATATAAATAAGAACGGATTATTAAGAAAAATTACTCACATCGATAATACTGCACAAATATGAATGAAAATGACATATTTCTGCCATTATCAAATTAAATCACTACAAAAGCATAGTATTTTAAATACCAATTTATTGAACCAATTTCTCTGACTCTGATCTCCAACAGTCCTTTACAATTCTTGAACTTTGCTGCAAAAATCGAGTTGCAGTAGTGCAAACTCGACTCCCCGAATACAACCCAGAATATAAAAGAAAAATCCCAAAATTATCTCCTAAATATGAGATTTTACTCTCCTCTCCCCTACAATCTAAAATCCCTATTACAATACTACTTTAAGAATTTAAAAAAATTAGAAAATAGAAGTCCTTTTCACATCCTATAAATAACTATTTATAATTACAAAATGAATTCCAAATAGGAGAGTTTTTAAAGAATAATTATGCTCCAACAACTCTCATGGGTTCAAATTATTTTTATTCTACTGCTGAAAATTTTCAATTGGTTGAAATGTGTTCTTATTCATCCCTTCAATTGTTCTGGTGCCAAAACCAATCAAAATTTAATTAAAATGCCAATTAAAATAAAAAATACCAAATCTAGAAAATAAAACATTTTCCAATAAAAAGTTAATTAAATAAATAAATAAAAATAAATCCTAGCTTTTCATTAATTCTTATAAAGAGCCTATTTGTGAAAGAGAACATATTTTAATGGATCTGCACTCAATATAGGCTATTAGAAAATGAAAATGAAGAAATTAAAGTCAGGAAAATATTTTTTTTTACAAAATCGGAGCTTGATTTTCTGCTAAAATTTGGACTCATTAAATGACCAAATATGGTTATACAACCAATTCATAAATATTATCCATTATTTTATATATCAAACGAGCCTTCATGGGCTTTATTTCTCCAATTGAAACTCAAGTTATGAGCTTCCAAAGTTGAAATGTGAAAGTTGCCAAAATTTTGGAAAAATTGCTTTGTGAGCCAAAAATAATAATTTTTAATTAAAAATTTTAAATCTAAAATTAAATGTACAATTAAATTCTCATTAATTAGAATTATGAAATTCATTAATTATAGACCAATTAATTAAAAACTTTAAATAAATTAAATATTAATTTAATTCTAAAAATTTAATTATTAATTATTATTACAAATGATAATTAAACTAATTAATTAATATTAAAATATGGTGGGACACAAAGCAAGTGGGTATTTACCCATAAATTATATGGACCAAAGTGGCTTATGAGAATTCAAAAGAGTCTCAATGTAATATAAGAGGGAGGCTTTATTAAAAGAAGAGGAGGGATTTTCAATGCAATTAATAATATGTAGTGGGTGGTATAAGGTGTGAAGGAGGAATATGGGAGGAGGGATAAGGATGGATAAGAGATATCATAGGTTAGAGGGATAAGAGATACTGGGGGTTTTAAAAAAACTTTCGATAAGTAAAATTTTCTAGGGCTTTGATATGAGGTGGGGAGTGACGTATGGTGAGGGAGGTAAGGCCCATATGGAGATGGGTCTTTCCCTCCATAGAAACTACAACCACTTCGTTTATAATTTAAATTTATTGTTCTCGGTTGATATTAAATTAATGAGGATGAGGAAACTTTTGGTAAAACAAAAAAAATTATTAAATATTATGGGATATCGAGTATCAACGTTTTCAGAATGTGACATTTTTACACTAATTAAAAATGTCGATGTCCGATATGTAATATTGAAACTTTTTTATTGGAGATATTTATATCGGGAGTTTTCATTCATCACTTTTTATAAAGGAGAATGGAGGAGGTGAGGTGAAGTGGTGCCTAGGAGTGGAACTTGTCCATTATAAACTACAACCACAACCACTTTGTAGTTTTGATATTTCAGGTCTCATAATTCCTTTTAAAATTTGGAATTGGAATCAATTACCTGAGATCCCAAAAATGCATAATTTTAATTGCTCTACAATTTGGCTAGGAAATTTTGTAGTACAATTAGTGAAAAATGAAATAATTAGTAAAAACTTAACTAGTAATTAATATTAGAAAATAATTACTAATTTATTTACAAAAATTAAAATAATATACATTTTGTACATTTTTTAAACCCATGTGGTAAAAGTTATTGAACTTGGGATGAGCACCATTTGCAAACCATGTAACCAAATGAAATGAAACAAGTACCGATGGAAATATTGAAAAACATCAAACTCAATCAAGCAATCAAAACAAAAATATAGAGAAAATGAAAAAATGGCAAAATTGTACGACACTTAACCAAATGAAAATCATAAAAGGTGGTTTAGCGAAAAATTTAATAAAATAGTCCCCATTATTTGAAATAAATAAGTAAAAAATGGGGCGGTTGATTTTTCACCTCAACAAGTACTTATCTCAATGTTTAACGAAAGTAATTTTAATGTTGTTCAACCTTCCAACCATAAGATAATCTATTTCTCTTAGCTTCCACCAAGCCACTATCCCTTAGTCCAGTTCAACAATGTCTATTTCTTTTCCCTCTTGCAGGAGCAAAATTTTCAACAAAACCAATGTCTCGACAATTGTTTTCATCTTCTTTCTCCAACTCATATCGAGATATTCAATGCATTTCTCTCCCACAGTGAAAAAACAATAATATTACCAAACGAACAACATTTCTCTCCTGTTGTTCTTGATTTCATTATTTTTTGTTATCTTTTCAATGTAGCAATTTTCTATCTCCTTTGGAATTTTGTCCAGCCAGCGAGAGATATTTTTTCTTTTCCTTCTCCCTCTATGGGGATCCCAATTATGTTACTTCCTTTATTTTTGGGTGAATAATTGTTTCCTTTTTATACTGAGGGTTAGTTACTCTTTGAACAAATTAAAATATTCCCCTTCCCCAAAAACTATCATTTTCATTAATGTTCATTATCTTCTTAAGGACATGGAATATCTAGTTAGCACACATTCATATCACATTTAATGACAAACACTCAAATAAAATACATGATATAAAATTAACAAAATTAAAATTTTCCAAAACTTAACATTTAACACACCTTAGTCATAAATTTTCAAGTCAAAGACTCAGAGACATTACATTTGTCTCCCCCCTAAAAGAGACGTCATCCTTAGTGTTAAGCAATTTCTTTCTTCTTTGGAACATAAAAGGAAAAAACTCCTTTATCTTTTCCTCTAACTCCGAAGTTCCTTCCTCTGGTTCATAATGTTTCCAATGTACTTTTATTTCAGGAATAGTCCTCTTTCATTGCACCACTTCCCTTTTTTTCTAAAATTCATATAAGTTCAACTAGGAATTCTCCTTTTGGTTCAACATGTATCACATTC
This sequence comes from Pinus albicaulis, assembly GCA_034641835.2. Taxonomy (NCBI): domain Eukaryota; kingdom Viridiplantae; phylum Streptophyta; class Pinopsida; order Pinales; family Pinaceae; genus Pinus; species Pinus albicaulis. The sequence continues at coordinate 330,765,576 of CM076581.1, read as the reverse complement.
TAGTTAACCACATAGTTAGGATTTGGCACATATTGTTTTAATATTGAAACATGAAACACATTATGTGCCTTAATATGAGCAGGAAATGCTAATTTATATTCTATTGAGCTATCCCAGGCCAAGATTTCAAATGGGCCAAGATTTATCCTTGGTTGTACTTTTAAGTACACATGTTCCCCCCCCCCTAATTCCTTGGGGGTTCCTTTTTTATCAATATAGATTTTTTGATGATCCTGAGCTCATTTCATATTTTGTTTGATCTTCTTAACCATTTTCTCCATTTCTTGAAGTATGTTAGGCCCTAACACAAGCTTATCCCTGGTTTGGTCCCAATTTAATGGTACTTAGCACCTTCTTCCATAAATCGCTTCAAAATGGCTCATGCTTAGTGATTAATGGTAACTATTATTCTATGTGATTTCCACTAAATGGATGTAGTCTTCCCACTTCATGGTTTGATTCATACAATACATGTGTAACATGTCTTCTAGAACTTTGTTCACTCTTTTATTCTGGCCATCCACCTGAGGGTGATAAGTGATGGTAAAGTTTAACTGTGTACCCAATCCAGTGAAAAATGCATTCCAAAAGTTGGAGGTAAACATTGGATCACTGTCTGAAATAACCACCTTAGGGATGTCATGTAGCCTAAAAATCTCCCTTAGAAATACATTTTCCACTTGAACAACTTTGAAGGTGGATTTTATTGGTACAAAATTTGTTTCTTTTGTTAAATGATCCACTACCACCATAACGGCTTCATGTTGTTTCCAAGTCCATGGTAGTCTAGTAATTTACCTCCCACTTCCATTCAGGTATGGGAAAGGGTTTAAAAAATCTGGCAAGGTGCTGGTGTTCAACCTTAACCTATTGACACTCCTAACACCTAGCCAAGTATTATGCCACCTCCTTTTTCATCCCTGTCCAGACGAATTCATTTATCGAGGTGGTGATCATTATTTGATAAATAGGGTGGCTTACATATATTTTCCGATGGTATTCATCCAAGAAAAACTTCTTTGATCTCTGCTTGATTGAGTATGTATAGTTTTCCCTTATAATTCAGTAACCCCTTGTCATTAATAGTTTATGTGAGCCACTTTTCTTTAATTTTTCTTTTCTTCAGATCTTCATATATCAGTTTATAATTTGGGTTGGTATAAAGGTTATTTTTAATTAGACCCCACAAATACGTTTCACTATGAATTAAAAAAAAATCAATTACTTCTCTTAAACTTCGACTCGATGAATATACTACTATATTTTCCTAACCTTTAACATGCGTAATTAAAAAATCATACTTACCCAAAAAATCTATCCAACTGGCTTGTCTAGCATTTAGATCTGGCAGGTTGAAGAAGCATGTGAGACTCACATGATCTATAACCAAGTTAAACATTTATGCAGGAGCATCCAACTCAACAATTTTATTGTAATTTAGTAGACATAGGGGGTCTTGTATTTTCTAAGAAATCGGATTCTTATGAAATGATTTGTTTGGAGTTGAGTGATTTTAATATTTTAAAATAGGATTAATTAAAATCTTGAGAGGATTTTTGTAAATGTTCTTGAATGTTCGAGAACATCAGAGAATTAGGAATTAGTATATTTGGGAATTAATTATAAATCTTAAATTAGAATTGGTTTCATGAATTCAGGGATGAGAGAGGATCCTTAGGGATTAGTTGAGTCAAATGAGGACTTAGAGGATTCTTAGGAATTGTTGAGAAGATAAAGGATCTTAAACCAAAATTGGCTTAGGAAGCATTTGTATAAATTATAAGCCTCAAGGGCATGGAAAAAGATATAGCGAGAGAGATTTAGGATTAGATAGTCAAGGCTTTTGATTGTAGCCTACAGGCAGTAGGAATAAAGAGGCCACTGATTTGAATATCAGGCCAAAAGAGAATTCCTATGTAAATATTGATTGTTAATACAAAGAGTAGATTCAAAATTCATATGTTGTATAAATATACGTTGATTGTTGAGGTATGATTTATGAATAAATCATAGAGATTTCATATGGAAAGAGATGGGATACCCAGAGTATTTGAATTTGGAAATAGCTAAATAATGTGTTTATGTCATGAGCTACATAAATTATGAATGTATGATACTATGTGTTTAACATTGATTCTTGTGTGGAATTGTGTGTCAAAAATAAATTATCGATCATAGAATGGATCGATGACACGGAAGAGGAATGATCCTTTAAAATGATATCTTGAGTATATCATGTAAGAGCCAACCATCGGGCTTGGAATCATATGTTCCAGATGTGTATATAGATGAGAATCTAAGTTTTAAAACTTAGAGAAGAACATGAGAATCTAAGTTTTAAAACTTAGAGAAGAACATTAATAAATCTGGGTTGAGAGATAGAGTACTGGTTGAATTATGCAACAGAAACTCAGATGGGCAGAATCGACTGATGAGAAATTTTTAAAATGGTGTGACCATTAAATGTGTAAGCGGAAGAAATGTGATAGAGTTCTCTATTTGCAAACAATCGTATAGAAAAACAATAGAAATGTTGTATAGAGATATCTGTTGGAAAATTTGTTGTAAAATTTCATATTCCGGTTAGAATATGGTGCGCTTTGAAACCACGATTTGATCAAAGGCAGAAACCATAACTTGGATGATGTAGAGGAATAAGAAAGTGGTCTTCAAAAAATAGTAATGGTATATCACACATATTAAAATCGGTAAGTGGTAAATGTTTAAGTCGTGCGATAAAGTTAGGAGGGTGACACGTAGCACCACAAAACCACCTATTTCGCATAAGTTGAAACCTTTAACTATCATGCTATTTGAAATGTGATTGTCATTGGATTGATGGATGCATAGTGATCGACGACAAAGATGAAACAAGTATAATTGTGGGCCTAAGTATTAATGTATGTTGGCATCTTTGGGTTTTAAATCAAAGTCTAAGTTGTAAATATGAATACAATAAATTGTGTGAATTATTATGGTTTGTAATCATAATTATGTTAGAGGAAAATTTTCCGCATAAGAGTTTGCCCCTATTTGAGGTTATAATAATTTATATGCATAATACTTTGAAAATGGAATGTATAGTGTGGGTAAACGCCGCTTAGTCTGCGCCAAGTGGTATCAGAGTTGGAAAAATCTCTTTTGAAGATTAAAGATTTTTTTTTTTAATTAAATTAGAATGCATGTGTGATGAAAGAAGTAAGAGGAGATTATATATTAAATCTGATAAGCATCAGATCCATAGAGTTGGTGTGTAACAAGAATTTGTAGAAATACATGAGAACAGTAAAATCAAAGTACAAGTGAATGAGGAGAACAAGGTCATGCAGAGG